>JAOTNS010000856.1:0-468359 GCA_028476615.1 Culter alburnus
AGTATATGGTAGAAAATTATATTATTAGTTAATATAACTTCTAAATGCAACTTTTTAATACTTTTCAGGTTTAGCAAAAAGCATCTTCTCTTACAAAGCTATAAAATCATTTTTTTCATTTATTTATTTATTTTTTGCAAAGAGGGCAAGAAAAATTAAAGTGAGAGTGACGGGTACTTTATTGTCAGTATCGGGCTCGTAGATCACGTGGGTAGGGCACTTTTTACTGTTTGTGGATGACCATGTCTGTCACCACCGAAGACCATTTTTGACCAGGGAAAAACCTTGCATTAATTAATTTGAATTGAAATATTTACTTTCACAGCAAAAATTATGTATGCGATTAATTTAGATTAATTAATCACAGAGTATGTAATTAATTAGATTAAAATTTTTAATCGATTGACAGCCCTAACATATACATATACATATTATATATATACATACATACACACACACACACACATATTATATACACAACTATTTTTATGTAGTAATTTATTATAGTACCTTCGGTATTTCCATGCAGCAGACATTTTCAGCTTCGCTGGGCATTTTATTACAGTTTTCACATCTGCACCTAAATAAACGACAAAAATACACCAGTGTGTTTTTAAACTGTATTTTATGTTATTGTTATTTATTGTTACAGTGAAGATGCCAAATCAAACCATTATAACATAGGATGTGAAAGGTAAGAGAGTTTAAATTAAAAACTTACCACTGTGAAACGTCCTGCTGAAGTCGCGCTTGCAAAGGATGTTCCGACTGATCATCTTGTTCATCTGCATTTTCAGGATCTGACTCGGGCTCGAACTGGTATGGTAAAACTGAAGACATAATATAAGTGTATAAGTATATACACTCGCGATTATGTTAAGGGGCATTACATTTCCGACACACGCTTGACGTGTTTGGCCAATCACAACGCACATGGTCAGATCAGAGCACACTGCACTTCTAGGAAGGATGGGCTTTGTAGAAATCGACACGTTTTTGAAAGACTGAGCATAGAGGCTCTACAATAATGTACAGTATGTGAAAAATGTATTTTTTGAACATTAAAGCATGTTAACATTCTATTACACCCAATACACAAAGTAATGATCTTTGAAAACAGAATCATATGACCCCTTTAATGTTACTCCAAATAATTTGTTTATGCTACTTATGTATTATTTTTTCTAATTTCATTTGTAACTTCACATCTTAATACAAATGTTCAATGTGGAAGTGGGATCTTCTTATGTTTGCTTGAAGGCAGCATTAAGCCCAAAGTATACTTCATTTTTTTTTACACGTACGCGAGGGTGAACATATAGCCGGATTTTTTACTTTGTTTGGCAGTGCATAAAAAAAATTAAGTATACTCAGGGCTTTAGTTTCTGGTCATGTGATCTCAACATGTTTATCATGAGGCGATCTACTCCATGCCAAATAAAACCGCTTTCACTCAAATGACATTCTTCAAAACATTCACTTCTGTAGAGCTGGACATTTTACTAAAGATCAAATGACTGAGTTCAGCTCTGAGAATGAAACCAACCTGTTTGTTTCTCAGTATCTTCATGGTTCACTCTGAATACTTCTTCAGTCCTGATGTTTCTCTCTCCTCTTTATTAAACACACATTTGTTTGTTCCCGATTCTCTTTGTTTCAGACTGAATACTTCTTCAATCCTGATGTTTTCACTCTCCTCTTTATAAACGACACATTTGTTTGTTCCTCAGTATCTTGTTTCAGACTGAATACTTCTTCAATCCTGATGTTTTCACTCTCCTCTTTAATAAACGACACATTTTTTGTTCCTCAGTCTTCTTGTTTCAGACTGAATACTTCTTCAATCCTGATGTTTTCACTTTCTTCTTTAATAAATGCCATATTTGTTTGTTCCTCAGTTTCTTTTTGTTTCACTCTGAATGTTTCTTCAATCTTCATGTCTTCACTCTCCACTTTCATTCGCCATCTTTATAATGTGTGTCACATGGATCTCAGTCACTGCAGGAGTTTGTGTATTTGGACACTGTAATGTTTAAGATGCGAATAATTAACAGACAGAAAAATAAATCACAACTACATCTCTGGGTGCGTTTCAATCAGAAGTCAATCAGAGTTATTAGCCACCCCTGCAGTACAAATTAAAGGTGCCCTAGAATTAAAAATTGAATTTATCTTGGCATAGTTAAATAACAAGAGTTCAGTACATGGAAAAGACATACAGTGAGTCTCAAACTCCATTGTTTCCTCCTTCTTATATAAATCTCATTTGTTTAAAAGACCTCCGAAGAACAGGCGAATCTCAACATAACACCGACTGTTACGTAACAGTCGGGGTGTACGCCCCCAATATTTGCATATGCCAGCCCATGATTGAGGCATTACACAAGGGCAGCCAGTATTAACGTCTGGATGAAAGGCATTAGACAAGGGCAGAACGTCTGGATCTGTGCACAGCTGAATCATCAGACTAGGTAAGCAAGCAAGAACAATAGCAAAAAATGGCAGATGGAGCAATAATAACTGACATGATCCATGATTTCATGATAGTTTTAGTGATATTTGTAAATTGTCTTTCTAAATGTTTCGTTAGCATGTTGCTAATGTACTGTTAAATGTGGTTAAAGTTACCATCGTTTCTTACTGTATTCACGGAGACAAGAGCCGTCGTTATTTTCATTATTAAACACTTGCAGTCTGTATAATTCATAAACACAACTTCATTCTTTATAAATCTCTCCAACAGTGTAGTATTAGCCGTTAGCCACGGAGCATAGCCTCAAACTCATTCAGAATCAAATGTAAACATCCAAATAAATACTGTACTCACATGATCCGATGCATGCATGCAGCATGCATGACGAACACTTTGTAAAGATCCATTTGAGGGTTATATTAGCTGTGTGAACTTTGTTTATGCAATGTATTAGAGTCGCAAGCTCGGGGGCGGGGAGCGCAAGATTTAAAGGGGCCGCAGCATGAATCGGCTCATATTTAATGATGCCCCAAAATAGGCAGTTAAAAAAAATTAATTAAAAAAAATCTATGGGGTATTTGAGCTGAACGCAGACACATTCTGGGGACCTTAGACTTATATTTCATCTTGAAAAAAAAAAACGTTCGATGGCACCTTTAAAGTCCCCCTGTAGACAATAATTTTATCCCTTAAATCTGATCTTTGATCACCAAAATGAAAAGCTTGAGGCATTTTTTATTTTAAAACTAATTCTTTAGACAGTCAATTGCTGCCAACTACTAGTGCTTTAATTTGTTTCATTTCCCCCAACATTCTTATTTGTATTTAACAAATATTTAAAAGAATATCATCGCATAATTTAATGTAGTTGTAATTTTTCAGTGTAAATGATTTAATTTGATTGGTAACAGCCCTATAGTGTCTTATAATTTTAATCAAATGCATTATCTGATCTAATTTAAGAATTTAAAATTAAAGATGAAGACAAAAAGCCAAATGCCCTTGGGTAACTATTACAAAATTCAGATTTAAATATGCCAATGTTAATATAACACTGATGATAATATTGCTTCAGAATAAATTAGATATACACAACAACAAATCAAAATTTTTCCAGACAAGCAACTTTACTTGGAGAAGTGAATGACCGATTTAACTGTCCAAAGAACAAGAACATGAAGGCTTTGACAAGTCTTTAAGAACATAAATTATACATGCTCTTAATATTTTATAAGTTAAGTTGGTATTTAATTATCTGTATATAGATTTCATTTGCAATAGGTTTGTAAAAGTTTAATTAATTACACGTGTGTTTGTGTTTTCGTTGCATGCAGCGTTCGCTGAATCGAGCTCTTCGAATCACTGAATCATTACGCGAATCTTTTGATTCAGTTGACTCGGAGCAACAAAAGACCACTTTATCCAGAGACCGAATTCGTGTTTACTATAAACTGATGAACGCGAAATGAGACGCACCTTTTCTGTTACTTATGTGCGGATGCACTTTTCTCACAGAAATAACGTTTATTAATGTTAGATAAAGCAATGCAATTGTACATTTAATGCATCATAATTCATTTAAGATCGCCTCTAATCATTATAAAAAGAGGCTGAACGATTTTTATCGATTCAAACACGTTAAATGCTTAAAAACAAACCTTTCTTCAGCCAATTCACATAGATGCGGTCTTGGCGTAGAATTATGACGCCAAGAGTAAAAATAAAAGTCCCATTCACAAGCTGCTTTCTAAAATCATAAAGTGCATAGATATTACATGTAAAAAACACACACATAGTAAAATAACAAGAATTAAATAAGGTATTCATATTTGAATCATTGGAGGAATGCATATTTAACCCTCATTCCCCCCCAACACTTATAGTCATGTTTTAGATTAAGAGATAAGAGAATATGAAGTATACAAATAAGAATATGAATATATAAATGCATTTACACAGCAAAAAGAAATATCTTGCTATATCAGTGCAAGGGAAAGTTGTGAAGTTAGTTTATATAGCTGATAAAATGTACAGAGATTGTAACATTTATCTATATTTGTTAATTTAAACTAAAAATTTAATAATAATTGTAAGAACGGAAAAACTTAGCGCCATCAGTCCAGAACATTTGAATGAACAAACACCTTGTGCAGAGTAGATCCATGTGTGCACTAATTATTAATAATTGTAAAACAAAACAACACACGTATTCCACCACAGAGAGCACAGAGCGGATCATAATACGTATCGGACCTATTTGAATTGCACAGAATGCCATATTTTAAAGCGATAGAGGAGATTAGGAGGAGAAAAGGTTAGAGATTAGAAGGAAACTGAGGCTTTACAGAGCTCAACGGCTCTGGCTGAGCTGTGATATAAACAACACGCTATTGGCGACTTTATTTAGTTTCCTTTAATATATATTAAAAAAATCTTTGTTTTTGTTTTTTAATTAATCTCTTAAGTAGAGACAAGAGTCTGTCCATCCTTTCCCTGTTGAGGAAGAAATAGGTTGTTTGCACATGACGTCATTGCTGTGGCATGAAATGGAGCTGGAGGGCAGGAAAGGATTTTTCTATATAGGAATCGCTATAAAATAGCTGCATGCTATTGCAGAGTCAGCTGGTGCTGATGGACGCGAGGGATCAGCGGACAAACGTGATGATTCATGAGTGACAGGTTTTTAGTGCGATAAGAGATCTGATTTTGAACATGTAGCTGTAAATTCTAGTGATCACAATGCCAGAAATGGCCTAAATCTAAGTTACACAGTAAATAACAGGAGTGACTTTCAAAACGTGAATTACATCTGTGAAGGGATAAGATGCAAAGTCTCTAGATCACTTTAAAATGAAAATTACCCCCAGCTTTACTCACCCTGAAGCCATCCTAAGTGTATAAGACTTTCTTCTTTCTGATGAACACAATCAAGAGTTATATTAATAAATATCCTGACACATCCAAGCTTTATAATGGCAGCCAACAAGTCTGAAGCTAAAGAAAGTGTATCCATCCATGATAAACATACTCCACACGGCTCCGGGCGGTTAATAAAGGCCTTCTGGAGCGAAGTGATGCATTTGTGTAAGAAAAATATCCATATTTGATAAGTTATAAAGTAAAATATGTAGCTTCTGCCAGACCACCTTATGTATTCAACTTACGAATAGTGTAAGCGTTTTGAACTGTAAGAAGTTTATACTTTCTTCGTAAGTTGAATACGAAATGTAAAAACAAAATAACGACTTTTCAACAATATCTAGTCATTGCCGATTTCAAAACACTGCTTCGGAGCTTTATGAATCGAATCAGTGGTTCGGAGCGCCAAAGTGACATGATACGCGATCTGAATCACTGATTTGATTCTTAATGCTCCGAAGCAGTGTTTTGAGATCGGCCATCACTAGATATTGTTGAAAAGTCATTATTTAGGTGTTTTTGGCGCACAAAAAGCATTCTCTTTGCTTTATAATATTAAAGTAGAACCACTGTAGTTACATTAACTGTTTTAAATATGTTTTTAGTACCTTTATGGATCTTGAGAGGTGACTGTGACATTAGCTGGCAATAGACGCCTCAAAGTTCGAAACGGCTTGCCAAGCTCCAGCTGCAAAACACCTTCGTACTACCATTGGTCAGTGATAGGTGGTGTGCACCGAGGCTCCACCTTCATTCGCATGGAACTGTTCTCTGACTCATTTTGTCTGAAGAGTTTGTTGAGGTAAGATCTCCACAGGTGAAAACATGAACACACTGGATAATCGCTTTATAGTACAAAATGAAGTTGTGCTTCTGGCAAATGAGGCACTGACACTGTTTTTCATGTTTGCTTAAAAGCAAGCAGCTTTACAGTATCAATCTATTGAATAAAGTACTATATAAATAAACGTGACTGGATTGCTAATTTGTAGAGCTCATGCTAATATACCAATGCTGTTATGATAAGATGCTTTTCTTATGCTTTCTAGAAAAATGCTTGCAGTTTTCTCATTTTGTTGTTTATTTTATTACTGAGAAGAAAGTGTACAGCACGTATTTACATATTCATCTAACCGTCGCTCTCAGTAGTGTGGGCGGCGTCAGATGTTCGTTTACAGTATATGCTGGTCACGCATTTCGAACTTTGTTTTACTCCTAAACGAAGAACGAAAAAGAACTTTGTTTGAAGTATATCGGGGCCTTAAGTCTCGTGACATTTGTCTCTGCTCTTCTTGTTAGTGCAACTCTCTATGTTTGGTCTAGTTTTTGTCATTTGATTAGCATGTCATTGCAGATCCTGGAAATTTCTATAGTGCTCTTTGACTTCTAATCCTATTTTTTCTGGGTTGTTTGCTACCAACATCCTCTTCTTGTTCCAACTATGTGGCTTTAAGTGTTTTTGTTGGCTTGACTCTGGAATATTCAACCTCTGGAAAAACTGGTCTCTGAAAAAGCCTTGAAATCGCCCGTCGTCAATGTCACATTCAGAAAGTATTCAGGACCTGTTTTTTGTTAGGTAGACTTATGTGAAAATGCTTTTTTCTCTTCAATATACACTCCATAACCTATAATGAAAAAACAAACTAGGTTTGTTAAAACTTTGCAAATGTATTAAAAAGAAAAAACTGCAATATCACATATATTTTCAGATCCTTTGCTGTGAGGCTTAGCTCCGATGCATCGAATTTCTCTGGATCACCTTTGAGATGTTTCTATGCTTTGACTGGAATATATATTTGCATTGGGAAAGGCACATACCCATGTACAAAAGGTCTAAAAAGGTGAAAATGCATATCAGAGCAGGAGCCAAGCCATTAAAGTTAAGCCCAGAACACACCAAGCCGACAGTCGGTTTGTTCGTCGGCCGACTAAGTTTTCTCAGTGTTTTCCGCACTGTTGGCTGAAGTTGGTCCTCGTCAGCTTTTTTCAGCCAATTCGACATGTTGAATTGGCGTCGGAGCTCGTCGGTCAGTCGAGCCATCTGATCATTCTGATTGGCTGTTCAGCTACTGCCATCTGCTGGTACGAAAGGCATTTCTTCTTACGCAGGTGCAGAACGGACGTGCTACTTGGCCGTTTTGGTGTCAAGCGTTGGTTTGGTGTGTCAGGGCAACTTTGGACACAGACGCTGCTGATGTGAGCCAACCCCACAGTCTGCTTTCGTCGCCACTTGTTCGTCAGCTTGGTGTGTTCCGGGCTTTAAAGGAACTGCCTGCAGAGCTCAGAAGCAAGATTGTGTTGAAGCATTGAAGGTTCTTAAGAGCAGAGAGGCGTTCGTAATTCTTAAATCAAAGAACGTTTAAACAACCAGGGATTGTCCAGACAGGACAATGGGTCTCATTCACTAATAATTGCGTACTCTCTTTGTATTTATACACACCTTTTAACTCCTCATGAAAACTTTCACAACACGTGCATATGCACATGAATCTTATGCTGATGAATATGGAGTATTCTAAATGAGGAATATTTCTTGATTTCTTAAACCTCTTGACCCAGGCCTTGAAAATTGCAATTTCTTTCCAAGATGATTTTGACGTTTCAGGTCTCTGTGGATACATGTAATTCTTCTCCCACTGAAGACATGTGAAGCCTCATGTGATTGTTAAGGTTTCCTTTAAATCTGAAACTCTTTTCACACTGAAGACACTTGAAAGGCCTCTCTCCAGAGTGAACTCTCATGTGAGACTGAAGGTTCCCTTTAAGTGTGAAACTCTTTCCACACTGAGGGCAGGTGAAAGGCTTCTCTCCAGAGTGAATTCTTATGTGAACCTCAAGGATTGCTTTGTTTTTACAAGTCTTTCCACAGTGATGGCACATGAAAGGCTTCTCTCCAGTGTGACTTACAACATGCCTCTTAAGATGATTGCTGTCTGTAAAACTCTTTCCACACTGATGACATATAAAACTGTTATCTTTTGAGTGAATCTTTGTGTGGTAATTAAGTGTTTCTTTACGTCCGAAACTCTTTCCACACTGATCGCATGTAAATGGCTTTTCTCCAGAGTGACTTCTCATGTGAGTCTTCAGATTTCCTTTTCTTGAGAAGTTCTTCCCACACAGTTTGCAGATATAAGAGCTCTCTCCAGTGTGATTTCTCAAGTGGGTATAAAGTGTTTCTTTACGTCTGAAACTTATTCCACACTGAACACATATGAACGGTTTCTCTCCAGTGTGAATTCTCATGTGAGTCTTCAGATTTCCTTTTAGTGAGAAGCTCTTTCCACAGAGTTTGCAGGTGAATGGATTCTCTCCAGTGTGAAGTCTCATGTGGGCATTAAGTGTTGTTTTATACACAAAACATTTTCCACAGTGATCACATGGGAATGGCTTCTCTCCAGTGTGAACGTTCATGTGATTTTTGAGGCTTACCTTATGACAGAAACTCTTTCCGCAGTGATCGCATGTGAAAGGCCTCTCTCCAGTGTGGATTCTCATGTGAGTCTTAAGATTTTTACTGAATCGGAAATGTTTTCCACACTGATGACATAAGAAATGTTTCTCTCCAGTATGAGTTTTTACATGATTCTTAAGGAGTTTCCTGTCTGTGAAACTCTTTCCACAATGATGACATTTAAAACAGTTCTCATTTAAGTGAGACTTCATGTGGTAAGTAAGCTTTTCTTTACATCTGAAACTCTTTCCACACTGACCACATACAAACGGCTTCTCTCCAGTGTGAATCCTCATGTGATTCTTAAGACTGTCTTTGCGTGAGAAGTTCTTCCCACACAGTTTGCAGGTGAAAGGCTTCTCTCCAGTGTGAACTCTTTTGTGGATGTCAAGGTTTTGTTTTTGTGTTAAATTAGAAATGTTAGATTTGGTCTTTTGAGGTCTTTTTCGTGAGATCTTTTCAGTCTGTGTAGATTTTTCTCCAGTCATGAAATCATGATGTTTCTCAAACTGATTTTTATCTTCCATTTGATTGAGTTCTTGATTCTCGTCTTTCAGCGGCATCAGGTCTAAGGTGAAAAGAGACAAATGCAAATTAACACCAGTGCAGACCTGCCAACCTTGGAAAAAAAATGAGTACCATCATTGTGACGGGATGGGACACAGGGTTTGAGGAGATGGGGGGGAGTTCATATATATTCTAAAATTTTTCAACATATAATTTTGTTGTGAAGAAAACAATGCAGTCACATATTTCAGAATAACTAAATAAAGACATTTACATTTAGGAAGAGGCAACCATTTGTGCACATGAGTGAATAATCTGCTTTTGAGATGCCATTTTGCATCATTCATCACCTCTACAGTGGCACTTGCTCTTGACTGCTCTGTCTCATAGCTTGCTGACTTGACCTTCTGAGAAGAACATCACTAAAGCTTTCCACGTGACAGTCAGTCTTCTTTGCAGCCATGTTCACCTTTCTTTTTACCAAGGCACTTATGTCAGTGGTCAGGTTGGCTCTGAACTGGGTCTTGTTTTTTGAAGACTGAAAACCTTCTTGCAATCAGCATTGCTATGAAAGACAAATGGTAATCCAAGCATTGTCGACTTAAATGCCTTGTGAACATGCAAGCTAGCTTGCAAATTACATAGCGGTAGAATAACATCCATTTTCCAAAGGTTAGCAGGTCTGCAGTCAGTCACACACACCTTTGTGCTATTCCTGTTAAAGCAGTATTTTAGAGTAAAACTCTAACCAAGGGAAATACTCATATATACTGAATGTCTGTCTGTCTTTTTTTTTTTTTTTGCAAAACAAATTAAACTTAGTAGAGTACTGTGGTACATTTTCATAAGAAAAGCTCTGATTACCAGCTCTGATGGGTAAATGTTTGCATCTCTTGCAGTCAAGTGGCACAAACTTGAGTTAGCAGCAGTTAGGGCTATTCGATTCCTACGGTTCTGGAATCGCCCACAGGGTATAACACCTCTCTCTCTCTGGAGCTACTATGCTGTTGGCAAATTACAACAAACTCTTTGTATTTACTACTGTGTACTGTATTTTAGTCATATAATTTTAAGTATAGCATTTTAAGCAGCTAATCGCTACACCTGCTTAGCATTTATAACGTAAACATCCTTAATTGATATGGTAATACATCAAATCACATGAAAATCACATACTGGTGGATTCAAAATGGTCAATATTCATGCATTTTATTCATATCTCATATTAACCATCCATTATCATTTATGGTTCATGATTTCTTAATATTACCTATGATTTCAAGTATTCATATAATCTTACTCAGTGTACTCAATTACTATCATATAATCACATACTTATCCTTATTGTACATTTATTATCATTGTATGTTTATAATTTTTCAAGTGATCTTTAAGTGTTTCGAGGTAATGGGTAATGTTGACACTTTGGTTAATGTTGGATGATTGCCATGTTCTGCTGAAGCGAAGGTATTCTCAGAACTGATGTTCCTGTGCACATGATGCACCTTTTCCTGCAATAATAGTTTGTACTCAACTAAGATGTGATATTTGAAATGTGTTATTTTGTGTAAATGTGTTAAATGTGATATTATTCTGTTGTTCTGACAAAGGTGTGAAACCGACTCTTTCTGGTAATCTGGTAATGTCAACAGTCACGGGACCATAAAATTACCAAAATAACGGGCTTGATAGCAATAAGCCATAAAATGTCATAAATTCTTCAAATTGGTTACTCTATTCTCTGAGTATAGGTTACTATACTCAGAATTCAGAATCTTCTAATTGTAGATGTTAGATTTTTAATAATGGTTGTCATACCTGTTGGTTTCATTAAACTTTTTATTATCAATTAAAAGTTCTTGTGCTATTTTAAGTTTGAATTTAATAAATAAAGAATTTTACATTGGCATCATTGGCTGCCTGGATCTCATTACCTCAAATTTTTGCATCACACACAATCCATATATTATCGTAACTGTGTTTATTAGCTTCTTGATTCACATGTAGAAATGTTTCTTTGGGTTTGTTTTTCGTGGAGCTCAGAAAATTGAGGGAAGCTAAATTAAATAACGACATCATGAAACTGACCTAAAGAGAAGGAAGCTTCGGGAAGCTTTGGACATTATGAATCAGCATATCGAATCATGATTCAGATCACGTGTCAAACTGCCAAACTGCTGAAATCACGTGACTTTGGTGCTCCAAACCGCTGATTCGACACACTGATTCATTATGCTCCGATGCTTCCTGAAGCAGTGTTTTGAAATCGGCCATCACTAAATAAGTCATTATTTTGTTTTTTTGGCGCACCAAAAATATTCTTGTCGCTTTATAATATTAATATTGAACCACTGTACTCACATGAAGTGATTTAAATATATTTTTAGTACATTAATGGATCTTGAGAGAGGAAGTGTCATTGCTCCCTCTGCAAGCCTCACGGAGCCATCGGATTTCAACAAAAATATCTTATTTTGCGTTCCGACGATTAACGAAGGTCTTACGGCATGAGGGTGAGTAATAAATGACAGAATTTTCATTTTAGGGTGAACTAAACCTTTAATGTAAAGAAAATCCACATGTGTTGCTGCTACATGGAATTCAGGAGAAGAAACTCTCATCCTAGATCAACTTATAATGCTGCAGTTACAACATTTGCATTGAGCTTTATAGAAGATGTGAAACTTACAACAGTTACCTCCTTTAGTGCACAATGTGCGTCTTTAATTTGAACTGTCACAAACATTCAAACAGTTTGATTTAAACTAATATGTTGCAGTTTGTTATTTACCCAACAAAGCCATTTAAAAGAACAAGTTGTCAGTGGGAGAAATGTTTTATTTAATTAGCAAGCAGGTGTATGACTTAATACTTCTTGATTCAATGAATATGTATTGCTGTTGTGTTCAGATATGTTAATATGTCATTATAATAATATTGTTTTTGTAAACCAACCTGTTTGTCCCTCAGTATCTTCTTGTTTCACTCTGAATGTTTCTTCAATCTTCATGTCTTCACTTTCTTCTTTAATAAACGCCATCTTTATAATAGTGTCACATGGATCGCAGTCGCTTCACCAGGAGTTTTTCAGTGTGTTTGGACACTGTCATGTTTAAGAAGAGAATAATTATCAGAAAGAAAAATAAACCAAAAGGGTGCATCTCAATCAGCTTATTAGTTCAGTAGTCAGAGTGAGAGTTAATGGCCTTGAATGACCTGATTAGCCAAAAACACTCAAAATTAGCTCTGCATATTAATGACATAACACAGTTTTATAGTAGGTTTATATTTAGGCATGTATGCTTTACATTGCTATTTAATGATACATTATGCTCCAAAACATTTGCAGTTGGTTTGTATAACTTTGTCATGACATGTTTGTGTTTCTGATGCATTTACACAGTTTTGACCAGCATGTGTCGTCAGCGTGCGATGATAATTCAGTCATTATGTGGAGTTTTTCTCCATCACTGTTCGCCAGTGACCGAATTCGTGTTTATGATAAAATGATTCACGAATCAAAACGAGACATGCTTTTTCTCTGTTACTCGTGTGTGGATGCTGTTTACTCACAAAAATAACGTTCATTAATGTTAAATAAAGCCTTACAATGTTACATTCAATAATATATAAACATTTAATGTCACTTGTAAAATATATAAACTTGACTAAATCGTTAGCATTGATTTAAATATAAAACCACAAACCTTTCTTCAACTGAATCACAACAGATGCTGCTTTATGACGTCATATCGCCACGCCAAAATAAAAGTCTTATTCACACGCTACTGTATAAAATCTCAAAAGTGCAGAGAAAATTTGCACCCATTTAAAAAGCATCTTCAAATCTTATATATTATATATATAAAATATTCAAATATTAATATAAATCAATATGCTTAAAGAGTTAGTTTACCCAAAAGTGAAAATTCTGTCATTAATTACTCACCCTCATGTCGTTCCTAACCCGTAAAACCTTCGTTCATCTTCGGAACACAAATTAAGATATTTTAATGGAATCCGAGGGTATCTGATCCACACATAAGCCAAGTTTCCATCCAGTTTTTGCAATGTTTTTTTTTATCGACAAAGCAAATATGCGCAAAAAAATATTTGCAAAATTTGCCATCTCAAGGCTGTTTCCATCCAATTGGCCTTTTAACGATAAAACTGTTTGCATGATGATGTCATCCCAAAAAAAAAAAAAAACATTGTTGCAAATGTTTTCTTGTATCACAAAAAAAATCTGCTCGAGCTGTTTCCATACAGAATTTTGCGTATATTGCAAATTCGTAGCTGTATTTTGCATCCAGAATATTTGTAAAATGTACAGAGTAATGAGACAATTGAAATTCATCAGTAGGCTACTGCTTATTTTCACATATAATGTTATTAAATATGAAATATAAGAAGAAGGTGGTGAAGTGGAGCAGCTTGTCTGACAGGACTTTATTTAAAGAAGAAAAGGTTTGGACACAGAGCAGTTCATTTGTCCAGTATGCAAAAAACATGCATTAAGTCTTTGCATATTGCAACAGTCTTTAACGCCTTGAACATGCAGTCAAGCCAGTCGTGGTTTGAGGCATCTGAGAATCATTCGATTCATCATTCAAAGCATTTTATTTGTGTATTTAACTTTTTTTTTTAATTGTCTGAATTAGCTAAACTGAGGCTTATTGTAACGTTAGAGCTTCTATTAGAGCTTTTTCCAACCACTTTATTTTCCTAATTTATTTGAGATAAAATTCTATAGCCTATTAATAAATTACACTTTTAAAATTATTTTATTTACAAGTGTCATGTTGATTTTCATTGGCCTGTCCAGCCTGTCCAGGGACTGCAGGTGTAAATTAGCACAAGTGCTATAACCTGGTAAAATGCATCTCTCCTTTTTGAGGTTAATGTATATTTTACACTGTCCCTGTTTAAATAAATAAATAAATGAATGAAAAAAAAAATAAAATAAAATAAAAATTTTATGACAGCACTTTTATTTATTCAGATACAGAAGTAACATTTCTGTATTTTATTTTACCTTTTTTTGTCACCATTGTTGAGCTGTAGAGATTCTCCTTGTGTGATGCATTTTGAACTAGCCTACAATGAAACGGTGCTTTAACGGGAGCAACACCGAACGCGGACGCTGCAGGCTATAGGCCAATTCTGTCATGTGACACCAAATTTATTTGCGTTAAAGCCCTTTTTCTCGACAAAACGTGTTTCCAAACCAGGTTTTTTTTTTTTCAACATTTGAAGTATGGACATAGAATTTATGCGCTAAAGATAAACGAAAAATATTGTGTCGACATTTGAGAAATTTTATCGACAAATGGCATTTTCATCAGCTATATCACTAAAAAATCCTTGTATGGAAATCTGGCTACAGGCAGCAACATCATTGCACCTTTTGAGGTCCAAAAATGTACTAAAGACATTGTTAAAATTGTCAATGTGACTACAGTGGTTCAACCTTAATATTATGAAGCGACGAGAATGCTTTTATTGTAAAAAAACAAAACAAAAATAACTTTATTCAACAAATTCATCTGTCCTCTGTCATACTGCTATGCTATTTTCGTTGCAGAGCTTCAGTGTTTACGTACAAATGGCGGCTCAGTATTGGCCAATAATGAGTCGGCGATCTGAGGTAGAACACAGAAGCTCTGCACTGCATTCACTATGTCAACTGCATAAGAGACTGACACAGAAGAGTAGAAATTGTCGAATAAAGTTGTTATTTTTGTTATGTTATTGCACACAAAAAGTTTTCTCATCATGTGGATGCAGTCATTAAAGGGGCTCTATGTAATAATGACACCCAGTGTTCAAAATAAGTACTGCAGTCCAAATTCAAAATATTGTTTGGCCCGCCCCCTCGTTCAAAGACGTGGTTGCCAGCAACAATAAGGGGCGCAATTCACAATGAAAGCTGAGGAGACTTACACACTGTAAGCTGATGAGTTGATTTATCTGTGTTTTAATATGCTGTTGTTCATAGAGATATTTAGATGGATTCAGAGGCTTTTAGGTCAGGTAGAATCTGCGATTCTCTGACCCAGTTTGTTTGTTGGTTTCCATGGCTGCAATACACGGTGTTTTCCGCCAACTGGCAACCTGCCTCTCCCAAGAGCTCTCGACAATTCAGTGCATTTACAAAGTTCACACAGCTAATATAACCCTCTAATGCATCTTTACCAAATGTTCGTCATACATACTGCATGCATACATCGGATTATGTGAGTACGGTATTTATTTGGATGTTTACATTTGATTCTGAATGAGTTTGAGGCTGTGCTCCATGGCTAAAGGCTATTTATAAAGAATGAAGTTGTGTTTATGCATTATACAGACTGCAAGAGTTTAAAAATGAAAATAGCAACAGCTCTTGTCCCCGTGAATACAGTAATAAACGATGGTAATTTTAACCACATTTAACAGTACATTAGCAACATGCTAACGAAACATTTATAAAGACAATTTACAAATATCACTAAAAATATCATGATATCATGGATCATGTCAGTTATTATCGCTCCATCTGCCATTTTTCGCTATTGTTCTTGCTTGCTTACCTAGTCTGATGATTCAGCTGTGCACATCCAGATGTTAATACTGGCTTGTCTAATGCCTTGAACATGAGCTGGCATATACAAATATTGGGGGCGTACATATTAATGATCCCGATTGTTACGTAACAGTCGGTGTTATGTTGAGATTCGCCTGTTCTTCGGAGGTCTTTTAAACAAATGATATTTATATAAGGAGGAAACAATGGTGTTTGAGACTCACTGTATGTCATTTCCATGTACTGAACTCTTGTTATTCAACTATGCCAAAGTAAATTAAATTTTTCATTCAGATGGCACCTTTAATGCCTTTCTAGACCTCAAGAGGTGCAATGACTTTGCTGTGTATGTGTGGTTCAGATACCCTCGGATTTCATCAAAAATATCTTAATTTGGGTTCCAAAGATGAACGAAGGTCTTACAGGTGTGGAACAGCATGAGGGTGAGTAATTAATGACAGAAATTTCATTTTTGGGAGAACACTTTCAATTTTAAGTGGTTAACTGCTCATTGATTCCCCATTGTTGACTCTTACCACTTGACCTCACACCACAACATTCATTAATATTTTTTTTATTCAAAGCATTGTACTTTGAATATAATTTAAAACATTATAAACAAGGTATAACATAGGACATAGCATAATTCCTACTGATATAGGAATAAAACACAACAAAAATGTACTGAAGCGCTGTTATTGGAATGAAAATGATAAACTATTCAGACAACTGTATACAACTATTTACATCTATTTACCACATTCTGCATCTTCTAATAGTACTAGAAGATGTGATGTACTTTGGAGTGTGTCCTACATGTCCTGCTGACTGGTGAGAATCAGAAACAGCAGCAGGAGGAAGCACCAAATCAGTAAGCTCCAGGATTAGAGCTTCCCAGAATTCCTTGTTATTTTGCCCTCTTGTTTTGGAGTGCAGCCAGTTGCTGGTGGATGATGAAGGCATTAAGTGATTAAAAAGTGAGCGGTACCACTTTCAGGTTTTGCGGAGTACAGAATACTATCTGATGAAGGTATCGGACACATCCACTCCTTCCCATGTTCCTGTATGGAAAGCAAACATAAAAGTCCAATGAACACCTTTGCAATTTTTCCCCAACACCACTAAACAATTATACTCACATGTTGTAGTCGGACACTGCAGTAGGAATGGGAACAATGATCATTTAGGTCCATTGACCCTCAACCAATTTTACCCTCCTCTGGACGGTCTCATTTCCATTGGTCAAGTGGAAGGAGGAGCACATCAACACTTCTCTCATGTCCTTCCATTCCACAAAGAGCGGGAAAATCACAAGCATAAATCTCATCCTTAAGGTCGGAGTTTAAACCCTCCAAAAAGCGTGCAATCAAGGCAGGTTCATTCCACTCACATGTGGCAGCTAATGTGCGGAACTCAATGGCATAGCCTCACGTCCGTAGACTGACCGATCGAAAACCTTGGTCATCTCCTCCTTGAATAAGGCAAACCTCTCACAGCACGCCACATCCGATTCCTAGACGGCCGTTGTCCAGTCACTCGCTCTCCCAGACAACAGTGAGATGACAAAAGCGACCTTGGCACGGTCCTCTGCGTAGGTGGAAGGCTGAAGGGAGAACACAACCTCACACTGGGTTAGAAACGCACTGCATTCCGTGGGCTCACCCGAATAACGAGAAGGGTTGTTAACTCTGGGATCGGCGGCACAGCTGGAGGTCGGCTGATCCCACTGGAGATAATGAAGGCGAATGTTCAAATCTGTGACCTGGGCGGTGAGGTTCTGCATGGCAGCAGACAGCTTTTCCTTGCTCGTGTCTGCCCAACATAGCCCCCTGCAACTCGACAGCGGAGCAAATGGGTGCCTGTTTCGCCGGGTCCATGTTGGCCAGATTATTCTGTCAGGAGGACCCAGAAGCGAATGGCAGGAACAGAAACAGTTTATTAATAATATAATGAAACACAGGCAGTCTGCCGAGCACCAACGTCTTGAGTGCACGCAGCTGGGGAACTTAAAGTCCAAAACTAACTGAAGAGGAGTCCTGAGCTTGACAGAGGGCTCACGACAAAGCGGTTACTCAGTCCCGAACCAGGTGATCAAGCGATCTCAGGCAGCAGGGAGACTAGGCAGAGAACAGGTATGACGTATACAGGGTTGGGGAGTAACAAAATACATGTAATTTAGTTACATATTTAAAATACAAAAATTTGAGTAACTGTATTTCATTAGTTACATTTTAAATGGGTGGTAATTAAATTACAGTTACATTTGAAAAGTATTTTAGATTACCAAAGTGATTACTTTGAATTTCATTTAAACATTAATGTAAACTGTGACGGGTAATTCATGCAAAAAGCAATTGGTGATTCTCTGAGTCTGACAGTCTGCAAAAGCATCAGCTACATTTCTGCTCATAAGTTTCATTCCCCTTGCAGAATATGCAACATTTTAATAATTTTAACCAAATAAGAATTGCAAGTTATTTTTATTTAGTTAGTACTGTCCTGAATAAGCTATTTCACATAAAATATGCTATTCCACAAGACAAAATTACTGAATTTATAAAAATTGCCCCATTCAAAAATGTATATACCCTTGAATCTTGTCCTGTCATTACCTGATAATCCACGACTGTTTTCATGTTTTTGCGATAGTTGTTTGTGAGTCCCTTGTAACTGTAAAAAAAAAAAAAGGTAATTGCAATCTCACAATTCTGACTTTTTTCCTTGCAATTGCGAGTTTACATCTGACAGTTCTGAACTTTTTTCTCAGAATTGCAAGATATAAACTCGTAAATGCAAGTTATAAAGTCAGAATTGCATGATTAAAAGACTTTTTCTCACAATTGCGAGAAATCTCACAATTCTGACTTCTTTTCTTGCAATTCGGACTGGGAAAATGTGAGTTTATATTAGGGATGTCCAGATCCGATCACGTGATTGGAAATCGGGCCCGATCACGTGGTTTCAGACTCGATCGGAATCGGACATTACCTCCCGATCACTGAACTAGGGAGCTGATTGAGACACACGCTGCGCTGCTGACGCTCAATTAAAGTGAAAGCACACTTTTGATGGACAAAATAAATATAATTTCACACAAAAAAAGTGTTCAAAATGCACAGAATAAGCATGTCTAATGTGTTTTAACAAGAATTTGAGTATGACACAAAAGAAAATTAAGAATCAAAAATTAGTATTGGAGATTTACCCATTTAAACTTGTTTTTATTTATTCAGTTTGGGTTAAAGTATGGTGTATTATAAAAATCTAAAGTAAACTAGCCAGAAAATATGATATATATAAACATTATTTTAGTTATTACACAGACTGCAGCATACCCAAATCAAACCAAATATATATATTTTTTTATATTAGACTTTTTATATTTACTATTGCACTAAAGTGAAGTGAGGTGAGGTGAAGAATTTATGTTATTTATTACTTGATTGTTCAAGCTACCTCACAGAAGTGCTCTGGGGTGCTTTTCCCAAAGCGAACTATGGTCGCAAGTTCCGTCGTTACCAATAAAGTTCAATGGGACTTACGACCATGGTTCACCAACGATGCTTTCGGGAAACTCACCCCTGTTTGTTAACAGAGTTGTTGAATGTTAAAATAAGGTGAATTAAATAAAAAATAAGGAACATCCTGGATCTGTTTTTTCGCTCTTCTTTATTCTTTTTTTTATGTATTATAGAAGTATTGGATCGGGACTCGGTATCGGTAGATACTCAAAATCAAATGACTCGGAGGCAAAAAAACCTGATCGGGACATCCCTAGTTTATATCTCAGAATTATGACTTTATAACTCACAATTGCAACTTCATATAATGCAATTCTGAGAAAAAAGTCAGAATTGTGAGAAAAACTTATAATTACCTTTTTTGTGTGTATTACATACTTATTAGTATTCCAAAGTATTCTAAAGTATTTAGTTTAAGTTACAGAACTTGGGTAATCTAACAAAATACATTACAAATTACTTTTTAAAGCATGTATTTTGTAATCTGTAGTGAAATACATTTTAAAAGTAACCTACCCAGCCCTGGACGTATACGGCTGGACAATACAAACAAGACTGAGAATACGTAATAAATCTGGCAAAGAGTCGAGAGAACAGCAGAGTAAAGTAGCAGAGAAAATTAGAGTAGAGAAAGAACAGGTGTGGAGATGATCAGCGCGAGCGCTGATTGCAATAACGAACAGCTGAGTCTAAGTAGCAGTAATGATAGGAGAAAGAGAAACAGAGAATATCAAACCTGACTCATTACACATTTATTGGGATAGATGTTTAAGAGAAAAGGTAACTGTTCATGATGGCTGTTTATAAAGAGAAAAGATAACTTCATGGTGGCTGCATGTTAAGAAAGATAAGACAACTGTTTTTTGTAAAAATGTTTAATAAAGAGCATGCTAGTAGAATAGTAAGGAAATAGCATGTATTAGTAAGAAAGGCAGTAATTACCGTTGAAGGATGTCGTGAAGACGAAGAGCAGGACACAGCAAAGAAGAAGAGTCCATGGAACAAAGAGACAAGGCCATTATATATAGACTCAGATGAGGGGTATTCCAAAGAAGATGACCTCAAGAAGTCAGATTGTCTATAAAAGGCTGAAACGTGAAAACAGCAGAGGCTGCTTCGCACCTGAAGAGCTTCTCCGGCACCAGAACCATCGCTGATGTTGCCTCCATCGCTTATATCCCCGTGACTGAAGAACTATTTGATATTTATACTTTATTTATTTACTTGTATAGAATGTTTGTAGAATATATGTAATGCTAGAAATACTAATTGTAATAAATAAATGAACTTATAACTTTATTAACTAAACTTGGCCTCATTAATTTAAGTTGTTGAACCTGAACAGACCACGGAAAAGTCTTCTATCTGATTGTATTTTAAAATGCTTATAATTTAGATCAGATTTGACTTACTTACCTAACCTGAGAATAATAAAGAATAAGGTAAAGGTGTTTAGAGACGCACCATAAAACAGCCTTTAACACTATGATTATTCAGGTAGGGTAAGGATAGTCAAATCTAGGCTAAACCATAAAGTACTCACCCGCCTGCAGGTTGAAGTTCTTCAGGAATGATGGAAAACTCCTTTGTGTTTTTTTTTTTTGAGGCTCAGTTTGTAGTTATAAGTACAGTCTCACAGAAGGCAGTTGTAACAATAAAAATGTATCAATAAAAATAAATTATTCGGTAACGTTTTATTTTACAGTGCCGTAGTTACATGTTACTACATGTACTTACTATAGTAATAACAGTAAATTAAAGGTGCTACAGAGGATGTTTTGTTTTATACATTTTTGCAATATTACTTGAAACTGTCTTTACTGATAAAAGACTATTTATTAGGTGAAAGGAATAATCTGTGCACGAGGTAGGGCCTTAAAAACATCAGCCAATCGTTTGTGTGATCATCGCAAAACGGTTGGCCCTCTGGCTTGTCAATCACTGCCATTACGTTCCTTGTGAGAGACGTGCGCGCTCCAGTAACTTTCCACAGTCCACAGGCGCCGCATGCAATGTTCTTGTCAGGAGTAACAACTGCAGATTATGAGTTACCTGCGGTGAGTCCGACATAATGAATCCACTAACATGACACAGCGAATGCCGGTGGTAAACACTCGTGTTCCAATACTCGTGCACGAGTTTTGGGAGGCGTTCCCTTGAAATGAGCTGTGAAGGAGGGGGGTTGTTCTTACGCATGCGCTCATTTCAAAAACTCACTAACAGTCTGGTTTCTCAGTCGTCGAAAACATCCTCTATAGCACCTTTAAGCATAATTACAAGTAACTAACCCTAAACCAAACCCTAACCCTAACTGTAACTCTATAGTAAGTACATGTAGTTAATTAATAGTACTTATTTGAGTAATTACAATGTAACTGCAGCACTGTAAAAAAAAAAAAAAAAAAAAGTAACCAATTATTCTGCTGTTTGCATATTTTTTTATTATTATACTATCTAGTATTGTAGTTAAGTTTTTATTGAAATGTCTTATGCATACTGCACATGTTCTTGGCATATGAGTGTCTCATCTTAACCTACTGGGAATGCATGCTTTCGCATTAAAGATAAACCAGGTCTAAGCACTGAAATGTTTCCATGTTTACATAAAATAAGTTGGCCAAGTTGTAATATGTGCCTTGAGTTTTTAGAAGTTGATTTATAGAAAAGTTTACAGTTTATAGAAAACTCTTGTTTGAAAGCACTGCATTTGTACAGTTAATTGCACCTATTGGTACTAAAATGTGACCATATTTTGTTATATAAGGTTTCATACCTGGTGTTTTTCCTTTACCATCACTTTTTAGTAATGTTTGCATTTCACTATTTTTTTCAGCAATAAATTGCTAGTTTGAGGAGTTTTTGTTAAATGTAATTTGCACACATTTAAGATGTTGCTGCTATGACTGATAAGTTAGACATGTGACCTTTCTTTACTATACATAATTACAACCCGAATTGGGGAAATGTTGGGACGTTTTCTAAATTTGAATAAAATGAAAACTAAAAGACTTTCACATCATATGAGCCAACATTTTATTCACAATAGAACATAGATAACATAACAAATGTTTAAACAGAGAAATTTTACAATTTTATGAACAAAATGAGCTCATATCAAATCTGATGCCTGCTACAGGTCTCAAAATAGTTGGGACGGGGGCATGGTTACCATGGTGTAGCATCTCCTCTTTTCAAAACAGATTGAAGATGTCTGGGCATCGAGGTTATAAGTTTCTGGAGTTTTGGTGTTGAAATTTGGTCCCATTCTTGCCTGATATAGGTTTCCAGCTGCTGAAGAGTTTGTGGTTGTCTTTGATGTATTTTTCTCTATAGGTGAAAGATCTGGACTGCAGGCAGTCCAATTCAGCTCCCGGACTCTTCTATGACAAAGCGATGAACACTCAGAAACACTGTTCACATCATCAAATGGGAATTTTCTCAAAGAGGTCGAACTTATGGCCAGGTTTGATCCCATTATGAAAGATCACCTTAACCGTGTCGAAAGAGGAACAGCAAGTCACAACAGCTACCTAGGCCATCATATGCAGAATGAGCTGACTGATTTGTTGAGCAGCAAAATCATATCAGCTATTGTCATGGAGTCACAGCCAACACCAAAGCATCGTCACCGGATCATCACGCTCCACCCACTCATTCACAGTCCCCTTAGTACTGATTCTGTTCAGAAGTGCTTGATCATATTGACTCACCTACTTCCACTGTTTACTTGTGTTCGTGGCTCCGTCAATAAAACTGTATCTGTGTTCACTTACCTCTCTGCCTCCGTCTGTGTCCTGACAGCTATAGTGAATGACATCAAGCAGGCAAAGTTTTGAGTAATTCTGGACTGCACCCCAGATATAAGCCACACAGAGCAGTTGTCAGTAGTCATTAGAGTGGTGTCACTAATGGAGAAGCCCCATATCAGGGAACATTTTATTGGATTTTTGAAGGCAGAGGAGTCCACAGGCCAGCACTTGGCACCCATGATCCTGACGAGACTTGAGGAGTTGGGAATTCCTTTTGAAGACTGCAGAGGACAGTCATATGTCAACGGGGCAAACATGAAAGGCAAAAAAAGGGAGTTCAAGCCAGTCTTTTAGAAAAGAATCCCAGAGCTCTGTTTGTGCCATGTGGAGCGCATACATTGAATTTAGTTGTGTGTGATGCTGCTAAGGGATCTGTTGATGCTATAAGTTACTTTGGTGTCCTGCAAAAGCTATACACTTTATTTTCAGCCTCCACCCAAAGATGGGCCATGCTGAAGAATCATGTGAGCATCACCTTAAAGATGTGGGCAGAAACAAGGTGGAAGAGCAAGGTCAAGAGTGTCGACCCCATGAGGTATCAGGGAACTGCCGTGAGAGAGGCTTTAATTGAGGTGAGAGACCACACCAAAGACCCTGCTATAAAGGCTGAGGCCCAGTTTTTGTCTGGGGAGGTGGGGTCATACCGCTTCAGCATCTGCACAGTTGTTTGGTATGACATGATATCTGCAATACAGCATGCCAGCAAACTCATGCAGTCTCCTAATATGCATGTGGACCTAGCTGTGAGTCTTTTGAAGAAGACTGAGCGAGAGCTACAGGGCAAGTGGCTTTGTGACTGCACAGATGGCGGCCAAAGACATTTGTGAAGATATGAATGTGGAGGCTGTTTTAAAACAAAAAAGGCTGAGGTCCACAAAGCACCACTTCTCATATGAATCACATGATGAGCCTTTCAGTGATGCACTTAGGAAGTTGGAGGTTCTTCAACGTTGTCGTTGATGCAGCCACGTCAGCCATCAAGGAGAGATTTTCCACATTGGAAAATGTGGGAAAAGAAATTCGGGGTTTTGACAAATTTCCCAAGTCTTGCAGATGAGGAGCTGGCAGAGCAATGCGAAGCACTAGGCACCACACTGCACTTTAAGGGGCACATTGAGCTTGTGAACTTCCCTGACCTGCCATCAAAGACCATGAGCCTCCTTGAGCTTATCACTTTTATGCATGATAAGGATCTATTGGAGATCTACCCCAACTTTTGGACTGCTCTCACTTACACTGCCAGTCACTGTGGCTCAAGCAGAGAGAAGTCGTACCTGAGGTCAACCATGTCACAGGAACGGCTCACTGGCCTTGCCGTCATCAGTGTCAATCACTCAATAGGGGAGCAGATTTCATATGATGATATCATTGATGACTTTGCATCAAGGAAGGCCAGAACCTGACCTCTCAGTTGCTACTAACAAATCTCTTGAGGACACCTTAAAATCACTTGGAGTGGAGACCCCAGAAGACTTAAAATGTCTTGAGGAATCAGATCAGGTGGCTGTACTGAGGACTATTCAGGCCAGAAAACTTATTTCATCTTTGAAATACATATATTAAATCACAAAGACCTCAATGGTAGACAAATCAAATATTGTTACAATGTAATCCTAAAATTATATTTATTTTTCTCATTAAACATTGAGGTAAAACTCATCACAGTCAGTGTTCATGTTTTATTAAGAGTTTATGTTAGTAGGGCTGTCGCGGTAGAGGAGGTAATTTTGAATAGCTCAATAGCAAAATATGTGGTATTATCGCCAATTATTTCTTTGTTTATTTATTTATTGCTTTTATACATAAATAAGTGTTACGATGTGCTAGGCACGAAAATGACACGGGTAACCAATGAAACGGAAACTAAACAGTGTTGAAACAGGAACTTAAGTAAATAGAAGAGAATGTCTAAATAAGGGTCCACATAACAGAACAAAAACATGATACTAAGCTAGTTGGGCTATAACAATACAAGTCGTTAGCTCAAAACGCGTATCGCACTACAATAAGATGCAGAAATATGAACTACTCACTAGATGCACATTTTACAGAGTTTAATCATTAATTACATCTTTGCATTACCAAGGAGAGGAGGTGATTTGGATCGTATTCTGCTTAAACGGGAGGCCTATTGGATACACAGATTAAAATCAACATTTAAACCATATGGAGATAAAGTTTTTAGTTTAAGTTTTTTTATGAATGAAATTGAATGAAGTCAGTATATATCAGATTGAAACTCATGTCCTGTATAATAGAGTATTTTGTTTATTTTGACATTATTTGTGAATGTTGAGATTCAAGTTGCTGTTCTATTTACCGTAAGATTGGAATTGGAGTTTTTTTTTTTTTTTTTTTTAAGAATTGTTAATTAATTGTTTGTTGGACTGAGATTGATTGCTTACACCTGCGAATAATTACGTCTATTTATACTTCTCTCCATTATGTGAGAAATCACACCTTGACAAAGGTTTTTTGCGGAAACGGTGGGGAAATAAAGTATTTGCAAGTGAGTATGCGGTCATATCCCCTTCATACAGATTTGTTATCTCTGACCTGCACCTCAGGTGGTGTGCATTATTAAAGCATTGTGTATTTACCATGGTAACTGTTGTTTCTGTAACCTTACAATGTGTTATTATAGACAGTGGTGGCTTATACCAACACACTAATTTTATTGCATTAGCAAATAATTTTTTGGGACAGCATTTAAATAGCCTTACCTTATAGTATTTATTCATCAGTGTTAGTGATATTCTTACAATTAATGGGCCCTATTTTAACAATCAAAGCGCATGGTCTTAAGCGCACAGCGCGAGTGCACTTGGGCATGTCCGAATCCACTTTTGCTAGTTTAATGACTGGAAAAATGGTTGGCGTGCCTGGTGCATGGTCTAAAAGGGTTGTCCCTATTCTCTTAATGAGTAATAGGTGTGTTTTAGGCATAACGTGCAACAAACCTATCAGAGTCTCATCTCCCATTCCCTTTAAAAAACCAGTTGCTCTCGTGCCATGGTGGATTTTCTATTTACGTGGCAGGATTTGCAAGTGGAAAAACTGAACGCTATTCTAGCAAGGAAACGGATCTGTTCATGCGCGAGGTTAAAGCGCATGAGCAGACCATCTATGGGACAAGCCGGATTCCACCAAAATATTTTTATCTTTATGCACACAATAATAATATTTAACATTGTGATCCTTTTATTTTTAATAATTGGCATGTCTGTGTGCTGCTGTGCGTCCCTGTGTGTGTGTAATAATTAAAGTGTATGTGCGCCTATAGGCACATATTACTAATGTGCTCTTTAAATAACAAACAAAATATTGCTCCATTGACTTTAGATCAGGTTTCAGTTGGTCAATGGCGCAGTCCATTTCAGTTGCCTCAATAGCAACACGCAGACAACGCGCCTGAACACATCTCGTTTTCAGACTAGCATGCCCATGGGCGCACAAATGGTGCAAATGCATTTAAACAACGTGGCGCAGGACGTGAAAATGATAACTGCATCGGGCTGAAACTAGCAAAGAACACTTGCGACGGGCCTGACGCTGGGTGTAGGATAGGGCCCAATGTGTATTTTAGGTAAAGTGGGATGGTATTGGTGTGTGTGTTTGTGTGTGTCAACCATTTTTGAGAAATCAATTTGCTTGGTTCAAATTCCCAAAAAGGGGAAAATATTGGTCACATGACCAAACCAGTTAAGAAACACTGCTCTAATGTATATTTAGCAAGGAAAGCAAAGAAGATTAACTGCTTTGGATTGTTTATTGCACCAAATTAATTTAAAAAGAAACTGTTTATGTAGATACAGGCTACTGGAAAAATGACAAAGAATCAACTACGCTGATAAAAAAAAAAAAAAAAAGCTTGATCACAATTTTAAAATTAAAAACTTAAGAGTCAGTAAATTCAGATATTACATTAATAAATCAAAAATGACGACTAAATAATAACCCCTATAATTGGCAGAAACGAGTAATGCAATGCAATGTTAATTTCTCAACCTTGGGGCCTAATTTATAAAATGTTGCGCAGAAACCATCCTAAATTTGATCTTATGATCATTTCTCAGATGTGCGTACATGTGATTCATAGAATGAACGTACACACAGAAAACGAACGTACGCCTCTCTTTCAGATGTGAAATCTATAAATGGCAAATGATCTTGAACTTGCACGCAGCTGAATGGTTTCAGTTGTCCATGTTATAAACGACACCTAATTAATGTAATTTACAAATAAAAGATTACCAGTTATCATCCAAATCCTTTAATTTAGAATGGCGAGCTGCAAGAATAGCTTAGATTTCCAAAAACCTGCAGTAATCTGACCAGGAAAAGTGCTTATGTCTGCTCAGACGCTGACGTGGCGCTAAGCACTTTTCCACGACAAAGACCGTTTTTATAAAGGCAGGAACACACCAAGCCGACGGTTGACTGTCGGGTAGTTTTTGTTCGTCGGCCGACTAAGTTTTCTCAGTGTGTTCCGCACCGTTGGCTGAAGTTGGTCCTCGTCTGCTTTTTTTCGGCCAATTCGACATGTTGATCATTCTGATGATCATTCTGATTGGCTGTTTAGCTACTGCCACCTGCTGGTACGGAAAGGCATTTCATCTTACGCAGGCGCAGAACGGACGTGCTACTTGGCAACTTTGAACCCAGACACTGCCGACGTGAGCCAACCCTGCAGTCTGCTTTCATCGCCACTAGTTCGTCAGCGTCAGTTTGGTGTGTTCCTGCCTTAAACATGAGCGTTGGCGTGGATTTACGTGTATGCACACTCTAAGATCAAATCTGTGCGTATAAATTCTTTACAAATGAAGCCCCTGGTCCTGAAGTCCCCCCATTTTTGAAAGTCTCCTGAGTCTGACTCATTTCAGGTCCTGGAGTTTCTTATAATGAGCTGAATCTGACATTTGACTGCACAAAATGTGCAGTGTTGGGGGTCCACCAGGACCAGGGTTGAGAAAATGCATTCTTTCAGTTTGTCCATTTATAATCTGTTACATTGTGACATTTCACAGCAAGGCAGAAGTTCAACTATATTTTGATTAAGAGGCATCAAGATGCACTTCAATATATGGAATTGAGTGACGCTTCTACATAGTCAGAGTATAAAGAGGTGAAGGAAATAAAAAAAAATGTCAGATGTAGCCCACATTCAGCTGCGGTTAATTTTACACAGATACGCATTTTCTGTTGCCATATTCTTTAACAAATAACACAAACAGAGTCTTACATTTGCATGACTTTTCATGTGTAGCTGTAACTGTGAAGGAAAAAGAAATATTACCCTGATCACAATTGAATTTGCCTTCCTCCAGAATGAATGCACAGGTAATTTTTGAAATTGCTAGTTCTTCTAAACCTCGTCAATCCAAGGAACACGGCATTTTCTTTCCAGAACGAGTTTGCAAATGACGTTTCAAGTCTGTGTGATATATGAAACTCTTCTTACACTGAAGACACTTGTAAGGCCTCTCTCCTGTGTGAACTCTAATGTGAATGTTAAGGTTTCCTTTAACTGTGAAACTCTTTCCACACTGAGGACAGGTGAAAGGCTTCTCTCCGGTGTGAATTCTCATGTGATCCTCACAGTTCGCTTTCTTTGTGAAACTCTTTCCACAGTGATGGCACATGAAAGGCTTTGCTCCGGTGTGAGTTTTTACATGCCTCTTAAGGCGTTTCCTGTCTCTGAAACTCTTTCCACATAGATGACATGGAAAACAGTTCTCTCTTGAGTGAATGCTCATGTGATGATTAAGGTTTTCTTTATATCTGAACCTCTTTGCACACTGATCACATGTGAACGGCTTCTCTCCAGTGTGAATTGTCATGTGAGTCTTAAAAGTTTCTTTTCGTGAGAAGCTCTTGCCACAGAGTGTACATATGAAAGGACTCACTCCAGTGTGATGTCTCATGTGGGTATTAAGGTTTTTTTTGTGCGTAAAACTCTTTCCACAATGAAGGCATTTGAATGGTTTCTCTCCATTATGAATTCTCATGTGAGTCTTAAGATTTCCTTTTAGTGAGAAACTCTTCCCACACTGTTGGCAGGTGAAAGGCTTTTCTCCAGTGTGAACTCTTATGTGGGCACTAAGGTATTTGTTCTGTGTAAAACTCTTTGCACACTGAGGGCAATTGTAAGCCTTTTCTCTAGTGTGAATTCTCATGTGCCTGTTAAGGTTTGCTTTTTGAGTGAAACTTTTTCCACACTGTCGGCAGGTGAAAAGGCTTTCTCCAGGGTGATATTTTTCTTCCATATCATTCAGTTCTTGACACTCCTCTTTCAGCGGCCTCAGGTCTAAGGCAGAAATAAACAAATACAAGTTAAAGGGATAGTTCACCCAAAAATGAAAATTTGATGTTTATCTGCTTACCCCAGGGCATCCAAGATGTAGTAGGTGACTTTGTTCTCCAGTAGAACACAAATGATGATTTTTAACTCCAACCGTTGCTGTCTGTCAGCCATATAATGCATGTCAATGGGAACTTTGTATATAAGAGTAAAAAAAAACAAACATGCACAGACAAATCCAAATCCAAATTAAACCCTGCGGGTCTTGACGACACATTGATGCCCACGAAACGATCGGTTTGTGTGAGAAACAGAACAGTATTTATATACTTTTTTACCTCTAATACACCACTATGTCCAACTGCCTTCCACATCCGGTTAGTGAGGTCTGAACGTGCTCTGACAACGGAAGTGATCTCTCGCACTCATAGTATAGGCGCGAGAGATCACTTCCGTCATCAGAGCGTGTTTTCAGACCTCACCAACCGGATGCGCAAGGAGGTTGGACATAGTGGTGTATTAAGCCCCGTCCACACGGAGACGTGTTTCTGTGAAACCGCGCAAATTTTTTATCGGATAGGCGTTTTGTCCACACGGATCCGGCGTTTTCGAAAGGTGAAACCGCTATTTTTTGAAACCGGGTCCCAGAGTGGATAAATTTGAAAACGCCGTCTTTGCGTTTTCGTGTGGACGGGCAATCCGTATATTTTCTGAAACGATGATGTCATCACCCCACGTGTCGACCCTAGTCAGACGCGCTAACACCACAAAACAGCAACAACAACAGCAATAGCAGACTCTCTAAATGCTTGCGTTCGTGCTGCAGAAGCTACTGAGCCAAAATAAAGTGTTATTTCTAAGCTTTGCTAAAGTTTGTATTCAGCATGCAAGGTTTATGCGCATGCTCAAAGTCTTCTTTGCTGCTTTAAGTGCATTTCTGCGGCAGAATTACAGCACCACATAATGGTCTGGCATGTATACTACATCGTTTTGAATCGTTTCAGTGGTTTCGTGTGGACGCAGATATTTTTTGAAAGATCACAAACCGATCGTTTCGTGTCTTAGGACATCAATGTCTCGTCACGAGCCACAGGGTTTAATTTGGATTTGTCTGTCGTGTTTTTTTTTTACTCTTATTGATGGAGTAATAATTTGTGTTCTACTGAAGAAACAAAGTCACCTACATCTTGGATGCCCTGGGGGTAAGCAGATAAACATCAAATTTTCATTTTTGGGTGAACTATCCCTTTAACCACAGTTTAATTGGCACAAAGCTAGAGACATAATGATATGCTAGATCCCATACCCACTAAGCTTTTTGCTTTCTTTAGGACCAAATACTTTCTAGCAAACACTAATCAAACCACTTATCAAAAACCCAAAATAGAGGACCGCATTGGGATCCTGCAGGGCTCTACAAAAAGTGTGGAATTAGGTGGATTTACCTGTACTGTAAACTCTAATGCTCAAATTAATTAATTGGTTTGAGTAGAGCCAACTCAAATTAAATTAATTCAATCAAATTAACTTTTGAGTATTTAGAACTTTTTTCTTTTGAGTTCTCTAAACTGACACATTTTAAGTGATCTGAATTTTTTAATTGCTTTGAGTTTCATGAACTTGTTTCTATTAATTTAGACAAACATAAATTTAACTGAAACTGGGCTGGGATTTCCATTTCCCCCATTGCCATGACACTCAAAATGAAGAGTAAATGCTAAAATGAAGTGTTATATAAGGTTTTTGGTGCAAGATTAAAGGTGCTCTATGTAAGTTTTTGATTGTATAAAGCATAAAAATACCATAATATGTTTGCAGATATTTATTAAACATGCTCAGTTCACATATTTGTTTCTCTGAAAAACAATGCTAAAGCCAGTTATTTTATTTTGAAATATGCGTTCCGTGTCTGAATTTCTGTTTTTGTTTTGGTCTGTGCAAGACCGCGCGTTGCCAATATACCCAATAGTAATATACCGGGTTGCCAGTTGGCGGAAAACACACATGCAGCGAATTGCAGCCATGAAAGCCAGCAAACAAACTGGGTGTGTAAGTCTCCTCGACTTCCAATGTCAAATGAGCTCGCTCCTGTTGCCTGTCTTCAAACTGGCAACCCGCGAGAGCGTTGAGTCTGAGGAGGAGGGGCGGGGCAAACAATATTTGAATTTGGACTGCAGTACCCATTTCAAACACTAGCTGTCATTCATACATAAAGCACCTTTAAAAGGAACAATGGAAAATAGGCTCATTTTCTAACTCCCCTAGAGTTAAACAGTTGAGTTTCTCCAATCTCCGGGTCTGGTGGTACCACTTTTAGCATAGCTTAGCATAGTTCATTGAATCTGATTAGACCGTTAGCATCTCACTCAAAAATGACCAAAGACGTTTGATATTTTTCCTATTTAAAACTTGACTTCTGTAGTTAGATCGTGTACTAAGACCGACGGAAAATGAAAAATTGTGATTTTCTAGGCCGATATGGCTAGAAACTATACTCTCATTCCGGCATAATAATCAAGGAACTTTGCTGTCGTACCATGGGTGCAGCAGGCGCAATGATATTACGCACTGCCTGTGACCCCCTGTTTGCACAGGGATCGTGCCTTGCAACCATGGAGACATTTGTGAGAGGTGCTGCGTAATATCATTGCGCCTGCTGCAATGTTTCCCGAAACTGTAGTAATATGGTCATTTGGACCATGTTGGTTCAATATAGTACTGTCATTATTGAAATGGTAGCAGAGTAATAACTTTTGCTAAATCGATTCAAGATCACAATAAAGGTGCAGTAGGTGATCTGGGAAATGCTAACTTTAGCCTGCTAGCATTGAAAGCATACGATCCCACACTCCTTGCAAATTGCCGTCCAAAGACATTCCTCCTCAAACACATAAATGCACACAAAGCGTCACAAGAAACTGTGTTAAACTACCTTATGTCTCAAAACACATAACATGACAATAATAATGAATGTAAACAACTTGACTGCTGCAGATTAATTTCGTTGTGTTGATACTGTTGACATGGAAACGCATAACTCCAAGTCTGACTGAACAGCGCCATAGCATCATGGGTTGGCATCTCTTTACTACAGTAATTATGACGTGAATGCAGCATAAGCTCATTGTTTTGATTCAGTAGTAACTGTAAAAGGTGGCTGCTGTTTGTTTCCAGTGCTCAGAAACAGCTATTGGCCTTATTCAGAACATATTGTTCAATGTACAGTTACATCTGGAAAGACAAGGCAGAGAAGGAAACAGACATCTAACAAGATTTGTTTACCATAAAATGTGCAACCGTGTACATTACTCTGTCCCATAATGCAGAAACAAAAAACCATAAAGACCCAAAAGATGCACATAAAGTTACAGAGGTTTGCATCTTTGCGGAACCCAAAACCCAAAGTGCACCCGATGTACTCTCGAAATTTGTTATTAAAATTACCATAGAAACTGATAATTGCAATCATGTTTTTATTGGTTAAAATGAATGGAGAATATCTTGTGTTTTTCTGTGGCTGCTCGAGCCCTCAGGAACGGCGCTTATGGTTTCATAAACAAGGCCCAGTTCTACACTGGATTTACAGAGCGTTTGAAACTGAAAGATGGAGTCCCAGTGATAATGATCACAGTTGAAACAGCAGGTGGTGAGTAAAACTGCTTCAAATGTCTGTTTTGTTGGCAATAGGTGCCTGAGTGCATATAATGTAAACAACATGAACGTAGTGAATTCATAAATTCATTATTCATCATTCACTAAATGCTATATTCATTATAGTGATTCAAAAGTTATCCATGGATAATGCAATACATTTGTTTAAATACAGTTGTTTTCCTGACCATCAATAGCTTGCAGATGATCGCTATGCAAAAGCTGCACGTGCTCGTCACTCTTTAGCTCCGCTCAAACGGCACGTTTCCAGGCACTCAGCTGTTTTCGAAAAGTCTTGGTACAGTGTATGTATCTCTTATAAATATGATAAAACTAAAGACTTTTTGGAGATATGAAGATGCTATACTTCTCTATAAGTACTTAAGATTAACATGAGATTTGCAGAAACGGTGTGTGATTTCTCTAAAGATGAATATTTTTTTTCATAAGGATCAAATGACTGAGTTTAGCTTTGATAATGAAACCAACCTATTTGTTCCTCCGTTTCTTCTTGTTTCAGACTGAATACTTCTTCAATCTTCATGTCTTCACTCTCCTCTTTAATAAATGCCATCTTCATAATAGTGTGTCATGGATCTCAGTTGCTTCACCAGGAGTTTTCCTGTGGTTTGGACACTGTCCTGTTTAAGATGAGAACAGTTAACAGAAAGAAAAATAAATCACAACTAAATTTCTGGGTGCGTCTCAATCAGATCCTTAGTTCAGTAGTCAGTGCACTGGTAAGGGTGACAAAGAGTGATAATTAAAAAAATAATGGTATGATTAGCCAAAACACAATCAAAATTAGCACTACAAAAACAATAAAAGGACACAAACTACAAAAACACTTCATATTTGATTATGTATGAGTTATATTTGGTATTTAATGATTTGTACATTCATAGATCATCATTGCCATTATTCACATTTTATGTAACGTTAGTGCTCGGTTGTATTTACACCAATTTGACCTGCATGTATTCGAGTGACTCGAATCAATGAATCATTTTGAACCAATTGATTTGGAATTTGCCGGTGACCGAATACGTTTTTTACTTATTCACGATGTTGGGAGGGAAATGACACTCACCGTTTCTGTTACTCACGAGCTTTACTCACAAAAATAACGTTCATTGATGTTAGATAAAGCATTACAATGCTATTAATTAGTTAATTCACAGTTCTTGTAAAACTATAAAATTACTTCAGCTGTTTACACTGATTTAAACACTTTAAATGTTTTAAAACACTAACCTCTCTTCAGCCGAATCACAACATACACATGATCGCGGCGCCGACTTATGACATCACATCTTCACACCAAAATAAAAGTCCCGTTCACACGCTCCCGTCTAAAATCACAAAAGTGCATATAAATTTAAAGTCCCCATGAAATCAAAATGATTTTTTTTTTTGGCATTTAGTATGAATATGTTAACCTTAATTACACATAACTATCAGGGGTGTTAAATATATCAAACAACTGTCAATACACAAAACAAGATTGGAACTTTCCTTCCAGATTGGCAAGACTGTTGAGAAGGTGACTGTAACACTTAGTAATATTTTAACAGATGTAAAGGAGAACATCTGTAAAAGCCAAGAGAACTTACAAAAAAAAGACTGTATCTCACAACATTTAAAGTTAGGATGTGGAGAAGAAATAATAAGAACAGAGCAATGGAATGGGGGAAAACTTGAAGCCAATTAGGGTTATATATAATTACTTGTTTAGAAGGCAAGAGTGCTGATCTTCAGGATGTGAGGGGTGTGACTATGCACAAAATTAATGTTGATCATTTGATGCACCAAGTGGAAGACATTCCCTGAGTTCACCAAACGTTAAAAAAATCCAGGCCATCTGGATTTTTCTGTAGTTACACGATGTAACTACAGAAGACTCAAGTTTTAAATGGGAAAAATATCGAAACTCTTTGGTCATTTTTGAGCGAGATGTTAACGGTCTAATCAGATTCAATGAACTATGCTAAGCTATGCTAAAAGTGGTACCACCAGACCCGGAGATCGGCTGAATGCATTAGAAAATGGTAAAACTCAACTGTTTAACTCTAGGGGAGTTCACGAGACCGTCGGATGTATCATTCATCATTTTAGGTTTCAGAAGGGTGCTCACGAGCACCCCTTTGCAGCCGCTCTGTGCCCTCGATGCGCACTTTAGCTGAGCCTGCAAGTTGGCGAACTACGCAGAGGACTTTACCCGGCAGTCAAAGCGACATTACGTCACGAAAGTGCGGACTCAGAGGAACACTGTGAGGGTTTAGGTCGAAGTGGAGGAACTTGTCAGACGGCATTCTGGATTTAGGCGTTCACTTGTACGGTGGCTCTGAATTGTCAAAACACCTTTCAAAATGCTACGGACGCAAAAAAAACGCAGAATGACGGATGAAAGTTTCGAAGGAAGTGTGTAAACGGGATTGACTCAAAGTAAAATTGTATTTATTTTTTAACGTGTGAAAATTTCAGGCGAGAATTTCGGACTCAGTGGGCAAAGACCTTTAATGTCAAGGTCTCAGACACATTCTATGTAAAACTAGACAAGTGTAAATGCATCTGGTTGTTGAAGTACATCACTTGCACAACATTCATTTGGCTTCAGAAGCTTATGCCATTTTGGACTGGATGGGAAAAGCCATCAAGTCCAAAATGACATAAGCTTCTGCAGTCGATCTGTGGTAGCTGTGAGGATAAATAATTGCAAATCCATACAAACAACTTTTTGTAAGCTTATATGTGTTAAGTCAACAAAACTGTTTCAAACAGCAATCAACAGTAAAAGTAGTCTTACAATGAAACGTTTAAACAATACTTTTACAGGATTTATTATTGAAATTACAGATTAACAATTTATAATAAAGCTTACAAAACAAAAATATGATTAATGACAGATGCCAATTTGACTGATGCCAAAAGAGCTAAAAATGTTTATTAAAAAATGTGGAAAAGTCCATTTTACCTTTCTGAAAGTATTCACGAAGGAATGTAATTTGACAAGTGACAACCTCAAGCAAATCAGTGTATCCAACATTAGTGAAGTCAAAATGAACAAGGTAAGAAATAAAATCTGTATTAAAACATGTTGCATGCATCCTATTAAACAGCCATTTCCAGTGGTGTTCAGAAAACCCAGGAAGGTCCTACATTCCAGCAAGTCCAGTGACTTCCTCTGTTTCCTCCTCTGAAAGGTTACGATAGGGTTGAAGCTAAACTCTGCAGGGCAGTGGCCCTCCAGGAGCAGGATTGGACACCCCTGTCTTAAACTATAGTCTTTTCTAACGAGTTGAGTTGAATTAGATGAGTGTCACAGAGACAAACTCCATGATTCCCTCCTCTGGCCATCAGAGGGTGCCTTCACCAGAATACTGACACACGCACACATTCTCACACATGCACTACATTTCCCACAAGCCCCGTACCTAGGTGCTGATTACCACACCCAGCTGCTGTGCATTACCTGGACTATTTAAGCCACACTCAACCTCACCATCATTGCGAGGTCTTGTTTTGCCACGGTGTACATTTCTGAGTGTTTATTATTCTGACTGTCTACGATTCTGCTTTATCCCTGCCATTCCTGTTTGCCCGTTTTGACCATTGCCTGTTTTGACCACGATATCTGTTAATAAAAGCCTGCTTATGGATGCCACTTTGTGTGACGAATCATTACAGTGTGTTTGATTAGAAAGAGTTCAAAAATGACTTCTTGGTGTGCCTTCAGGAACAGGTTTTGGAAAGACATTTAGGACAGCTTGATCCCGCCTGAAAAATACAGGTTTTTTTGTCATGATTCAAGTGTTTAGAAACAAAATTTATGAGACAGTTGTTGTCAGATTTTATTGGTGATTACAAATATGAAATTTAATCGAAAGCTTGGCAAACAGCTTTGAAGAATTTGATGTTTCCTCATTTAAAGAGATAGAAGCTGCACTTGCATGCCCGAGAGGCGGTTCAAAGACTTGTCTTAAAGGGACTTTGCTAAAACACAATACAAAATCTTTATTAATCTTTCGAATTTTTAATAATTTGAATATAGGGTGAAGATTTTCTAAGACCAAAACATTACTGTGTGTAGTTGAGAAATGACTGATGTTATCCCAGCAAACAAATTTAATCACAAACCTGCTTAAAGGTGCCCTAGAACTTCTTTTTAAAAGATGTAATATAAGTCTAACCCTTTCGCACGTAAGTTTCAAATATTCTGGCTGACCCCCCAGCGTGAGTTTTTTAAGGCGACCGTTATTTAGAACGTATCACTTTATGGTTTCCATGGTGACGCGTCATTGCTTGTTATGTGACACACTGCAGCACTGTATGAATGATGATCTGCTTTCATTTAATTTTTCCTTTTTTATTCAAAATATTCACAAATTTGTTAACTATAGCATGAAATATCTAATATTCCGATTGCCAAATATGTGCAAGTGAATGTGTTTTGCTGTTTAAACACCTTTATAACGATCGCATTAGTTGAGCCATATGAGCGATGGGCGCCACCATGTTAGTTTGCACCGCGCAGAGAATCGGATCTGTTGGATTTACAACCCGTGAATTTATCCACTTCTCCCGAAATACATGAAAGTAAGTGTGCCGGTGAACTGGGGAAGATTAGAGTAAGCTTTTAAGTTACTTTCACAATGTATATCTGATATGAATTAAACGTTTTGGCAAGTTATAATGGAAAGGGTTGTTATTTCCGCTTCTATAGACATCATTGTGTATTTTACAAACTCTAAATATATTGTTTTGTTAGTACTCATGGGCATTTAAATGTCTGAAACCTGAAATGAACATTATTTGGTTGAAAACACTGCATATATGTGATATGAAAAGCACTGCGCGCGTCCGTCTCTGGTTTAGCGCCAGTTAAAGCGCGCACGCACATTTGAATTTGGCAGTTGATCACGTAATGCACTGAACGTTCTAATCACACCGTGTGATCGTACGCTCTGGGGCCAACAAGAACGATCACACCGGTGTGATCGTACGCGTTAAAGGGCTAAGGTGTCCCTGAATGTGTCTGTGAAGTTTCAGCTCAAAACCCATAGATTTTTTTTAATTCATTTTTCCTATTTTGGGGCATCATTAACTATGCACCGATATATAGGTTGCGGTCCCTTTAATTCTCGTGCTCCCCCTCCCCCGGAGCTCGCGCTTGCCTTGAACAGCATAACACAGTTCACACAGCTAATATAACCCTCAAAATGGATCTTTACAAGATGTTCATCATGCATGCTGCTTGCATACATCGGATCATGTAAGTATAGTATTTATATGGATGTATTACATTTGATTCTGAATGAGTTTGAGGCTAGCTGCGTGGCTAAAGCTACATCACACACTGTTGGAGAGATTTATAAAGAATGAAGTTGTGTTTATGAATTATACAGACTGCAAGTGTTTAAAAATGAAAATAGCGACGACTCTCGTCTCCGTGAATACAGTAATAAACGATGGTAACTTTAACCACATTTAACAGTACATTAGCAACATGCTAACGAAACATTTAGAAAGACAATTTAGAAATATCACTAAAATATCATGTTATCATGGATCATGTCAGTTATTATTGCTCCATCTGCCATTTTTCGCTATTGTTCTGGCTTGCTTACCTAGTCTGATGATTCAGCTGTGCACATCCAGACGTTAATACTGGCTGCCCTTGTGTAATGCCTCGATCATGGGCTGGCATATGCAAATATTGGGGGTGTACACCCCGACTGTTACGTAACAGCCGGTGTTATGTTGAGATTCGCCTGTTCTTCGGAGGTCTTTTAAACAAATGAGATTTATATAAGAAGAAGGAAACAATGGAGTTTGAAACTCAGTGTATGTCTTTTCCATGTACTGAACTCTTGTTATTTAACTATGCCAATATAAATTCAATATTTAATTCTAGGGCACCTTTAATTTATTAGTAAAAAGTTCAGGAAATATTCCTGAAAGAATTTTCATTAAATGTTTTAATTTAATGTAACACTTTACAACAAGTAAACTTTAGTTAACATGTACTAAGAATGAACAACTTGTACTTGTGCAGCATTTATTCATTTTAGTTAATTTTAACATTTACTAGTACCTTCTTAAAATCAAGTTGTATTTGTTAACATTAGTTAATGCACTGTGAACTAATATGAACAAACAATGAACAACTGGATTTTAGTAACATTAACAAAGATGAATAATACTGTAACAAATGTATTGCTCAACAAATTAGACCTTATTCTACAGTGTTACTGTTCAGATTTAAATTTGACTGATTAAGATTGGAAAAACTGCAAAATGGATAGTGGTAACTTTTTTTTCTCTGAAAGCTAAACACGTAAAATACAACAGAACCATAAGTGGTCATCAGTTCAATCGTGCAATACAACTGGAGCGAAATGGACTTGATCTGCATTGAGCTTTCAGTGGTTCATGATGTGCAGTGGTTGAGCAAGTAGTTTGTCATAACTGTGTGCTTCTGTTAACTAGTGCAAGTTAATTCTCACACTATAATAGTAATTTATAGCTCAGAATTTGCATAGACATCACTTTCCCAATGGAATGTGCTCTCTCAGCTGGAGAGTGGCAAAAGAACCTGCTGCATGATTGAATGTAATAGAGGAAACTGCGAAAACGCGAGTAAAACAAACGATTACACTAAAGGTTTGGCTTGAAAGTGTTCCTTATGACATGTCAAAGAAACCTAATCCATGGATATTGACATGCAGCCAGGAATCATGTTTACTGACATGTGCCTGATTTCGACGCCAGGGAACTACATAGAGCAAATCTGTCTGTGAATATTTTATATAACTATAATATAGGTAGGTTTAAATCGGAGCGATCACTTATATCAAGGTTATATATTTTGTCATATCGTCCAGCCCTATAACTTGTATAGTTTTTGTCAGTGTTTATTTAAAAACACACAATTATACATAATTTAAAATGGTAAATATTTAATTGATGAGTTGTCAAAACAATATATAACAATACAATTATACAGTATTATTTTACCTCAAAATCCAACATTTTGACACAAAATAACTGCAAAACATGTTTCTCTGCTGGAGTCCAGCTGTTTTTGTGAATTGTAGCGATATATTTGCTTCTTTTTTCTGTAGCTTTCTGCACTCTTTAAATATATACCTCAGGTTTTGTGTCAAAGTTATTTGTACAGTCAATCACAAAGCTCATTCCCATTTTGGATGTGTTTTGTGTGTTTTTCACAGCATTCACGCTGAAAACCAATGTTGCCGCTCAGTCTTTTGCCACTCAGTGGGCGTAACCTCAGTCATAACGGTCGACAGTGACGTCACGCATACCCTCTATAAGGAATTTCAGATTTGGCCCACATTCAGCTGCGGTGTAAACGCAGCCTTAGTTTTACACATTTATGTATTTTCTGGTGCCATTTTAAATGGCCAAGCCATTTGAATCTCTTTCCACATGAAGAACAGGAATAGCGTCTCACACCTGCATGACTTTTCATGTGTATCTGCAAGTGTGAAGGCAAAATAAATCTTTTATTACACTTAACACAATTAAATGGCTTTTCAGAGTGAATGTGCAAGTGATTTTTGAAATTGCTCCTTTTTCTAAACTTATTACCACTTATTTTGTGCCCGTTAAATTGTTTCATGTCTGGACAACCTATTCCGCAATGAATCTTCACATGGGAATTATTGGTTAATCTGAAACTCTTTCCACACTGTTCACATGAGTGTAGCTTCTCTCGAGAGTGCATTTCCATGTGTTTTTTAAGGTTTCCTTTTTGAGTGAAACTCTGTCCACACTGTTGGCAGGTGAAAGGACTCTCTCCAGTGTGAATTCTCATGTGGACTTTAAGGCTTCCTTTTTCAGCAAAACTCTTTAAACACAGTTTGCAGGTGTGAGGCTTCACTCCGGTGTGAGTTCTCATGTGGGAATTAAGAGTTGGCTTATGTGTAAAACTCTTTCCACATTGATGGCAGGTATAAGGCTTCTCTCCAGAGTGAATTCTCATGTGGCTTTCAAAGCTTCCTTTATGAATGAAACATTTTCCACACATTTTGCAGGTGTAAGGCTTCTCTCCAGTGTGAATTCTCATGTGCTTGTTAAGGTTTCCTTTTTGACTGAAGCATATTCCACATTGAGAGCATGTGAAAGGCTTTTCTCCAGTGTGAACTCTCATGTGGCAATTAAAAAGTCCTTTGCTGTTAAATTTTTTTCCACACTGATTTCAGTGTGACTTCTCATGTGGACTTTAAGGCTTGCTTTTTTCTTGAAACTTTTTCCACACTGTTGGCAGGTGAAAGAGCCATCTTCAATGTGAACACTCATATGGACTTTAAGGTGTCCACGTTGATTGAAACTCTTTCCACATTGTTGGCAGGAGAAAGGCTTTTCTCCAGTGTGAATTCTCATGTGGACTGTAAGGTTTCCACGTTGAGTGAAACTCTTTCCACACTGCAAGCAGGTAAAATCATTTCTAGTTCTTGTCTGATGGCGGGTAAAAGAGCTTGTTTCAGTGTGAACTCTCATATGGCCTGTAAGATTCGCTTTGTTGTTAAAACTTCTTCCACACTGCTGGCAGGTGAAAGAGCTCTCTTCAGTGTGAATTCTCATGTGGGCCTTAAGGCTTCCTTTTTGAGTGAAACTCCTTCCACATTGTTGGCAGGAGAAAGGCTTCTCTCCAGTGTGAATTCTCATGTGGACTGTAAGGTTTCCACGTTGACTGAAAAACTTTCCACACTGAAAGCAGGTGAAATCAATACTAGGTCCTCTCTTTTCAGGTATTTTTTGTGAGGAAGTCTTTTCAGTCTGTGAGCAACTAAACAATTTTTCTCCAGTTATGAATTCATGATATTTCTCTTCCATATCATTCAGGACTTCAATCTCTTCTTTCAATGGCATCAGGTCTAAGATGAAAGAGACAAATACAAGTTAACCACAGTTTAATGCCTTAAAAGATTTATGCCTTATCATATTAAAGATACTGCACTTATTAATGTTACAGCTCTCTTAAAGTGCTATTAGATCTTTCAACAACATGGATCATGGCATTATTTTGAGTAGCTTGAGAATTATGCTGGCATTTTTGGACAAAAATTACCATGATTTAAGACCTATCTAAATGCTACCACTCATCAAACAATGCAGATCTCATCAAACACAAGTATGGTGTGCCACAGGGTTCAGTATTAGGTCCTCTGCTTTTCCACCGCTTGACTTAGAGCATCTGTTTCTCTCTCACACACATGCAAAGAGAAAACAAGAGTCTCAAATACCACATACAATTAATCTACATGCAAGTGATATTCTTTCTTGTTTTTTTCCCCCAAAATGACTAAGTTTGTGTGATGTAATTTTACATAACATCAGGCCATAACGAAGTTAGTTTGGAGTTCGTTTCAGGAGTTTGAAACGGCTTGCCAAGGCGAACTTTGAAGGTGTTCACCAGCTAGAACAAACCTTTCCACAAACTACCATTGGTCTGTGGCAATAGAGTGGTGCAGGTATGACATTACTTTGTAGGCCAAAACTTGGAAACGTTTTTTAGCACTTCCGGTTCCATCGTCCCCAAGTCTATTCTTTTTTAAATGGGATTTTGGTTAAATGGTTGACATAATGACTTTCACGTTTTATTTTACTACATAAAATACATCAGTATTACCCCACTGATGTATAACAAACACATACTGAGAGCTGCTTCATAATAGAGGTCGACCGATATGGGTTTTTCTCTGGCCGATGCCGATATTTAGAAATCAGGGCAGCCGATGGCCGATATATGATGCTGATTTTTTTGGCCGATTTTCTTTTTTTCCCCATCATCTCATAAAATATAAGTTAAGTAATAAGACGTCATACAGAAAATTGCTTAAATTAAACATTTATTGAACAACACAAGCTTCTCCAATCAGTGCACTAAAAATAATTTATACGTTAAATATTAAATACACAAAACAGGTGATCAAAAATCTAGACTGTCAAATTAACTTAGTAGTAGCCTAATTCATAGTAATAATTATACATGGCTCAACTTTTTAAGCACCTTCTCAAAACTATTCTGAAGCATGCTTCTATACTGTAAGTCAAATAACCATAATCTATGTGATAACAAAAATAAGAGTTCACCCATTTTACAAAGCCTGCTGCTCATAACTGCATCGAGTGCACTGGCCACGAGTGATGACGTCGTGGAGGCTATGTGTCGGACCCACAGACACATTTAATGAGGAAAGTTAATATGGACGTTTTAGCCAGAAGTTTCGTCTGAATTGCACGTTTCTACTTTCACATGCAAATGACTTCTTGCACTTGATAAACATGGTCGGCATCAATTCTAGTGGGCTACAATGTAATTACTCTTTCAAAATGGTCTGTTTTCCCCTGCCATCATCAGATGAAGCTGCGTGTCAACGAAGCGGCTGCAGAATGAGTTGCTCCGTCTCACACGCAGCCTCAGAGGGAGAGAAATTCCCCAGTAACGTACAGAAACAGAACTGATAACGTCAGAGTTTATCTATACAGCGCAGGCTTGTATAATAATTTAGCCGCTGGGCTCATTACCAGGTTTTGGTACCCACGCCTACCTGTAGCCTGAACTACAGCTGGTTAAAGGCTCGCACACCCCGTCCACCTGCAGGACGATCCGCGAGTACAACAGGGCATGTGTGAGTGACTTGAGAGTTTCAAAACAGCAGTCCACTAAATCAGTTTTTCCGCGCTCACGGACAAAGGAGTATAATTTGAAAGGCTTGTGTGCTCAACTGTGCGCGAAATGCAGCGGAACGTGATGTATATGAAGTATAACTAGATCCTTTATGCCGATGGAATGACAATCACACCTGCCTATTAATCGGCCTAATTTGCAGCACAATCGATTAATTAAAAAATGCCAAAAATCAGCCTGAAGAAGTTCGCTGTGAGAATATCGGGGCCTTAAAGGGGACCTATTATGCCCCTTTTAGATGTAATATAAGTCTCAGGTGTTCCCAGAATGTCTTGAGATTCAGCTCAAAATACCGCATGGATTTTTTATTATACCATGTTTTAACTGCCTGTTTTTGGGTGGAAGAAAAAATGTGATGAAAAGCTCAAACTATTCAACAGATATGACCATACATTAAATATAAATAATATATATTTATATATAAAATATTATGTATAAATAATTATGTAGAGCTGGACATTTTATTAAAGGTGCTCTAAGTGATCCTGGGTGGATGTAACTTCCTGTTGATGTTCGAAGTGTTGTCAAACAAAACAGAGGCTAGCTAGACCCTCCCTCCTCCTCCTCCCCCTCCCCTCCGTGCTTCCTGAAACAGTCATGAACGCGCATTTAAAATCATTCTTGTCGGTTATTGGCTGGAGCGTGTTTATTATGTTTTGTGGTCCAGGCTGCACAAGTTTGTTTTATTGCCCTTTTCGGAGCTTGTGGCGACTACAGAGACTGCGTTTTTTTTACAGTGTGTTCAGGGGACAGGCAGCTAGCGGATAGTGAGGAGATGTTTGCTGTATGTGACAAAAAATGTTTTGGCCTAAAAACGCGTGACATCACTTAGAGCACCTTTAAGGATCAGCTTTGAGAAAGAAACCAACCTGTTTGTTCTTGAGTATCTTCTTGTTTCACACTTAATACTTCTTCAATCTTGATGTTTTCACTCTCCTCTTTAATAAACGGCATCTTTGTTTGTTCCTCAGTATCTTCTTGTTTCACACTGAATGTTTCTTCAATCTTCATGTCTTCACTCTCCTCTTTAATAAATGCCATCTTTATAAAAGTGTCACATGGACCTCAGTTGCTTCAACGGGAGTTTTTTCTGTGTGTTTGGAAAGTTTGTCATGATTAAGATAATAATAAACAGAAAGAAAAATAAATCTAAAATAAGTCTCTGGGTGCGTCTCAATCAGCTCTAGTTCAGTAGTCAGTGCACTAGTAAGAGAGTAAGAGTGATAGTTAATGGCCTTAAATGACCAGATTAACAACAACATAATCAAAAACACTATAAATTAATTCACAAATTATATATAAATTTAATATTTACATTTATTCTTTCCATTTATTGATTTGTATATTATATTAAATAGATTACATTTTCATGGAAACATTTGCAGTTGGTTTGTAAAAGTTATTTATTAAAGATGTTTGTGTTCACGTTGCATTTACACTGTTTTGACCAGCATATCTCGATTTATGCGCGTCGAATCACTGAATCATTTTGAGAAACATTTAATCCAGTTCCTCCTGAGTTTAGAAGCTCAGTTTCTCCATCATCTTACCAGCGTCTGAATACGTGTAATTATTCACGCAATACGAAGCGAAATGAGACGCACCATTTTGGTTACTCATGTATACGCCGTTTAGCTTCTATAACGATGAAATTGTATCGATTTAAACACTTTAAATATCTAAAACACAAACCTTTTTCCAGCCGTTCACAACAGATACAGGAGCGCGGCGCGGAGATATGACGTCACATTGCCACACCAAAATAAAAGTCCCATTCACACGTCGTGTCTTAATTTAAATAAGACACGACGTTTAGTTAATTTAAATACATGTTGTCAAATGTTTGAGTTAAGGTACTATTTTTACCAGGGGGCAGATTTTTTTTCTTTCTACAGATTGATTTGATGCATTTCTCACAAAAGAGACGTCAAAAACTAATATTTTACTATTATACAATGAACAGTGTTTGTCAATAAAACTAAATATTTTATTAGAGTCACAGACTATTTTAAAAACACAAAATTATTTTTACCTATTTTTCTCAAGTTGCCATCCCAGAGCGGTACGAGAAATGCAAGACACAAGTTGAAACCGAGCTGTCACAAGTGGGATAATATGCAGCAACAACGGACTTGTTGTCCAGTCGAACAACAGAGCCCTACATAAGTCTGACCATACACTTTATTAAAAGTCATTCCAGTGAGAACATTGCAATGGGGATGACAGAAGTATTGGCTGCCTTGAGCCTAGATGAGAGACGTCTAATCTGTATAACCACAGACAATGCAGCGAACATGGTGAAGACTGCCAAACAAGATGGGGTTACCTCAGGTTCTGTCTGAGGACAAGGTGGCATGGCATCTGATTCGAACCTGGCAAGATATAGATGTCCTGGAATCTGTCAGCAAAACATTGGGCCCACTGCTGGACTTCACTGATGTACTCTCAGGAGAAGATTAGTGTCTCCTATATATGGCCAGTTCTTCACCTCTTCAATACTTCAATGCTGCTAATGAAAGAGGAAGACACCGACCTGAGCAAGACCTTGAAGGAGGAGATGTTGCACTACATTAATGAGAAATATAAAGATGACGCTACTCAGGAGCTGCTAGATGTGGCCTCTTGTTTGGACCCCGGTTTAAGATGGGCTTCATCAGTGCAGACCATAAGCCCAGAGTGAAGGCCAGAGTTGCATCAGAGATGACAGAATGCCAGAAAGAGACATTAAGCTGCAGCACTGAGGTGGAGCTTGAGGTTGCTGAAACATCCCAGGCAAAAAAAAAAAAAAAAAAAAGCCAAGAAGTCCTTGGGAAGTTTCTTTAAACAGAGCAGAGCTGCAGCAAAGGTTGATTCCTTCAGGATGCTGTGGAAGCAGAATTAAGCAACTACCTTATAACACCTTCCATAGACAAAGAACAAGATCCAAGAGCAAGGGCGCTGCTCTCCTCCGTTATCTGTATGAGCCTGTCCCCTGTCGTGATGGCTGCTTTTTTGCTTCTCTCCAGCCGCATTCCTAGGTTCTGACAGCTGGAACCCTGGCTCAACGTCTCCATTCACCCATCGACAGAGCTCCAGAGGAACACGAGGAAAGTTAGAAGCCACCACTGTCCACTCTGCTCTGTTCCCATGTTTGTTGCACTCTCTCCACAAGGCTGGACCATACATATGGCGGGCAGGAAGGTTAAAAAATATGACTTGGAATAAAAGATGGCAAGCAAAAACTGGAGGATGATGCAAAATATGGCAAATGATGTCGTGACCTGGATCTGGATGGCTCGTCAAAGTACCTTTGGGTTCTATTCAGCTGCTTTGTCAATTAAATGTCCATCTGCATAGTTATCTGAAATGTAGGTACAGCATACGGTTCTTATCATAGCACAGACTCCTCCTATGGCTGATGTCAGTTGGTCCAGGGTCATTCTGTTATGAAGGAAACGCTGCTAAGCGTATTACTGCCCTCCACAGGTCAAAGTTTGAACTAATTTTATATGCAATATGCTAGTTCAATAGTATATAACAATTAGTTCAAACTTTGACCTGTGGAGGGCAGTAATACGCTTAGCAGTGTCTACACTGCTGGAATTCAAATAGAGAAGAAGAAGAAGAGAGCTAGTTCAAGATGAGCATTTCTGGTTAAAACTTATATAATTTAATTTTTTTTTTTTTTTCAGAAAATGAGCGATGGTTTCACTAGATAAGACCCTTATTTCTCATCTGGGATCGTGTAGAACAATTTGAAGCTGCAGTGAAATTATGACCTTCAACTGTTTGGTGCCCATTTAAGTCCACTATAAGGAGAACAATCCTGGAATGTTTTCATCAAAAACTTTAATTTCTTTTCAACTGAAGAAAGAAAGACATGGACATCTGGGATGACATGGGGGTGAGTAAATTATCAGGAAAAGTTTATTTAAAAGTGGACTAATCCTTTAAAATACTTTAGCGGCACTGATTTTCTTTGAAGTGGGAAACACTTCTACCCACTTTGACCATGTCTACCATTACTAGACAATACTTTTTTCCCTTAACTAGGGGTTAACGTAGTAAGGTGATCAAATGGTTTACTTGGTGGTGGGTGTGCTGCCTGCTGCACTGTTACACCCCGCCAACATTTCGCAGATTAAAGATTTAAAGATTAGATTTGGGTTAGTTCACCCAAATATGAAATTTCTGTCATTAAGTACTCATCCTCGTGTCGTTCCACAGCCGTAAGACTTTTATCTTTTCTAACCATTTTCTAATATATGTTCTGTCTAATTCAATCAGCAATGTTAAGCTGACTGAACAAACATTTAAGTAAAGCTGACAATACTCATTTTTTAGTATAAACAACTCATTTGAATTAAGTTTATTTTTTATGTAATGTGAACAAGAATGGTTTAAGTGAAAGTTAATTTTTGAGTTGTCAAGTCACTTTTATTTATATAGCACTTTTTACAATGCAGATTGTTTCAAAGTAGCTTTACCGTGATAGCGGGAACATAATTTTGACTATACAGCAGCTCTAGAAGAAAATAGTGTCAATGTCCAGCTTAAGTAAGTTCAGTATTGATTCATTCTGTTGTAAACAGAATGAATAATTCACTTATCTATAGAGCAGCTCTGGAGAAAACAGTGATGTCATCGTCCAGCTCAGTTCAGTTCGCATACAATGGTGTCAATGCAGGCAGATCAGTAATAATGTTGAATATCAAGTGTCCCCGACTAAGCAAGCCAGAGGAAACAGTGGCAAGGAACCCAAACTCCATCAGGTGACAGAATAGAGGGGAAAAAAACCTTGGTAGAAACCAGGCATGATTTCTGATTCAGGCAGCATTACAGGTCAGATTGGATTGGAATATTCAAAATACTGTGAATATATAAAATATTGGGAAAATATTGTGACATTTCACAGCAAGAGGGAAGTTTTGTAATATATTGATAGCTTCTTTATCTAATATATCAAATCTACTGTATTAATCTTATGCCTCTATCCAATCAAAATTAATTTCACACAGATACATATTTTTATGGCGCCATTTTAAATTGCCAAGTCATTTAAAATTCTTTCCACTTAAAGAACAAAAATAGAGTCTCACATATGATTTTTCTGGAGTATCTGTAGGTGTCATCAGTGTAATAAAAAAAACTTTTGCACAATTAAATTGTCTGTGAAGGTGATTTTTGAAATGGCTCTTTTTTCTGCAATGTCTTTCCAGAATGAGTTTGCAAATGACATTTCAGGTCTGTTCGATATGTGAAACTCTTCTCACACTGAAGACACGTGAAAGGCTTCTCTCCAGTGTGAACTCTTATGTGAGTCTTAAGGCTTTGTTTAACTGTGAAACTCTTTCCACACTGAGGGCAGGTGAAAGGTTTTTCTCCAGAGTGAACTTTCACGTGAACATTAAGGTTTGATTTGTTTGAGCAACTCTTTCCACACAGATGACACATAAAAGGCTTCTCTCCAGTGTGAGTTATTACATGATTCTTAAGGTGATCACTGTCTGTGAAGCTCATTCCACACTGAAGACATATAAAACTGTTATCTCTTGAGTGAATCTTCTTGTGGGAATTAAGGGCGACTCTTTGTCTGAAACTCTTTCCACACTGATCACATGTGTATGGCCTCTCTCCAGTGTGACGTCTCATGTGGGATTTAATAGTTGCTATATGTGAAAAACTCTTTCCACACTGAGGGCATGTGAAAGGCTTCTCTCCAGTGTGAACTCTCATGTGGATTTTAAGGCTTGATTTTCGAACGAAAAATGTTCCACACTGTTGGCAGGTGAAAAGGTTCTCTCCATTGTGAATTCTCATGTGGGCTTTAAGTCTGTCTTTTTGAGTGAAACTTTTTTCACATTGTTGGCAGCTGAAAGGGCCCTCTAAAGTGTGAACTCTCATATGTTTATTAAGATTACCTTTTTCAGCAAAACTTTTTCCACACTGTTGGCAGGTAAAAGGCTTTTCTCCAGTGTGAATTCTCATGTGGACTTTAAGGTTTCCAGGTTGACTGAAACTCTTTCCACACTCTTGGCAGGTGAAATTACTTCTAACTCTCGTCTTTTGCGAGGAAGAATTTTCAGTCTGTGAGAAACTAAAAGACTTTTCTCCAGTTATGAAATCAGGGTTTTCATTCTGATCTTTCTCCTCCTTTTCATTCAGTTCTTGACTTACTTCATTCAGGGCCATCAGGTCTAGGGTACAAGAAAAGACAAATTAAACCGTTTAACAGCACAAAGCAACAAATATCAAAACATTTAGACATTTAAAGCATTAAAATGAAAAGTACATTCTATACATCTTTATAGGAAGTGTCTCTGCAGTATGCTTAGTTAACTATGTTGAGTACTTCTGATGAAATAAGATGGCCTATCTGCATGTTATTGGGAAATTTGAGATGGCCTGCTTGCTGGACCTAGTCTATGCCTAAATCTTCATCCTTAGGCTCTGGGTGTTGAAAACAATGAAGATTTCTGAATTGTCTGCAATGGAATATATTCATCTGGATCATTCTCTCATCAATTTTATACCCTGCAGTGTCAATTCCACGATACACAGCAGCAAAACTCTTTCAGTTATACTTTTGCCTCTCCAAACTTCCACTGGCTCTACATTTACATCCAGATGTTGTTCATCAATCTAGTTAGAAATACATTCATCGTGGATCCCGACGGAGTTACAACATTGATACAAATTCAATACGATCCTTTTGGTCATCTTATCCACACCGTATAAGGAAATCAACACTGACCACTGATCACACCGTGCTAACCAGCCTTTCCGGTTAACAACAACACTGACAAATCAAAGTTCTCCTTTGGATAACTGAAAATCCGACCTCTCTCCAATAAAGGCCCTTTGGTTTATGACCTTCTCTCTGAATGTAAGTTTGATTTATTTTGCTTGACTGACACTTGGCAGCAGCCTGATGATTTTTTTACATCTCAATCAGTCAGTTCCTTTGGTTTATGTTTGTAAACCCTGTGACTCTGGTCGAAGATGGGGGCAATTATTCACAATGAGAAGGGGAAAGTATCTCCTATAACTGTACCTGCTTTTACTTCATTTGAATCCACTTGACCTCTTGTTGTCAATACAAGTCAATCTATCAAATTTTGCAACATCAGGACTATTGATATATGTGACCCGTGCTGGCAAAATGAGTCAGAATGTAATGAAATATGTCAATTTTGGTAAAATTTGAGGTTTTTACAAGAATGAGTTCATTAAGCCCTCATCTAGCAATCTGAATGCTACAAATAGCACTTAAACATCTAAAAATATCTTTTAGTTGTATGTTTCCTGAGAGGAGTACCTTCCTAAATCTTTCCTTTAATTTAATAATCCATGAAAAAAATGCAGTTTTTCTTTGCTCGTTTCTCAGTGACTGGTGCTTCCCCTCAGCACAAGTTTGATATCGTTGTAATTCCAACTTTGTAAATATTCATAGCAAATTCTCGATGGCATGAGTCCGAAACAATTAAATGTGATTTTCAAATGCATGCTGATGTACACTAAACCAGCTTGTTGCTAACCAGTTGCAATAACACCTTCGGTGATTAATCAAAACACTCCGCGCGGTGGCAAAGTAAAGACAGCAGAACTGGTTTTTAATTCAATATTTCACCTATATATTTCGCCTGTTTTGTAATGGACATGGATGATAGTGAGAGTGCTCAGTCTGTGGCTAATGCTTTGATTGATTGACAAGATGATTGTGGACATTAATGTAGCAAATCTTGAACAAGGGTTGGGCATGGACACAATATGAAACTGTCAAGACTGTCAAAATGAACTTTGCTACTGTAGCTGTGTTGATCACTATTAATCTGGCTACACATCCATGCAGGAAAAATCATACAACCCCATTTCCAGAAAAGTTGGGACATTTAGTAAAATGCAATAAAATCCACAATCTGTGGTTTGTTAATTGAACATAGACTGTAAAAAAAATTATGGATGGGCACCTTCACTCTCTTCCATTGTAGTAACTGAAGCTGCCAGTGTGTCTATATGGCGCTGACATCTTGAGTCTCAAGTCTGCGCATAGAGAACTTGAAACCTGAGTCTGTGCAATAGTAAGCGCGAAGTGAAGCAGTGATATCAAGGTCCCACCCATACTCAGAACCGTTATGGAAATGTAGAAATTAAAGTTAAATCTCCAGTCATCTCGCGAAGATCCAGAAAAAAAGTCAGTTGGCACCTCAATGGCCACAGCTGTCAATCATGACGTCACACCCCCATTTTTATAGCATTAAATAACTAACTAAAACCAAACTTATTTAAAGAATGAACACTTGAACACCAGTGTGATAAAAACTGCCTAATATGACAGAAATTGTCTTTGGAAAAAAATATTTGAAGTGTAATTTAATTGTGTAGTTTGTCTCATGTCCCACTGGAATACATAGAGAGGGCGGGGTTTATGACCTATACAGTTTTCCAATGTTTTCACTGACCAACATAATTGTATTTTTGTATAAACAAATTTTGATTTTGATGGCTGCAACACACTCCAAAAAAGTTGGGATAGAGGCAAAATAAAAGTGAAAAGATCAGAGATGCTGCTGAGTTCTCTGAGCCCGAGCTCATCTCAGATGGTCTAAAAGACGGTGGAAATGTGTGCTGTGATCAGATGAGTCCATGTTTCAGCTTGTTTTGAGGAGAAAGAAAAAAAACAAAACAAAAAAAAAACAGATATCGAGTTCTCAGCCCCAAAAACAAAAGGGACCATCCAGACTTTCATCAGCGACAGGTGCAAAAGCCAAAATTTGCTCTTTCTGACTCATTTTCCAGTACAGGTCACATATCTGCTTTATTTGCTGATGATCTTGCCACTTTTTCCAGCAAAGGTGATTTATCCACTGTGTATGACCAGGGCTGGATTTCCTGAAACCTTCATAACTCCACACTGTTCTTAAGTTATACCTTAAGCTGTACCTTAACATTAATATGTGTTTCCCGAAATGTTCTTAGTTAAGTATACCTTCTGTAAGTCATTTGTTTGTAAGGTTGGTCTGGACATCTCTTAGCTATACCTTACCATAGGGCGTTCACACCAGACGCGACTTGCGTGAATAAATCTCGCTAGTCACGCGTAGTTGGACACTTTGAACATTTTGAATTTATTCGCACGTGAAATTCACTTCACAACAGACACAAATTCACGTCATGAGAGGGGCTTCATCCAGGCGGCTCCAGTCTCTTTGCGAAATGGTTGACATAGATTTTGTTGAGAGAGTAGATGCACATCAACTCGTCAGCGGGAAAGTAGTTGTAAAATACGGCGAATAAGCTCAATTTGCTGGCTTTTGCTAGCTTGTAGTCTCAATATGTGTATATATATAGCTCAAATTGTGTAAAAAGCGTTTTATTTAAATCTGCATTTTTGTGATATTTACCCCAAGGGCATTTTTTGGGCTGAGTTCAGCTTTGAGAATGAAACCAACCTGTTTGTTCCTCAGTATCTTCTTGTTTCACTTTAAATGTTTCATCAATCTTCAGGTCTTCGCTCTCCTCTTTAATAAACTCCATCTTTATAATAGTGTCACGTTGATCTCAGCTGCTTCACCAGGCGATTTTCTGTGTGTTTGGACAATTTATTATTAAGATTAAAAAATAATTAACAAAGAAAAATAAATCCAAACTATATCTCTAATTGTGTTTTAATCAGATCCCTAGTTCAGTAGCCAGCGCCTAAAAAACCCCACTTCATATTGTGTTATGGTTTATAATTGTCACTTAATGGTTTTAAATTACATTTAATATAATACACTTTAATCAAAACACGTGCTATTGTTTGTGTTCTAGTTGAATTTACACTGTTTTGACCAGCACGTGTCGTCAGCGCGCGGCGATTCAAGGGCTTCGAATCACTGAATCATTTTGCGTAGTAATTGATTCAGTTGACTCGTGAGTTTCACAAAGATCTGTTTCTCCATCACTACTTGCCAGTGACCGAATTCGTGTTTATGATTCAGTAAATAGGGAGCAAAATGAGACGCACCTTTTCTGTTTCTCACATGTAAATGCGCTTTAATCACGAAAAATAACGTTCATAAATGTTATATAATGCATTTCAATGTTACATTCAATAATTAAACATTAGTTTAAATACAAACACTTTAAATACAAACCTTTCTCCAGCCGAATCACAGACGCTGGAGCGCGGCGCCGCTTTGTGACGTCACATTCCACACTCCACAATAAAAGTTCTGTTCACAAGCTGAATCAGGTGTGCAAAGATATTCACATACAAATAATAAAACATTTAAAAGCAAGCATCATTCAGAGTTGAATTCTTTGTGTAATACATATTTAAATCCATGTTCATTTTAATGTGCTGGGAATTCTGCCAATGAACGCCTTAGAACCTTGTCTAATAGAGATTCTGTCTAGCTAAACACGTGTTTTTGCGCAAAAAAAAGAAAAAAGAAAAAAACATTTATACAAGCGATTAAGAACTTTTTCAGTAACAAACCAATTTTTGTTTAATCATTAAACAATGTTTGTCAATAAAATTAAACATTTATCAGGGCCACAGACAAAACAAACAAAACAAATATGCAACAATCAGGTAACATTTTGTAGTTTAAATGATTGTTTAATTCATGTCATCACAACGCAGTAATTTCCACACACACCTTTCTTAAATTTACCACATGGGTGAAAGTACAAAAATAACCAACTGAACCAATTAAACTTTCAGTTATGACACCTAAAATACTAAGTAATGGACTTCTTGCACAACTACTTCCACGTTCTACTTATTACATCCCTGGAGTTTCTGGTCACAGCCATAAGTGCACCTACATTTGATGCCATACGTCACAGTCACATGGCATCGGCGCGGTCTCAAGTCAGACAAAATTTCTAACCAGCATGCACTGCTTCAAGTCAGCCGCCGATCTCTCTGCGCAGCGCTGCATGAAGTCAAACAAGCCTAATCTCTGGAGCAGCTGCACCTGACTGCAGAATCCGGTGTGGCAGCCTCACTCAGTCATATTTAACTGTGATTTTCTGCTGTTACAAACACTTTAACTGGTAAAATCCTCAGAGGGGAAGTTGTGCAGTGATTATATAAGAATGGAAAGACAGTCTCTGTGAAGGATGCCCTGAATGTGCGCAGACAGTTTTTGGTCACAGGATTAGAGAATGACACGGTTCCTCCATCATAGTCCAGCTGAACTCTCACACGCTGAAGCTTCTTCTTAACAGTTAAGACAGTCAAGCATTGCTCTGGGGATTGGGAGCTGTATTTTCTGTCATTGTACAGCACATACCAGACATTAGACTTAAAGAAAACTTCTCCCTTCCTTTGGTTTGATGCTGTGGTTATTCCAAGACTCCAGTATGTATTGTCACCAACCTCCACATCCCAGCAGTGTGTTCCTGAGTTAAAGCCCTCAGAACTCAGGACACATGTATAATCGTCAAACCTCTCTGGATTATCTGGACACTTTTTATCTTCATCACTGTTCGACACACTGGTCAGATCAGTAGAGAGTGTGAGATAACAGTTTGCTGTGTTTGGATCTAGAGTCAACGGAGCTGCAGAGAGAATAACATCAGATTAGAGGATGAAATATGATGGCATTAGAAATGTAAATGTAAAACACAAAGACTTTCTTGAAAGAGATCATAAATCATAACAATGGTCTCTCAGTTACTGTCAGAATGGATTGAAGCTTCAGGTTTAATATCAGTATTCAATAAACACTATTGTATCCTAATACATAAGCATAGACCACGAGGAATAGACTTTTTATGAGTTCACTGTATGATCTGATGATTTTCTGAAATACAGTTCAGATTTACTTAGAAATTCAAGTGGTTATATTTCTATCAAATGTTTTAGTGTATATCTGAACTATCTTTTGCACTGGTGTCAAATCTGCTGAGACTCACTGTGTTGGACAGTTTCCATCATCTTCTTCCAGACTCTGAACGACAGGTTACCCAGGTAATGTGACACATGAATCAAAGCTCCAGAACTCATCTCTGGATCCGGCTGTGAGATCTGGACTCTGGAGGAACATTCAGGAGTCAGAACTGCAGTGAATTTGAGTTCAGATCCACTGAGAGAAGAGATACGAGCAGCTCACTCACCTTTCCATTGTGACGGTAAAGTTCTGGAAAATAAAGAGTTTGAAAACATTTTAATATCTTATCAAACTCTATTATTGTCAGTGAGTCTCTCTATACAACATTGACAAGTAGTTTTATGCTCAAAGAATGAAGCCAGATTCATTTGTCACCTTCAGAAACGAGACGTCATTGGCTTTCATCATCTCCTCCATGTCTTTGATTGTGTGTGAAAGAGATGAGATGTGTCTGTTCATCTCCTCCAGCTTCTCCTTCATCTTCTGCTTCTTCTGCTCCTCTTCCTCCCTCAGTGCAGTGATTGTAGCTTCTTCTTCATCTCTGAGAAACTGATGAAGCTTCTCAAACTCTTCTTTAATCTGACGCTCTGTTTGCTCAGCTTGAGACTGAAATCAAACCACATTCCCTTCAGTCAGCTCTGGATTAAAACACACTCCACTAATGTCATTAATAAACTCTGTGTGTGTGAATGTGGAGTATTTAACTCTATATATCCTCACCTTGATGTGTTCAATTATTCCATCATACTCTTCTTTCATTTGTTCTCCATGTTTGTGCTTGGTTTGTAAGGATGTCAGTGCTGTATTAAATTCCTCCTACAGGTTAAGATGAAAATCTGTGAAATTTATGTAGCTGAGAGGTTTAAACCTTTATGTTTGGATGCTTTTGTTGTTATATTATTTAGTAACCCGTGACATTTCTGCTGATTTTCAAACCAAACGTGTTTTGTGCAAATGCTGTTACATTCAAGATGTGAACATTGGAGGGGTTGAAGCTCAGTGCAGAATATCAGTAGTAACCCAGATATCATGTGATCATTGAAACAATGTTGAGTCAGTGTTGATGCGTCAGTGCTTAATTGCATTGAATTAACGTTACAAAGTGATACTGGTTTAATATTACTTTTGCACCCACAATTAATGTTGAAAAAATGGTGAGATTTCAACAAATCAATGGTAATGACATTGAATCATCATTACATCGTTGCTGTCGAATCAGCACTGAAATGATCCAAAATGAAGAAATGGTAATGTTGAATCAACATTACAGCTGGAGTGCCCTCTGGTGACGATCTTACATCAGATCTCAACATTATTTTATGTTGACATTTCAGTTGTATTTTCATTGGTTTGAAAACGCCCCAGTGATTGGGAAACACCCACTAGTGTTCTGCAGAGATACACACCTGCATGATCTTGTGTTCATCAACTAAAAATCACTGTTAGTTCAATGTTACGGTCTTCACCCATGTGTGCTGTCGACTTTCATCAAAATTTCAATGCTGCTCCAACATACATTAAACATGTAAATTTCAATCAAAATGATGGTTTGGATCAAAACTCAACATTGTATCAATGTCACCATGCTGTCTGGGAAGTCATGGAGATTTAGTCTGAGCAAAAATAAATATTGGTCATATACAGTATATAATATAAATAATACTGTTCCTATGTTTAGCACATGAAATAAGAGACATTTGTTTTACCTTGTAAGATGAAAGCACTTCACTGATGGGTCTGAATGTGTGATTGGCGTGTTTCTCTGAGTCTCTGCACACTAAACACACAGGCTGTTTGTCCTCCAGACAGAAGAGTTTGAGATTTCTCACGTGTAAGCTGCAGATCTCCTCATTTCCCTCCTTTATCAATGAATCGCACAAGTTTTTTAACGCTAGATTAACTAGAGGATCTTGTTTAGAGGATCTTCTCCTGCAGACAGGACACTCCTGAGAATCCTTAGTTTTCCAGAACTGTTGTAGACACTCTTTACAAATACTGTGACTACAGGACAGAATAACAGGAACCTTGAAGATTTCACAGCAAACAGGACAAGAAAGCTTTTCCACAGATTTTGAATCCATTTCCTCGTCTTGTAAAAGATCCAGTGATCTACAATTTACTTTGACTTTCTGAACTTTGGTTTGAAAAGTAAATAACCATTACAATCAAATCTAATCTGGGTTATTTCAGAAAAACACAAAATCCTGATATAATTTGTCCTCCTCTGTTCTTCACAACACTGACTCGTTTTAGCTTTCAGCAAAAATGAAAGCTAGAAATAATGACTAGTCACTTCCTGGTAGGTTTTGTAAGAGGGCATTCTCCTTAAGGTGATAGAGGATTTTTTCGTCGACTGAGAATCCAAAGACTGTTACTGAGTTTTTGAAATGAGCGCATGCGTAAGAACAACCCCCCTCCTTCACACTCATTTCAAGGAACGCCTCCCAAAATTCGTGTACGCGTATTGGAACACGAGTGTTTACCACCGGCATTCGCTGGGTCGTGTTTTTTGGATTCATTATGTCGGACTCACCGCAGGTAACTCATAATCTGCAGTGTTATTCCTGTCTCCTGACAAAAACATCTCATGTGGCACCTGTGGAGTGTGGAAGTTACTGGAGAGCGCCGCGCGCTCGTCTCGCACAAGGAACGTTACGGCAGTGATTGACAAGCCAGAGGGCAATCGTTACGCGATGATCGCGTAAACGATTGGCTGATGTTTTTTAGGCCCTACCTCATGCACAGATGATGTATATTAATATTATTACTTTCAGTGCACCTAATAAATAGTCTTTTATCAGTTAGTAAAGACAGTTTCAAGTAATATTGCAAAAATGTATAAAACAAAACATCCTCTTTAGCACCTTTAAGGAAGAGCCTGCGTGGTGTTGTGTGGGCAGGGTTCTGGGGAAAATGTTCCAGAAGTTTGTTCGCTGTCTGTGAGGCAGGAGCATCAGCCAAACAGGTGCTCACTTTAATAAAGAAGACTACCCGTAAAGTGAGTCTATTATTTCCTCCATTCGTTACAGTATGTTCACAAACATGTGAGATTTTTGGCTATTTTAGGGTGAGATTATTTATAAGTTTAACGCTGTTAATAGTTTAGTTAATAGTTTGACCACCATCAACGCCTCTGCCTGATTTGATACTAATGCAATTTATGTCATATTATAATTTCAATTATTTTAATGTACTATGCGTTTTGAACCATGGTAAAAATAGCTGTAGGGCTGTCAATACCAGAAGAGGCATTCCATGGACGCAAATCCATGAACCGCATTATAAGACAGTTGGCCGAATATAATTATTTAACTAATATATTTTTAATTATGGTGGTTGGCTTGGCTTTGATCGTGTTGTGCTGTGTAACAACAAAACTAAGCAGGCTTTTGGCACCCTCTGCAGGCATTTGTTATAATATATAATGTATTTAAACATTTCAGGGGAAAAAAAAAAACTCTGTTTATGCAGATTAGCTTGTTTTGGTTAATTTAGAAGAAATCTACAGATGCAAACAGACAGAGGATAGTAGGCTTAAAACAAACATCATCTAAATGTGTATTTTGGAAGCTTTTTTTCCATTTAGAGTAGAAGACATGGAAGCACAAATTGACCACAATCTTAAAATTGTCCATTACATGAAAGTATTCCTATAACACCAAAAGTATTAGAACGATTTGATTTGTGCAAAGTAAACAAATTAGTGAAACTATGTCCCACTCTTTGGTGTGGTCATTTATTCTAAATATATAACTACTTGAAAATAGTAGTGTAGAAAACATGCACATTGTGGCATAGTTTCCTTTGCTGTTGTTTGCCTCTGCTCTTGTGATAAACCTAGTGAATACTAAAGAAGAACATGGTCTCTGTGTGAACTGATTATTTTGTAGAAATCTGTGGAGTATAAAACAATTGCGTGAGTGTGAGGTTAGTCAAATTAATTGGTAAGGAAGTCAGAGTTGTCATCTATATTTAAGGGTTTTATTTTTAAATAATTATGAGAAGTGCCCTTTTTTCCATTTGAGCCCTGCCCCCCAAAACATCTGTGCACGTTCCTGAGACTGTCTATATATATGCTTTCACTCATGCTGACTGGGTAGATATGTTGATTACTGATTGCTAACAGCTGGCTGAAGTTACGTGTGTTACAACAGAGACGGCACAGAGGCAGATGTAAAAGCAAGTACAGTGTTTTAATGATATCAGCAGAGCAATACGGTGAGTATATGGCAATGGTAGAATCTTGGTGTGTAGATAGAAGAAGTGATACTGTCCTTTTGATGATTGCAGATGGAATACGGAGAAACACGCTGGAGACTGGAGACTGGGAACACTCACACACAGTTGGAGAAGCACATGGGGAAGACTGGAGACGTTGGAAGCAGGTAAGTAGCAGATTGGAGTCCTTGAGGTAAGTACACATGGAGCTTTGGTACAAATGAGACCGGACAGTGACTGTGTGTGAGTGTGGGGTATTTAAGGTGGTGGTGATGGCAGAGTTGATGACGTGCAGGTGGCGGTGATTAGTACTCTGGTGATTGTGTGTGAGGGTATTGGATTATTTGACCATTGCTCCTCCCAAATTTTGTTAATAAAACATCATTTAAAGAATATTATTTTTCAATTGGGATGATAAATTTATTAATTTCATCCTCACCAATGTCATAATATGTCTTTATTTTGCTTTTGTGGTGTTTTCACATTATATTCATTATCTTGTAAAGCCATAAACCCCAATAATCTTTTGGAAACGGGACATTTCAAACCACACAAGTAATGCAAAGAGAAATAAGGCAAATTATTATTAAGTGTAAACATAATTATAAGCAAAAGATTGAGAGAAAGATGAGAGATAATAATTTAAGGCAGACATGGGGTAATCATGGGGATGATGATTGGCCTTTGCTAATGAACTAAATATATTTTTGGTAGATTTGAAACATCAGATTTTAAAACTTTTAAACAGATTTTAGTGATGGACGATTTCAAAACACTGCTCATGAGCTTCGAGCTTAAAGGTGCCCTTGATTCAAAATTGATTTACCTCGGCATAGTTAAATACAACTTCAGTTGTAACTTCAGTACATGGAAAAGACATACAGTGAGTCTCAAACCCCATTGTTTCCTCCTTCTTTTATAAATCTCATTTGTTAAAAGACTTCCGGAAAACACTCGGATTTCAACATAACACCCGACTGTTACGTAAACATCGGGGGATCCACCCCCAATATTTGCATAATGCCAGTGTTCAAATGCATACACAAGGACAGCCAGTAACGTCTGGATCTGCACAGATGAATCATCAGACTAGGTAAGCAAGAACAACAGCGAAAAATGAAGTGGAGCAATAATACTGACATGATCCAGATATCATGATATTTTTAGTTATATTTGTAAATTGACTTTCTAAATGTTTCGTTAGCATGTTGCTATAATGTAGGCTACTGGGTTAAAGTTACACCGTTTATTACTGTATTCACGGAGACAAGAGCGTCGCTATTTTCATTTTTAAACACTTGCGTCTGATAATTCATAAACACAACTTCATTCTTTATAAATCTCTCCAACAGTGTAGCATTAGCCGTTAGCCACGGAACCCACGCCTCAAAACTCACTCAAAATAAAACGTTGACACCAATATATACTTTACTCACATATTCGAAGCAGCATGCAGCATGCATGACGAACATCTGGTAAAGATCCATTTGAGGGTTTATTAGTTGTGTGACTTTGTAAATGCGCTGTAATATAGTCAACAACTCATGTGGCAGGGAACACGCTCGCGCTTTAAAGGGGCGGCGTCAGTGAAATCAGTGCATTGTTATGATGCCCCAAAATAGGCAGTTTAAAAAAATTAATTAAAAAAAAAATATGGGGGATTTTGAGCTGAACTTCACAGACACATTCAGGAGACACCTTAGACTTATATTACATCTTTTAAAAAAGTGTTCAAGGGGACCTTTAAATCTTTTGTTTCGATCAGTGGTTTGGAGCGTGTACCAAACTGCCTACGTCACGTGATTTCATAAAACTAGGCTTCGTTACATCTAAGTGTTTCGAAAGTTTAATGGTTACCACTGGGGGCGTGACTTTGGCAGTTTGATATGTGCTGAACCACGCTTTTCGAAAAAAAAAAGTTTTGTGAAGCTTAATGAAGCAGTGTTTTGAAATCGGTCACTAGGATATGTTGAATAAAGTTGATTATTTTGTTTTTTTGGCTCACAAAAAGTATTCTTGTCACTTTGAGTGTTCCTAAGATTCCTATGATTCGAGTGTTTAGAAACAAAATTTATGAGACAGTTGTTGTCAGATTTCATTGGTGATTCAAATATGAAATTTAATCGAAAGTTTGGCAAACAGTTTTGGAGAATTTGAGGTTCCCCATTCAAAGAAATAGGAGCTGCACTTGAATGCAGAGAGGAGTTTTCAAAGATGGCCGCCGAGTGAAATGGACTTGTCTTAACGGACTTGGTGATGGGCGTGTGAAGAAAATAGAGTGCAATTACTGATCTTACACAAGAGTAGCAGGTGGACTTCTTCCCGAGATGAAGAAGTCTTTTATATTTTAATTATATTAAATTATGAGAAAAAATTGTTAAATTACGAGATAAATTAGTTAAATTACAAATTTTGTTCTCATAATTTAATGACTTTTTATCGTAATTGAACGACTTTATTCTCATAAAGTAATGACTTTATTCTCAACATTTTAATCTCAACTTTTTCGCGAAAGTTACTGACATTTTCTTATAATTGTAACGACTTGTCTCATAATTTAACAACTTTTGTTCTGCGTAAATCTCATTACTTTATTCTCAACATTTTATCTCGACTTTTTCAGAAATTTAACAAGTTTTTTATCATATTAAGAGTTTATTCGCACATTTATCCGACGTTTTCTGAATTTAACGAGTTTTTTCTCATAATTTAATGAGTTTATTCTCAAATTTTATTTCGACTTTTTTCTCAAAATTCAACGAGTTTTAACGAACAAGTCGATAATCTAGTGACACATATTCAAGAATAGTTCGATGCCACTTAATGAGGGGGCTATCTGGGATCAATTGTAGAATTATACATTTTCTGGCACAGAAAATAAGAAGATTGAAAAGTCTAATGTTACGTCTATGACGTATTGTATGTTGTGTATATGTTCCTGTGTCTCCTCTCTGACAGGATTGGCCCAAGGCTTAATGAGAGACTGTCGATGGTTGACCGGTGATGAGGCCATGGACTATAAATTTCTCCAAGTTTCGCTGGAGGGCGGCTCTCTTTGTTACTTGCCATGATTCTTCTGTGTGACTCTCTCCTTGATCATTGTTGCTCATGTGTTAATTCTGGTTTGAAGCTTTAGTGAAAATGCTGTTAAATCAAGTTACAATCTAACAGAGTGTTGTTAACCATTGCGAGAGCCTTATGTCCTGAACTTCATTGTCCCACATACATGTTTGTAAACCACGTGTGAAGCTGTAGGGGGTGAGTGCCTTATTTATTTTTGTAGGCCACTTGGCCACCACCTTTTTCTCCTGTTTTGTTGAATAGTTAAGGAGTGAGGTTATGTTGTTGTATTTTGGTTTCTTTATTTTCGATGCACAGGGAAGTTAGTTGATTAATGGGAAGTTAGAGTTTGTTTGTTTATTATTTTGGCATTTGCTCACCCCTGAATAATTGCTTCAGTTCTTTTTTTCTTGTTTATCTCATGATTTTTGTTACTATCCTCCAATTGTTGCTGTGCGAAAAGCTCGATCAAGAGATCTAAGAAACTAAGAAAATAAAAATGAGTACTTTAACAGCCATTCCGTGTTGTGTCCTTTATGTTGCGGTCCTGACCTAGACCGGGGGCCGTAAACACTAATCTTGTACTTATCAAGGCCTATAGGAGAAACATTCAAGTAGGTAAGAGGTTGGATCTGTAACCAAAGAAACACCCAGTATTTTATTCAGTTCTACAGAAACATCCAACCAGAACCTCTGTATCTTATTACAGAACCACAAACAATGAGTAAGATTACCAATTTCTATATTATATTTAGAACAAAAAGGACAGACATCAGCCCTAAATCTGCTACGCTGAGAGTGAGAGATATGAGCTCTATGAAGAATCTTGAGCTGAATAGCTCTCTCTTTATTGAATACACTCAAGTTCTTTGCATTTTTCCAAACCATGTTCCTGTAACGAATCATCACTTAGGCTGGGATCCATTTACATGCTTTTATAAAGAGAGAGTAGTCGTACAGGCAGGGTAAAACAGGGGCAGACAGGAATGGCAGAGACAGGCAGTATCATGGTCAATGAACAGGCAAGAGGTCAGGACAGGCAGATATCACTCACAGAACAGAATACCAGGCAAGGGTCAAAGGCAGGCAGCAACAGGTCGATAACGGGTAACAACAGAATCAGCAACAGGCAGTCAGATGGAAAATAACATTCAGTAATGTTCACCAAGGCAAAACAAGACTTTGCAATGTACTGGTGAGAGTGTGAGTCTTTTATAGTCCAGGTAATGGGTATCAGCTGTAGCGGTAATCAGTCCAAGGCACCGGAATGTGGGAAATGTAGTGTGTATGCATGAGTGTGAATCAGTATTCGGGAGACGGCTCCCTCCGATGGCCAGAGGAGGGAACCACGGAGTTTGTCTCTGTGACAGTTCCATTCTTCATCTGATATTTGAATATTAAGCTCCCTTTCCTAGATTGTTCTCCACATACTCTGACAGAATACCATAAAATAATAAACTTACAGATCTGACTGAATTAATCTCAAAAAGTTGTTTCTCTATTTCTGAGTAACTTACTTTCGAAAGGAGTAAAGTGTCCTTTTGAATATAATTTCTTATTTGTAAGTAACGGAAAAAATCTTGTCTATCCAGGTCATATTTTTGGGAAATCTGACTAAAGGACATGAGAATATCATTATCAAGAAGATCTTTAAGCTTAGAAATCCCCTTTAGAGCCCACTGTCGAAAACGGAAATCACTGACACCTGGAGGAAAATCAAGATTATTACATATTGGAGTATAAATTGATGTTAGACAGGATTTCCCTTCAAGTTGCCTAACGGGCTGCCAAGCTTTTACAGAATTAACAGTAATAGGGTTTGCACAAGCTACTCTAGCAGTCTTCAGTCTGCTTCAGTCAAATCTTCTTTTTTTAGAAAGAGCAAATTCTTAAGAGGGACCTGTGACTGAGCGGTCTCTATGTCCAGCCATAATGAAGTTGGGTCTCCTGATATCCATGTAGTTATGTGACGTAAATGGGCACTCAATTGGTACTTTCTAATATCTGGGAAACCAAGGCCACTAGTAGACCCAATATATTAATCTTAAGACGAGGTCTCCTATTAGCCCATATGAAAGAATTGAACCATCTGTCTATGTCTTTAAATGTTTTCTGCAGAAAAAGAATTGGAATCGTTTGAATTGGACATAATAATCTTGGGAGAACGTTCATTTTCAAAAGAGCAATGCATCCCAGCCAAGAAATGGGAAGGGTATTCCATTTTTCTAGATCAAGTTTAATACGATTAAAAAGAGGAATAAAATTAGACTTGTACATCTGGTTAAATTTAGGTGTTATATTTATTCCCAGATATAAAACGCCAGAAGGGGATCACCTGAATGGGAATAAGTTTGAACTTAAAGGGACAGCTTGAAGGATACCTAGAGGCATAGCTTCAGATTTACTAAAATTAATCCTATAACCAGAAAAAGCACTAAATTCCTTGATAACAGCAATAAGATTAATTATGGATATTTCTGGTTTAGATAGGAAAATAAGAATGTCATCAGCATAGAGATTAATTTTATGCTGCTTGTTAGCTATCATCAAGCCATGTATGCCTAAATTTGCCCTATTACTAAAGCAAATAAAAGGAGTGATAATGGACAACGCTGTCGAGTTCCCCTACTAACCTCAAAACTGGTAGATGTAGTCCATAGTTATCACAGCAGCAAGGGGACCAGTATACAACAACTTGACCCAACTTAAAAAATTTTCACCCCAACCAAATTTAGTTAGCGTATAAAACAAATAAGGCCACTCTACTCGATCGAACGCCTTTTCTGCGTCCATCGAGATAACAAGATTGTCCAGTCTCTGCTGCTGTGAAAACTGTATAATATTTAATAGTCTACGAATATTATTAATGGAACTGTCCTTTAATAAAGCCAGTCTGATCTTCTCTAATGACCTGGGGTAATATGTCTTCAAGTCTTGAAGCGAGAATTTTGGATAGAATTTTAAAATCTGTATTTAATAGCGATATTGGCCTATAAGAGGCACATTCCTCTGGTGGTTTCCCCTTTTTAAGTAATAAAGAAATATTGGAAAACAGGGAGAGTACCATTCTCTAGAGAATAATTAAACATTTCCAAAAGTGGTTCAACTAAAATATCTTGAAACTCTGCATAAAATTCACTACCCAGACCATCAGGACCAGGGGCTTTTCCAGCCTGTAGCCCCTTAACACTCTGAGGTCTGAGGGTATCGCCGGCGATACCACCGTGGTTTTTTTCTTATCAGTGTGAAAGAGACTCAAAATACTCCGTCAATGTTGCACATACAATTAAGAGTTATACACCATTTTAATCTGTGGAATATCTTCTTTCATTTGTGTACACTCAGAGCAAAAAGAAAATGTTGTGCTTTTTGTAAAATAAAGAAAACTAACATGATGCGTGATCTCTCGTCTCCCTCTGAACGAAGTCCAATCTGATAGTTCTCAGAAAATGAACTGTAACTTAGTGAATACTAATCACAGAAAAATTACACTTATGTCTAAAAAAACGTTAAGATGTCAGGTTTTAAAACATGTAAGTCAAATCGAAAACAAACCTTCTGTGTTTATGTAATCTGTATGAAAAGTGAGCCATGTCAGAAGTCTGTGATTCAGCTCATTATCCGCTAATGCGGCCACGCCCACGGAGTCAGCGCTATTCAGACGCAAATTCAGTCAATACATGCATTATCATCTCAATCATGTATTTATTGTCTTCAAAAGTGTTTTGAATAGCCATATTTAGCGATCTCTTGCCTCTGTTAGTTCCTTGATTGTCACATGATATGCCTCTTCTTTTAGGAGGCATTTGTGACAAAAGGGGCAGAGCGCCTCCGGCTGCAAGTAGATAAAAAAACACAGCATCAGCGCATAATGATGACAATAAATATAGAATAAAATATTACTCCTCTGTATAGAAAATTGATATAAACATATGAGAATCCATCAATATTCTCCAAATGTGTATGCTTTTAAGCATATTAAGAAATTATGGTCAATATAAGATTTTAAGAGTCAAAATGTGAAGCTTGAGTCTTAGATCTTTTTAATGATGTATAGTTTGTCAACTGCACATTAACATTAGGCTCTATAATATAACAAATATAGTAGCCTATATGAAACGCCCTAGAGGTAGGAATGTTCAGACGCTTTGCATCACAGAAATAAATATATTTAAAGTATATTAAAATAGAAAAACCATTATTTGGTTAGAGACTTGAGACTTCTTTTAAAAACCTTATAATGGGCAATGTGTTTCAATCTTTTGACTGTACTGTAATTTAACATAGGCCTATACAAATTTTCTTCATATCATGTGCAATAATCGTGCATGCAGAGATCACAAAAATCATGTTTTTTTTGGTCCTGAGTGGACTTTAAACCTGTTATCAGCATGATCACAGAGGGTTTTTTCACAGCCTACCTGACTGAAAGGCCTCATTAATATGCAAGTCATTTCAGGTCATTATTATGCAATTCTTTTGTCTTCTCAGGTGAGAATCACACATTTATTCCTGATGATTCACGCCTCCACGCATACTGTGTTTCTTGACAAAAAAGTGTCTTAGAAAATTTAAATCTCTCTATTGTTTTATATGAAGGAGTAGGAAAGATATTTTTACTTCATTCTGAAGCAAAACTCTAGTCTACAACCTCCAATACCCAGAATCCTTGTGAACACAGTTTAATATATATTTTTTGGCCTTATTTCAGTGACTTAAGTTTTTTTTTTTCAATAACCATGCATAAACGGTATCCTTCAAAAATACAAACATGTACATAGTTCTCACATATTATTGTAGCCTAGTTTTGCTGAACAGTGTAATGACACTTTTGTCATTAATATTTTATGAACAACTGAAAAAAGCACAAATGTCAGGGCATGTCAAAACTTCTCCAGGGCCCCAAAAATCCTCAGACCCCTGAGGGTTAATAGCTGTTAATACCTCATCCTTTGAAATGGGACCATTAAGAGTTTGCATCTGATGCTCAGTTATAGAAGGTAAATTAATTTTAGAAAAAAAAAAAACATTCATCAGGTTTACAGAATTACATGGGGACTCTGCTTTACAGGGTTTAAAAACAATAAATAAATACGTTATAATTTTTGTAACATCAGAGGAAAAATGCCCTTGATCATCCTTGATTTAAAAAATAATTTGAGAGTCCGCTTTTTTCTTAGTAAGTTAAGCCAAATATTTCCCTGGCTTATCACCATGTTCATAGAACCTTTGCTTAGCAAACCTCTTTTTTCTCAGCTGATTTTACATGTAAAGAATCCAAAGCAGAAAGCAGAGCAGTAATTTCTTTAAATCTTGCTGGCCTTGGATTCTGGACATAATCCCCCTCTGTTCGTTTAAGTTTTGCTTCTAAAATATTCTTCTGTTCTGCTTGTCTACGCCTCTTACTAGATGTGTAAGAAATTATAAGACCCTTGATAAAGCCTTTATTGTTTCCCATAATAGTGATTTTTCTTCCATAGATGAAGAGTTGATAGCAAAATAATATTGAATTCTAACCTAAAGTAGGAAATAAAATGGCTATCCTTAAGAATAAAAGGATTAAATCTCCAATACCTAGATTAATTTGAAGGGCCCTGTTTTTAAATCCAGGAAAATAGCAGCATGATCCGATATTATAATATTTCCAATAGAACTGTGATCTATAAATTGTAATAACCCCTTAGAAACAAGAAAGTAGTCTACAATGTTGTTTAGAGAAGAAAGAACATTTTTTGTCAGCAGGACGCTGTGCCCACCATACATCCACATAATCTAAATCCTCACATAAAAGAATGAACAAACTTAGCCTGGAATGAGGGAGCCATATTACCTGAAGGGAATTTGTCCAAAAGTGGGTTCAACTGACAATTAAAATCTCCACCCACAACAGAACGAGTAACCTTACATTCCAATACTTTGGCAAATGCACTTGTCAAAAAGTCACATTGATGACCAGGGGGGAAATAGACACTCATAATTGTAGTGTCTGTACAAGAATCAGTCTTAGCCAACCAACTTTGGAATTTTCAGAATGCTTTTAGCCTGCTTTTAGCTCCGGCCGGTCTGAGAAAGACGAGCACTTTGGCACTTTCGTGGACCCTCTGAGGTTAAACAGAGAACCCCATTTTCTAGCTCTTGGGACATCAAAGGGCCCCTCATGTGGACTAAGTGCCAGACCAGACCAGCCAAAGCCCAAATACACATCACATACACACACACCGAGACACACACACAAACATGCTTAGAGATTGTATGTACAGTTATTCTCAAAATATGACTGTGCCAAAATGTACCCGTTGTGTATGTCAAGTGCATGCATGTTTTCCTAGTGTTTAGACTTAGTTTAAATGACTGTAGTTGTGCTAGTTTCATTTCTAACGATTCCATTTTGACTGTAAACTATAACTTCTTTTATATGCTTTTCTTACATGACAAGCTTGGTGTCTATGTAAAGCTCTTGGTCTGCCTTATTCACCAATGTATGTTACATAACTGTAGAATGCATTGTTCTATTTTTACTGTGAAGAAAAAACTATCTGAAGAAGTACTGTGAAGAAAGTACTATCTGATCTGATACCTCATAAATTATGCAAATCCAGCCAGGAGACAAGACAAAGAAAACTTTGCCCGCCAAACATTGCACCCTGACTATTGGTTGTTCAAAGAAGGAGGTGTGTTAGCTTGGTTTTCCATAAAAGCAACGACACGCAACTTTTCCTTTGTCTCTCGATTGCCTCTGAATTGCCTCAGGTGACAGCGCTCCCATCATGCGTTCAACTTCTTCCGGGACGACCATTTCCTTGGACTCGTTTAAACTGATTTCTGTGCTGGCTCTCAAAGGGTTAACTGTTGTAATTTGCCAATCTTTGATCACCTTTCCTTTCCTGCCTTTACTTTTGCTCTTGTATATACATGTGTGTATATTTAGACGTATAACCTCTGTAGTAGTAGGTTTCATATATTAAACACATTATATCCATGCTCGATTGCTCTGTTGCTCATTCAACAAAAACCAGGTCACTTTAACATTTTCGATCCAGCACCATCGTTTTACGCTTGGATGCTAGAATAGGAAGTGTATTCTCGTGGCCAGAGTATAACCTTTCTTATTATAATCGTCTGTGAGGAGCTAACGGTTTGCTGGACAAACTAATATAGTTTCTCTAAATAATTATTAACCAGAACTAATCATATATGTAATTGATTATAATTCGTTGTAATGAATTCACAATATATGTTTAATTCCCCCCTTGGGTCAATGTATGCATCATAATTAATCATAAGGCTTTATGATTTATTATATTATATTTCACCCATAAATTGATTAAACCTGTACAAATCGTTACATAATAACAACTTCTTCCCCATACAACAAACGCTTCACTATCACATAATGTCCCATTTTTATCTTTAACCCTTAAATGCATGATTGTTTCGCCAATCATTCTTACATATTCGGGTCTTTATCGACCCCGGATCTATATAACACGGAAGGATCTCTACCTGTCGTGATAATATAAAACCTCTGATATTAGAGTAACAATAACAGAAGAATAAAATAAAGCATATTTTGTTAACTTTTGGAGCTTGAAAGGGCTCAGTTTGAGCAGATGTTTTATGCCATCATCACTGTCCTCATCAGAGCTCATTTCTAGGTAAATTCAGCAAATAATAGGCTAGTTTTGTTTGAGGTCGCGAATATGAGCCCATTCGCGATCTCAAACGTATTCTCAAAACTATATAATTTCAACATCTTCAAAATCAATATTTTGATCGCTAACAGCTTCACCAGATCCATCCAGTAACAGTTACAGTCATATTTGATTGCGTTCAGTACTTGCTCTGCAGTAAATTGCTGAGCCATTTCATTTTTTTCTTATTATTTCGTTTTCTGTCTGAATGAGTCGTCACTTCAGCATTGTGTATCAGACATTGCCACGTTGTGGAATAAAGGTGAATTGCACTTATTCCATCATCTAAGATTCATTTATTGTTGTGCAGAAAAAATATATGTACACTCATACACCTCGGGTCGTTTGTGACCCTATACTATTTTACAAAAAAATTAATACAAAAATAGGCATTCTTTTATAATTTTTGATTTTTTTTCTTGTTATATTCTTTATAATGAATTGATTGAGGAATACCAAGAAGGTTGATGTCTAACTTTAAAAAATGAACAAGGAGGAGGGTAGTGAATGACGTCCCGGGTCACTAAAGAACCGAGGTATGCATTTAAGGGTTAATACAATTTAATAACCTAAAATGTATGGAATTTTTTTTAACAAAAAGGCCACTCCACGGCTCCTCGACATAATTGAGGAAAAAAAACATGACTGAAGCCCAACTGTTGCAACTTAAGATGTTCTTTATCATCAAGATGAGTTTTGTAGCAGGGCTATATCAACGTTTTCCTTTTTAAGGAATGTGAGGACCGATTTTCTCTTTACAGGTGTATGAACTGAACTGTAACACAGTTCAGTGCAAAAGGGGTCCTGAACGACAAAAAAAAATTAACGTTTCGTTAACAGACACGCAGACCATAAATGTACACAACATGTTTGTATAAAGGCCCTTTCACACCAGACGCGTAACAGAAAAGCGAAACGAAAAAGCGAATAGTTCACGTGCGAATACTTTGCGTCAAAACCATTCACATCAGCCGCGACGCGAATTTGCGACGTTTGTGCTCTGAAAGATTCCAAAACATTCGCGGCGACAGCTGAATGAAAAAATATATATATTTCAACAAAATAATCTTCATCCTGTTGAAAAAGTTGGTCAGTCTAACTGCAGACCCTGTTCAAAAGCATTTTTGTAAACTTTCCTGTGCCACCTCATTGTACAAACTCTGCATTATTTTTCAACTTCATTGCTGTATTTCAAAGAACTTGAAAAAAGAAGAAGCTTATAAATCTGAATAACTGAACAGGTTACAGCTACCTTCTGAAAGAAGTAGAAGCCTCAAGGAAGCTCATGCACTCAATATACTCCCACCTCTTCCTCTGTTTTCCAGCCTGTCCACTTTTAGTTTCCTTTTCTTCTCTCCTCACATAGGTGTCCCTGAGGTTTTCACACAGTTTTTTTTGTGTCTTCAACTAAAACACAGTACGTTTTGTAATGTCAAGTAGACACATAACAAAGTTAACATGTCAAAATCATTTGACTAGAAACTATAACTATCACACAAAGAATGTATAGTATAGTATTAGCAGGCCTAAATAGTCTCACTAAATTTTCAAAGTAAACAAAATAATAGTGTTAGCTTTCTATCCCAAATGTTGTCTAGCCTGCTAGCCTACTACAGCACAGGACTATACAATAACAAATAACAATCAAACAACATACTTACAGTTGTGATAGCTGAGTTGGTTGGCAATGCTACGCCACACATTGTCTTTCATATCGTTGTCCTTGTAGTTTTTGTTAGTTTTGTCAAACAAAACGTGATGCGTCGACACACAAGCTATCAGATGGTCTGTCAATGTTGCTGTGACGTCACCTTTGTTTCCTTGTATTTGATTGGTTGAAGCCTGTTCTGTCGCCTCGAAAGTGAAAAAAAAAATCGACATCGAAGCACAAAAAATAAACATAGTTTTATTTCGCAGCAGCACATTTGCGTTCGGTGTGGAAGTACTCATTACACAAACAGCTGATCAAAAAATAAAACCATTGCGCAAATAATTCGAAATCGCGTCCAGTGTGAAAGGACCTTAACAGGGAGCCTAGTATAAAACAAAGCGAGTCAGAAATATACGAGCGTGCATTCAGCATCAAACAGATAGGGATGTCCCCTCCAGCGACGACAGGTACTTGTCCACTTCAGATGGATCCTGAAACATGTTAGTAGCTCCCCGGTGTGTGACTTTGAGAGTGGCAGGATAAAGCTGTGCATAAGTAGCACCGGCTGCCCTCAGACGTTTCTTGACCTCATTAAATAGTTTGCATTTACGAAGAATGGCAGCAGAGAAATCCTACAAAATTTTCACCTTAGAATTTCCGAACATCAAAGATTGCTCTCCGTTCCCCAACGCTTACGCTGCAATAATGACCTTGAATACTGTTCCTTGTCCACATAGTTATGAAATCTGACCAAAACTGCCCTTGGGTACAGAGACGCGGCCTTGCCAGGACCGCCTGGAACATGATGGGCCCACTCGATCTCGATCAGTGCAGCAGCATCTTCCACCGCAGAAATTTGCAGTTTCAGTGATTCATTTTTCATGGTCATCGAGTTTTTCCTTCTGCTGATGCAACAGTTGTGACAGTGGACTCAACTTTTCATCGATTAATTTCGAAATGTTGTCCGTGATCTCCGTAATAACTTGGCGCAGGGCAGGGTCGGAAATATTCGCGTTAGCATCTGTGCTAGCAGCAGCACTATCCTCACCTTGACGGCTATGCTCCTGCTCTGATTTGCTTACGTTTTTAGTGCTCCTGTGAGGCATGTTGTTCGACTGTTTCAAAAAATAGGAGTCTAGACTCATAGCAAACTGTGCAGCAAACACAACATAAAATAATGTACTCTTCTGTTAAAAATAATAACAATGATCAGCACAGCCCGATTAACATGACCATTCTCTAAGCTGCCATCTTGGATCCTCCACGAAATTCAATCTGACAGTAGCCTACATTTAGCCTAAATGCAAATGTGGATGGAATAGTCACATTAAAACTGCATTAATAATATGTAATAATGCTTATGTATAAAATTCAGTAAAGAACATACTTTACAACTTTACTATCTTCAAAAAAAATACTATATATTGTAATATGTTCAAGTTCGTAGGGAAGGAAGAGGACAGGGTCGACTTTGACTGCTGACTGAGTTTTTATTTCAATAACAAGATGTCCAAACAAAAGTCTGTGCAATGCACAATAAACAATCCACATCCACAGACGGGCTTCACTCCAGTAGTGCTCTCCAGCTCAGTCCCAGTGTTTCTCAGTCAGCAGTCCCTCTCTCTCTCTCTCTCTCTCACACACTCCTGCTTCTCCTGGTGTTTTATCCTGTCTCCGTGCCAATTACTGGAATTAGAAACAGGTGTTCGTGATTTACAATTAACCCACTCACTTACCAAGCGTCTCCCGACTCTCTCTCCTGCTGCAGACTTCACTGAACCACGCCCTCCCTGCCACATACCCCCACCGCCCGACTCAGGCCGGGGAGCCATCCGGCCTGCATCCCTCACAGCTCTCATTCGAAGACACGCGCGGCTGCACTTTACCGCCTTTCACTGGATTGTGCTCGCGCTCAGTCCGTAGCCCACGTTTGAGCTCTCCTCAGGACGGCCACTGCTGTTCACATGATCATATGACAGTTCTCTATTAAGACAGCAATAGTCCTGAGTCAAACTGCTCAAGCCATTGATAAAGCTGCCAAGTTATTGCGCGGTCACTACTGTTGAAATAAAACGCTTTTATTGCGTGGAAACTTCGGAAATGTTTCATTGACATTACCTGAGCAGTTTCAAGGCGCGCATTTATTGCATGGACGGAGCAAACACATAATGTAACCGTGCGTTCACACCGCCGCCGGCGAGAGCGTCAACAGTCGCCTTGGCCGCCCTGCCAACAACGCTGTACTGTTCGTTCAAACCGCCGCCGACGGGAGGGTCAAAGTAAATGACAAGTCGCGTCAACCAATCGGAAGCCTCTCAAGCGAGGACCTCTACATTCCAATTGGTTGCCGCCGAACCGCGTCATAGCTCATTACCATAAAGTTAACCTGATTTAAACTCTCCTCGACGCTCTCACCATCCAAGACGCGCCGCGCCGCTCTCGCCGGAGCTCGCCGCCGGCTCTCATTGAAAATGAATGACTAGCGTCACTTTGACGGCGGTGTGAACACATAGTAAGTGTCTAAATGCATACGCACAGTTCAATGAATGATAAATGAAATTATGAACTTAATGTCATTAAACTGAATGTGCGAGGAAACTGCTGAAATATCTACACTATTAACAACACTGACATAAGAGCACGCGGTTTATCAATCAGATGCGCGTTCAAGTTGCGTTCGTTACTATAGCAACAGTAGAAACCCAGGGCGTTTTCTTTCAGAATCACATAAGGAAAATGTTCTGCATAAAGAGAACAAAGAGGGATTTTTACTATTCTGTGAAGAAAAGCTAGTTTAGGATTAGTTGGGAAAGTGCATGATAGTCTCTCCATTTAAGCATAATGTACCTGGAACACTTTAATAAGGTTGTGTAGCCATTAACACTATCCTACACTATAGTTAACATGAACTAGGCCTAACAATACTTTTAAAGCCCTTTTAAAGTTTTGTCTTATGTAAATTTCCACAAATGCCAATTTTTATAGGCTATTAAAATAAAGTTAGTAGCATCATTGAGAACTAACATGAACTAACATTAAGAATGGACAAAGGTTTTTTTGTTTGTTTGTTTGTTTTGCCCTTACTCTCTGACCCCTCAAGGCCGCTGTGTAATTCACACCCTGACTAAGACACGTTGAGGGAAGCATTTCAATATCCTTATAATGCATATAAAATGCAGAATCGAATCGAATTAATCGAATCGCATCGAATTTTAATGTGAATCGTCTCGAATCGAATCGTTCTGAATTTGCAAAAATCGTGAATCGAATTGAATCTCTGTCTACCCAAAGATTCACAACCCTACCAGATACCTTACTTCCACACACCCAATCGCACACTTCTTCGGGTTGGCCGTGAGCCCGGCCCCCCTCAGCGATCTCAGGACGGCCCTCAAATGCTGCATATGCCGCCGCCAGTCATTACTGAAGATAATAATATCATCCAGATAAGCAGCAGCATATGCACCATGGGGCCACAAAATTTTATCCATGAGACGCTGAAAGGTGGCCGGTGCCCCGAACAGCCCGAACGGAAGAGTAACAAATTGGTGTAATCCAAACGGCGTTGTGAAAGCTGTCTTTTCTTTGGATAATGGCGACAAGGGGATCTGCCAATATCCCTTTGTTAAGTCTAATGTCGAATAAAAGCGAGCCATACCGTACCGAGCCGGTCAAGCAATTCGTCCACCCGTGGCATTGGATACGCGTCGAATTTCGACCAGGTTGCGGTAATCCACGCAGAACCGAACTGAGCCGTCCGTTTTGGGAACCAAAACTATCGGGCTCGCCGGGCTCGCCAGTTACTGCTGGATTCTTATTACCCCCATTTCAAGCATCGCTCCTAATTCTTCCTGAACTACTTTTTTCTTGTGTTCAGGTAAGCGATACGGCCGGCTGCGAACCACCACGCCCGGCTCTGTCTCGATATGGTGCTGAATGAGATTTGTACGACCAGGTAGGGGAGAAAACACGTCAGCAAACTCTGCCTGTAATTTGGTTAAATCAATGAGCTGGGAGGGCGAGAGATGATCTCCCCCTGGGCCAGTGCGAGAGATTCTTTTTTTTATATTCGCCTCTGGCCCAGATCATCCTCTCCGCTAATCACCGTCGCCAGCATCACTGATTCTCCTCATTCCATTTTTTAAGGAGATTGAGGTGGTAAATTTGACGTGCTCCCCTCCTATCTGAGCGTATTACCTCATAATCGAGCTCTCCAACTTGCCGTGTGACCTCAAATGGTCCTTGCCACTTTGCAAGTAATTTTGAACTTGACGTTGGAAGCAATACAAGCACTTTATCTCCCGGTGCAAATTTACGCAAATTGGTCCCTCTGTTATACAGCCGGCTCTGTTTGTCCTGGGCCTGTAACAAATTCTCCATAGAGAGCCGCCCAAAGTGTGGAGTTTTGTTCTCAGGTCCAGCACATACTGAATTTCGTTTTTGATTGAGACGGTCCGTCCTCCCAGCCTCTCTTATGACGTCTAACACCCCTCTAGGCTGACGACCATAGAGAAGCTCAAAGGGGGAAAACCCCGTGGAGGCTTGCGGGACCTCTCGCACAGCGAACAACAGAGGTTCCAACCATTTATCCCAATTTTTGGCGTCTTCCTTAAAGAAAACAGTGCGTCAGCAACACTCTTAGCGGAAATGTTGCGGAGAGCCACTGCTTCGGAATATCGTATTGCATAATCCACAATGACTAATGCAAACGATGTCCTCGTGCTGATCGCTCTAATGGCCCGATGAGGTCCATGCCAATTCTCTCGAAGGGGACCTGCATTATGGGAGGGGGCGCAAAGGCGCTTTTGGGGTGGCCGGTGGGTTTACCAACTGACATTCACGACAAGCCGCGCACCACCTGCGCACATTCTCGTGAATGCCCGGCCAAAAAAATCGGGTCATGAGGCGATTTAGTGTCGTCACCTGTCCTAAATGACCAGCCATTGGATTAGAATGAGCCGCTTGAAAAAGCATTTCCCTGCGGCTCCTAGGAACTAACAACTGGGTTGTATCTTCTTTTGTCTGAGCGTCTTGGGTCACTCGATACAACCTATTTTTATAATTGCAAAATATGGATAAGTAAGCGGTTGTCCAGGATGGAGAGGCTGACCGTCAATGGTGGTGACCTGTTCAAACGCACGTTTCAGCGTCTCATCCTGAGACTGCTCCAAGGGAAAATCATCGCGCTCCGAGAGAATAAGTCTCTCGATTTCGCTCTGTTCCCCTGAGGCAGTACCCAGTGGTCCCGGTTCAGTCTCTCCCGCCTGCACACTCGCGTTCCTCTCCAGTGCATTTTTTCCCCAAGAGGCATCCGTACATAAAGCCCCCAATAATTCAGTAAACGCTGGCCAATTGGTTCCCAAAATTAACGGATGCCGGAGGTGCGGGTTAACTGCCACCTCAACACTATGCTTTTGACCCCTGAATTGATAATAACTGCACCATAGGATATTCCACCCTCCCGTGCACACACCGCACCCTAACCATGCGGCTTGTATCCAATGCCCCGGACGAAATCAGGCTTTGATGAACGGAGGTTTGGTTACAACCTGAGTCCACCAAAGCCTGATAGGTACCCCCCTTGATACTCACAGGTATTTGGTACCGGCCAGCCTGACCAGGGGCAGTCTGCGGGTCGTCCGGGACCCGGATCATTGTCCCCACCTCAATGACAGGAGACCTGTCCACGAAATGCTCCGGGTCCCCGCAACGCCAACAGACCGGCCCAGACCTACCCGCCGCTCTCGTGGCAGAGAGTGGGTTAAATTGTTGGCGCGGAGAGAGGGGAGAAACAGGAGTGGGGTCCAGCCCGACAGCAGACAGTCCCGCCCCCCTGGGCAGGGCTCTAGGTCCAGAAACTGATCCAAGTTCAGTTCCGCCCCGCCCCCGGGGCGGAACACGAGACGGGCCGGGCGGACGAGACCTGGGGAGAGGGACAGGTCTAGAGAGAGAGAGGGGAACAGAAGGAGAGAGAGAGATTGATGGTAAAAGTTCGCTGACCCCTGGGCACGCCACCATATGGTCCTCTGCCAGATGGATGGCCGAATCCAGCGACGTGGGCCGGTGGCACTGGACCCACTCGGCCGTTTTCTTCGGAAGCCGAGTGGTAAACTGTTCCAGTACCACCCGATCGATGACTTGCTCCACGTCGCTTCCGTCGGCCAGCAGCCATTTGCGGCAGGAGTCCCGGAGCTGTTGGGCCATCAGGAATGGCCGGCCGGACTCCCCCAGCCCCAATGAGCGGAAGTACTGGCGATGTTCCGGGTCGGCCGACGCGCTGTAGGATGGCCGCTTGAGATCGTCGAAGACCAGGAGGTTCTGTACAGGGAGCTGCTGCGCCGCCACCTGCGCTTCTCCTGATAACAGGGGATCATCGGCGCACCGGCCACTCCCCCTGGGGCCACCCAGAAGCCTCAGCTGATCTTTCAAATAAGTCCATGAAGGCCTCTGGGTTATCCTGTGGCCCCATTTTATTCAGCGGCAGGTGGGTGGGCGCAGCGAGTGTGCTGGTGGTCTTAGCACGAACCTCCTGGTCAATCCAGCTCCGGAACCTCTCGCGGTCTTCCTGCTGGACCTGTATGATGGCCTCAAAGCGGCGCTCCTGATCCGTACACAGGTCCAGCAGGGCTTGATGATGTTCTTGTTGCATGACCGCGAGGGATGAGATGATCTCCGCAAACGGCTGGGCAGAGGTCGAGTGCATGGCGGCGGCTCCCTTCTTCCTTCCCGGGTTTCGGCACCAGTGTAATATGTTCAAGTTCGTAGGGAAGGAAGAGGACAGGGTCGACTTTGACTGCTGACTGAGTTTTTATTTCAATAACAAGATGTCCAAACAAAAGTCTGTGCAACGCACAATAACAATCCACATCCACAGACGGCTTCACTCCAGTAGTGCCTCCCAGCTCAGTCCCAGAGTTTCTCAGTCAGCAGTCCCTCTCTCTCTCACACACTCCTGCTTCTCCTGGTGTTTTATCCTGTCTCCGTGCCAATTACTGGAATTAGAAACAGGTGTTCATGATTTACAATTAACCCACTCACTTACCAAGCGTCTCCCGACTCTCTCTCCTGCTGCAGACTTCACTGAACCACGCCCTCCTGCCACAATATAATATATATATATATATATACACACACACAGGTGCTGGTCATATAATAGAATATCATCAAAAAGTTGATTATTTCACGAATTCCATTCAAAAAGTGAAACTTGTATAATATTCATTCTTACACACAGACTGATATATTTCAATGTTTATTTCTTTCATTTGATGATTATAACTGACAACTAAGGAAAATCCCAAATTCAGTATCTCAGAAAATTAGAATATTGTGAAAAGGTTCAATATTGAAGACACCTGGTGCCACACTCTAATCAGCTAATTAACTCAAAACACTGCAAAGGCCTTTAAATGGTCTCTCAGTCTAGTTCTGTAGGCTACACAATCATGGGGAAGACTGCTGACTTGACAGTTGTCCAAAGATGACCATTGACACCTTGCACAAAGAGGCCAAGACACAAAAGGTCATTGCAAAAGAGGCTGGCTGTTCACAGAGCTCTATGTCCAAGCACATTAATAGAGAGGCGAAGGGAAGGAAAGATGTGGTAGAAAAAAGTGTACAAGCAATAGGGATAACTGCACTCTGGAGAGATTGTGAAACAAAACCCATTCAAAATGTGGGGGGATTCACAAAGAGTGGACGGCAGCTGGAGTCAGGCTTCAAGAACCACTACGCACAGACGTATGCAAGACATGGGTTTCAGCTGTCGCATTCCTTGTGTCAAGCCACTCTTTAACAACAGACAGCGTCAGAAGCGTTCGCCTGGGCTAAAGACAAAAAGGACTGGACTGCTGCTGAGTGGTCCAAAGTTATGTTCCCTGATGAAAGTAAATTTTGCATTTCCTTTGGAAATCAAGGTCCCAGAGTCTGGAGGAAGAGAGGATAGCCAGAGTCTGGAGGAAGAGAGGATAGGCACACAATCCATGTTGCTTGAGGTCCAGTGTAAAGTTTCCACAGTCAGTGATGGTTTGGGGTGCCATGTCATCTGCTGGTGTTGGTCCACTGTTTTCTGAGGTCCAAGGTCAACGCAGCCGTATACCAGGAAGTTTTAGAGCACTTCATGCTTCCTGCTGCTGACTAACTTTATGGAGATGCAGATTTCATTTTCCAACAGGACGTGGCACCTGCACACAGTGCCAAAGCTACCAGTACCTGGTTTAAGGGCCATGGTATCCCTGTTCTTAATTGGCCAGCAAACTCGCCTGACCTTTAAGAAAATCTATGGGGTATTGTGAAGAGGAAGATGCGATATGCCAGACCCAACAATGCAGAAGAGCTGAAGGCCACTATCAGAGCAACCTGGGCTCTCATAACACCTGAGCAGTGCCCAGACTGATCGACTCCATGCACGCCCCATTGCTGCAGTAATTCAGGCAAAAGGAGCCCCAACTAAGTATTGAGTGCTGTACATGCTCATACTTTTCATGTTCATCATTTTCAGTTGGCCAAGATTTCTAAAAATCCTTTCTTTGTATTGGTCTTAAGTAATATTCTAATTTTCTGAGATACTGAATTTGGGATTTTCCTTTTCCTGTTAGTTATAATCATCAAAATTAAAAGAAATAAACATTTGAAATATATCAGTCTGTGTGTAATGAATGAATATAATATACAAGTTTCACTTTTTGAATGGAATTAGTGAAATAAATCAACTTTTTGATGATATTCTAATTATACGACCAGCACCTATGTGTAATATATATATATATATATAGATATTATATAGATATATAAACTAATGTATAAGCAGTTTAAGTACTTGGGCTCAACAGTCCAGAGTAATGGAGAGTGTGGGAAGGAGGTGAAGAAGCGAGTGCAGGCAGGTTGGAATGGGTGGAAAAAGGTGTCGGGAGTTCTGTGTGATAGAAAAATACCAGCAAGAATCAAGGGGAAGGTGTACAAGACAGTGGTGAGACCGGCCATGCTGTATGGTTTAGAGACAGTGTCACTGAGGAAGAGACAGGAGTCAGAGTTGGAGGTAGCAGAGCTGAAGGTGTACAGATTAGGAACAAGTACATCAGAGGACAGCTCATGTTGGACATTTGGGGGACAAAGTTAGAGATGCCAGATTAAGGTGGTTTGGACATGTTCAGAGGAGGGAGGAGAATGTTGGACATGGAGCTGCCAGGCAGGAGGCAAAGAGGAAGGCCAAAGAGGAGGATGTAATAAAAGAGGATATGAAGCTAATGGATGCAAGTGTTGAGGACGCAGAAGATAGGGATAGGTGGAGAGAGATGATTCGCCGTGGCGACCCCTAAAGGAAGAAGATATATATATATTTGTGGATTAAAATATATAGTGCAAAAATATATTTTCAATATTCTTTTTCAATTACGGCTGACCGATATATTGCATGCGATTGTCACACGCATTTCATCAGTAAAGCCGGTTCCCTGATTACCGCTAAATCGCCATCACCTGCTTTCAAATGGAGCGGCATTTAATAGACAGAGCCGTAGTTCACTGACAAGCTACGCAATATCGTGTTCATTATCGAAGGCGATTGCTTGTCAGTAATCTATGGTTCTGTCTATTAAAAGGCGCTCCATTTGAAAGCATGTCTATTTCGCGGTAATCAGGGAACCGGCTTTACTGACGAAATGTGCGTGACAATCGCATGCGATATATCGGTCAGCCCTATTTTCAATATATTTTAAATGTTTTTTTTTTGTTGTTGTTGTTTGTTTGTTTGTTTTTTTTTTGGGGGGGGGGGGGGGGGGGGGGGGGGGGGGGTGTAGAAATTATTTACACAATTTAGAAATTATTAAAAAGATTTCTTATCTTTTTGGCTTCTCATGTTTAACCAATCAAAGGGACATTTTAATAAAAAGTGATCAATAATTTCTTAATTTATGGACATTATTTTTCTTCATGCTACATGCAGGGCTCTGTGTTACATGGGAATAGATGCATGTTGAGAGTGACCTGTTGAAATACATCACTGAAATATTAAATGTTGTTTTAAAGGTTTTTTTGTTTTTAAATAATTTGGTCACAGTATTCAAAAATTAGTCAAAATATGACAGTAAATAAATATATGTTTTAGAAAACTTGTAAGGACGCTGAGGCGGCGTTAGAATCCATGTGCAGTGTTTTTGTTGAAATCCACAGCAAACAGAGCCGAATCGACAGGCAGAGACATAAAGTGAGGCAGGCAGAGGTTCAAACACAATAAGGCAGTCCAATCCAAACAACAAAACAGAAGGGCAATCCAAAAGGCAGAAACAGAACAAACAGGCAATGGTCGTAACAGAATGGCAAACAATCAATGAAAGAAACGCTCGGTAAGGCAGGTAAACTGGCAATACTTCGCAGCTAAGCGATGGCCTAGCCATGCTTAAATGCCAGACAAACAGGATGTGAACAGTGAAGCAGAGGGAGCGGCACACAGTCAGTACTCGGGAGAGGGCTCCCTCTGCTGGCGTGGCGTTACAAAACTAGGCTATATCACTCATTTTTGGAGGGTCAGCCAATGTTCTATATGGTCAGACAGTTCCATGTGTCATTATATATTATTACCATTTTACCAAAATCAAGCTGAAATGGATTTAGAAAGTTTTTGACCAGCGAATGTTGGACACGTGTTTGTCTGTCATTAGAACGGCAGCATTTGAGGCAGTAAGTTCATCACATTACTTTCATCAACTTAAAGTTTATTGTAGCTATGTGGGCACTCACTTTTTTATGTAATTCAGCCAATATATTATGATATAAAAGAAAATGCTGTATTTATTCAAACAACCAGATCTTTATTACACTTGGATAGCAAACAAGACAGGCCAAATGTGTGCGGCACTCAAAAGATATTGAAGCGGCAGTGGATTCAGAATCCAATATTATATAATTATAAACTGTAAAAAGAAATCCACTCCAACTCAAAATTTTATAGTAATTGATCATATCTAAATTTTTCAATTGGCCTAATTGAATTTACATTTGCCATTTCATAACCATATCATTTAAACAGATATTTTAATGTTTTATAAGTTGCAAAATTAAAATGAAAATGTATTACAGAAATGATTAGATATGTTTAACATGGTCAAGCATTTAAATGTTACTTTTCTTAATTGCATTTACACTCACAGTTAAGACACTTGTGATTGCATTTTAAGTAAATATCACATTATTAATGTAGCAAAATTCAATGTGGATTTAAAAATGCATTCCGAGCTGATCATGTCCCCGCCCCAAAATCAGACAGATACACTAGACATGTTTCAGACTACTGTGTGCTTAATGATGATGAAATAACGCCTTTTAATTAAAGTAAATAAAGAAAATTTTAATAAATGAAATATGTATTAAATTAGAACTAAGTTTTAGTGTAATCTTAAATGTAGTTTTATGCGCCCTGCAGTGACTAGTAATTTGCATATATTCACGCTCTTTCTTCTACAGTAAAGCACATTCCACAAACAATAAAAATCCTACTGTTTGTGTGCCTTCGATATAACACCAAATATAAACATTTATGTACAAGACCAACATGCTAATCCACAAGAAACTGATTACATGAACTGTAACTGACTGTTATAAAACTTTAAACAGCGGACACTGATGTCACTGCCACATGATAGGCTGAGAGGTGCTTTACGCTTTTTCCAATGGTAAGAGATACTGACCCTCTCACCTCCCAATAATAACACAATATGCTTGTTCAACTTAATGCAGTGATGTGCAGACCGATCGGCGGCTGACTTGAAGCAGTGCATGAAGCAGTGCATGAGATGTGAAGTCAGACACTTTTTTGCTTCCCATAGTGATGCTTGCATTATGTTTGCATATTTTATCACAGCCGAAGTGAAAAAAATGCAATATTTTTCAAAAGTACAGATGTTTCTGAGATACAGATGTTTTTTTCCAGATGTTTTTGACTAATACACTGAAACATCAGTGTATTAGTCAAATATTGCATTTATTTCACTTCAGCTGTGATAAAGTATGCAAACCGATGCAAACGCAGCGCGAGCATCACTAAGGGAAGCAGAAAGTGTCCGACTTCACGTCTCCGTTTTCAGCTCCTCCCTGCCTGCACGCGGCTAATCTCACCGATCAGTTACATCCAGCCGCAGCCGATGTCGAACACACCTCTTGTGTTGCTGCTCTGGACCGGATGTGCCTCATACATCCTGAAAAGTGAAGCTGCGGGCTCATTGATCGCCCTCTGGTGGCTGGATGCAGTACAGGTCATAAACCCCGCCCTCTCCATGAAAACGAATGGGAATGAGTGAAAACAAAAAAATAAATCATGCTTCAAATAAAATTTTCCGAAAGATAGTTTTGGTCATTGGTAGTTGTTATCACGCTGATATATATTCAATTGTTCGTTTTTGTGATACGTTTGATTTTAGCTAGCAATTTGATGCTATAGAAACGGGGCGTGTCGTTATGATTGACAGTTGTGATCGACAGCTTCTCTGAGGACTATCGGGGCTTCGAGGGGAGATTTAAGATATATAACTATTAATTTTCATTTTCTGTGTTATTTCACACCAACAAAATGAGTTGTTCAGCAGTAAACTGTACTAACCGACCTACAGGATCTGACGGATCACTGAGCTTTTTTCGGTAACATTAAAGGTGCCATCGAACGTTTTTTTCACAAGATGTAATATAAGTCTAAGGTGTCCCCTGAATGTGTCTGTGAAGTTTCAGCTCAAAATACCCCATAGATTTTTTTTTAAATAATTTTTTTAACTGCCTATTTTGGGGCATAATTAGAAATGCGCCGATTCAGGATGCTGGCCCTTTAATTGCTCGTGCTCTTCGCCCCCTCCCGAGCTCTCAACTCTATCATTACATAAACAAAGTTCACACAGCTAATATAACCCTCAAAATGGATCTTTACAAAGTGTTCGTCATGCAGCATGTCTAATCACGTAAGTATGATATTTATTTGGATGTTTACATTTGATTCTGAATGAGTTTGATAGTGCTCCGTGGCTAAAGCTAACATTACACACTGTTGGAGAGATTTATAAAGAATGAAGTTGTGTTTATGAATTATACAGACTGCAAGTGTTTAAAAATGAAAATAACGACAGTCTTGTCTCCGTGAATACCGTAAGAAACGATGGTAACTTTAATCACATTTAACAGTAAATTAGCAACATGTTAACGAAACATTTAGAAAGACAGTTTACAAATATCACTAAAAATATCATGATATCATGGATCATGTCAGTTATTATTGCTCCATCTGCCATTTTTCGCTGTTGTCCTTGCTTGCTTACCTAGTCTGATGATTCAGCTGTGCACAGATCCAGACGTTAATACTGCCTGCCCTTGTGTAATGCCTTTCATAATGTTGGGAATATGAGCTGGCATATGCAAATATTGGGGGCGTACATATTAATGATCCCGACTGTTACGTAACAGTCGGTGTTATGTTGAGATTCGCCTGTTCTTCGGAGGTCTTTTAAACAAATGAGATTTATGTAAGAAGGAGGAAACAATGGAGTTTGAGACTCACTGTATGTCATTTCCATGTACTGAATTCTTGTTATTTAACTATGCTGAGGTAAATTCAATTTTCAATTCGATGGCACTTTTAAATGTGGGCTTTATAAGCTAATTAATAAATGTTATTAGTTAAGATAACATTAGCCATAACGTTAGCCATGACGGGAAAAAGCAGGTGATCGTTATCTGGCAGTTACTAATTATTTTTATGGGTATAAAATAATAATTAGCAGGAGAAGACTAATGATAGCCTACTCTAATTAATTTTAGAGCACTGTCTAAAGAGCAAAGTCAAAAATATTATTGCTCTAGAAACAGAATAGCCTATTATTTTATAGGTGGAATTTTAAATTGTGTATAATTTATATAGCCTATTTAAAATACATCAGTGATGACGCAGTCGTCTGGGTGGAAGTTTGATACCGCGGCTCCGCCTCCGGCTCCACTGACGATTCCTTCAGCGCATGCCCAGGCTCCAAACTGATGTTTTTGTGTAAAAAATGTCAACGTCCATCGTCGTACGTTTTACATTCAGTTCATTACAATGGATGGAAGCGGCGTCGCATCGTCCATCTTTTTTTACAATCTATGCTCTGGACAAACTGCACAGAATGAACCAGTCGGCTGCTCTAACATACTTTGAAGCTATACATCACAGTCACATGGCGTCGGCACAAAAGACAAAATTTCTAACCAGCATGCACTGCTTCAAGTCAGCGGCTGATCTCTCTGCGCAGCGCTGCATGAAGTCAAACAAGCCTAATCTCTGGAGCAACTGCACCTGACTGCAGAATCCGGTGCTGCAGCCTCACTCACTCATATTTAACTGTGATTTTCTGCTGTTACAAACACTTTAACTGGTAAAATCCTCAGAGGGTAAATTGTGCAGCGATTATATAGGAATGGAAAGACAGTCTCTGTGAAGGATGTCTTGAATCTGCGCAGACAGTTTTTGGTCACAGGATTAGAGAATGACACGGTTCCTCTGTCATAGTCCAGCTGAACTCTCACACGCTGAAGCTTCTCTTCAGTAAAGTAAGTCGAGGGTTTCTCTGGGGATTGTGAGCTGTATTTGCTTTTGATGTACCGCACACGCCAGACATTAGAATTAAAGAAAACGCTTCCCTTCCTTTGGTTTGATGCTGTAGTTATTCCAAGACTCCAGTATGTATTGTCACCAACCTCCACATCCCAGCAGTGTGTTCCTGAGTTAAAGCCCTCAGAACTCAGGACACAAAAATACCAGTTAATCCTCTCTGGATTATCAGGACAGTTTTTACCTTCATCACTGAACGACACACTGGTCAGATCAGTAGAGAGTGTGAGACATGGATGTGCCGTGTTTGGATCTAGAGTCAACGGAGCTGCAGAGAGAATAACATCAGATTAGAGGATGAAATATGATGGCATTAGAAATGTAAAACACATATAAAGACTTTCTTGAAAGAGATCATAAAATCATAACAATGGTCTCTCAGTTACTGACAGAATGGATTGAAGCTTCAGGTTTAGTATCAGTATTCAATAAACACTATTGTATCCTAATACATAAGCATAGACCACGAGGAATAGACTTTTTATGAGTTCACTGTATGATCTGATGATTTTCTGAAATACAGTTCAGATTTACTTAGAAATTCAAGTGATTATATTTCTATCAAATGTTTTAGTTTATATCTGAACTATCTTTTGTACTGGTGTCAAATCTGCTGAGACTCACTGTGTTGGACAGTTTCCAACATCTTCTTCCAGACTCTGAACGACAGGTTACCCAGGTAATGTGACACATGAATCAAAGCTCCAGAACTCATCTCTGGATCCGGCTGTGAGATCTGGACTCTGGAGGAACATTCAGGAGTCAGAACTGCAGTGAATTTGAGTTCAGATCCTCTGAGAGAAGAGATACGAGCAGCTCACTCACCTTTCCATTGTGACGTTAAAGTTCTGGAAAATAAAGAGTTTGAAAACATTTTAATATCTTATCAAACATTATTATTGTCAGTGAGTCTCTCTATACAACATTGACAAGCAGCTTTTAATGCATAAAGAATGAAGTCAGATTCATTTGTCACCTTTAGAAACGAGACGTCATTGGCTTTCATCATCTCCTCCATGTCTTTGATTGTGTGTGAAAGAGATGATGAGATGTGTCTGTTCATCTCCTCCAGCTTCTCCTTCATCTTCTGCTTCTTCTGCTCCTCTTCCTCCCTCAGTGCAGTGATTGTAGCTTCTTCTTCATCTCTGAGAAACTGATGAAGCTTCTCAAACTCTTCTTTAATCTGACGCTCTGTTTGCTCAGCTTGAGACTGAAATCAAATCACATTCACTTCAGTCAGCTCTGTATTAAAACACACTCCACTAATGTCATTAATAAACTGTGTGTGTGTGAATGTGGAGTATTTAACTCTATATATCCTCACCTTGATGTGTTCAATTATTTCATCATACTCTTCTTTCATTTGTTCTCCATGTTTGAGCTTGGTTTGTAAGGATGTCAGTGCTGTATTGAATTCCTCCTACAGGTTAAGATGAAAATCTGTGAAACTGTGAAAATCTGTGAAATGTAGCTAAGAGGTTTAAACTTTGTATGTTTGGATGCTTTTGTTGTTATATTATTTAGTAACATGTGACATTTCTGCTGATTTTCAAACCAAACGTGTTTTGTGCCAATGCTGTTATATTCAAGATGTGAACATCGGAGGGGTTGAAGCTCATTGCAGAATATAATACCAGTAGTAACCCAGATATCATGTGATCATTGAAACAATGTTGAGTCAGTGTTGATGCGTCAATGCTTAATTGCATTGGATTAATGTTATATATATGTGATGCTGGTTTAATATCACTTTTGCCCCCACAATTAACGTTGAGGAAATGGTGAGATTTCAACAAATCAATGGTAATGACATTGAATCATCGTTACACTGTGATTGATTCTACATCATTGCTGTCGAATCAACACTGAAATGATCAAAAATGAATAAATGGTAATGTTGAATCAACATTACAGCTGGAGTGCCCTCTGGTGACGATCTTACATCAGATCTCAACATTATTTTAATTTGACATTTCAGTTGTATTTTCATCATGGATTGAAAACGCCCAACTGATTGGGAAACACCCACTAGTGTTCTGCAGAGATACACACCTGCAGGATCTTGTGTTCATCAACTAAAAATCACTGTTAGTTCAATATCACTGTCTTCACCCATGTGTGCTGTCGACTTACATCAAAATTTTAATGCTGCTCCAACATACATTAAAAATTGTAATGTCAATCTCAGCCAAAATGATGGTTTGGATCAAAACTCAACATTGTATCAATGTCACCATGCTGTCTGGGAAGTCATGGAGATTTAGTCTAAACAAAAATAAATTCTGGTCATATATATAATATAAATAATACTGTTCCTATGTTTAGCACTGTATTTAGCACTTGAAGTGAGAGACATTTGTTTTACCTTGTAAGATGAAAGCACTTCACTGATGGGTCTGAATGTGTGATTGGCGTGTTTCTCTGAGTCTCTGCACACTAAACACACAGGCTGTTTGTCCTCCAGACAGAAGAGTTTGAGTTTCTCACTGTGTAAGCTGCAGATCTCCTCATTTCCCTCCTTTATCAATGAATCACACAAGTTTTTTAACGCTAAATTAATTGGAGGTTGAGTTTTGAGGATCTTCTCCTGCAGACAGGACACTCCTGAGAATCCTTAGTTTTCCAGAACTGTTGTAGACACTCTTTACAAATACTGTGACTACAGGACAGAATAACAGGAACCTTGAAGATTTCACAGCAAACAGGACAAGAAAGCTCTTCCACAGATTTTGAATCCATTTCCTCGTCTTGTAAAAGATCCAGTGATCTACAATTTACTTTCACTTTCTGAACTTTGGTTTGAAAAGTAAATAACCATTACAATCAAAATCTAATCTGGGTTAATTCAAAAATACTCATAAATCCTAATATAATTTGTCCTTCTCTGTTTTCACAACACTGACTCGTTTTAGCTTTTAGCAAAAATGAAAGCTAGAAATAATGACTAGTCACTTCCTGGTAGGTTTTGTAAGAGGTGGAGTTTCTGAAGACAGACTGGTTGTTGTTTTACCTTTATTTCATTTGTGCTTTCAAGCATATTCTGGACTCAATGGACTAAATAAAGAATCAAGTGAGAATATGTAGTATTAAATATAAGAAAATTATAAGAGAATTTAATCCTATAAAACAAAAGTTTAATAAAATATGTATTGAGATTGAGACTCAGTGTGTGGAGGAGACACATTTCATGACTGGATTCATGAGCTTTCAAATCAATGTCTATTCATTTTGATACATGGATATAGTACATGTTAATTTTTCTCAAGGACAAAAATCTAATGTTGTAAACTACACAGATGGTAAATGATTATTAGAGTAATTACTAACTGATTTGTATACAATTGGAGGTAAGGCAGTTTTTATAATACTAACATTATGATAAAAAATGTTAATGGTATAAAATATAACGAATATGTAATATAGTTATTTTTTTAATTTATTTCTTTGCAAAATGTTCTCTAGACTAGAGTTTATGGTCAATGAATGATTCTCTGAGGTATGTTACCTGACACATTGTTTACAAGCTGTTTATGCTGAAACACTGATTGAACGATTACATGAGACATGATATACATTTCAGTAACTGTACTGGTTCTTTCAAATGGCTCTTCTTTGTTGGAGAAATGACTTGCTTTCCATGTGTGTGTGTGTTTGTCATGGCTTAAAAGGGCGAATTTAAGACATTTTAAGGTATTTGAAAATTTTTTGACCCCACAGAAACCCTGATATAGGTTGCCGCCCCCTGGTTTAGGCTATTAAAGAATAACCAAAAAATAACCTTTGCTTTAAATAAATATTAATTTTAAAGCAGCCTACTTCAGTGTAATATGTTACCATATCCTCTCGCTTAACACTGAGAATTTGAATAATTGTAATGTGACGATCGGGTGCAGATATCCAATTCAGAGAAAATCATGGGTGTGGATGGGTGGATGATTTGTATTTAACTGCAGATTCGCATGATGTTAGAGCTGATTCACACATCTCTAATACACATTAACAGACTGTGACCCTCACATCATCTTATTGCCACCTGAACACAGCTGTGCCAATCCTGCAGCTGTATTTTGATGAGGAAGGTGATCTCAGTGCTGAATTCTTTCTTGCTTGCTTTCTAGTCATCAGATAAAGCAAATAATAAACATGTTTTATATTTTTAAGTGTTTGGTGTCTTACAACAATAATTTAAATATTTTTAAAATTAGGGGTGTTGTCTGAACATTAATGTTATTATATCAAACTCTCAAGAAAAGACTGGAAAATGTGAAATGTCTATAATTTACAGTGAATTCCTATAAATAAAATGTCTGTTCTAAAATATATTTATAATTTTATGTGGACTATAAAATATATGTAAACACTACAAAAGATAAGCATTTTGGAGAATGGATGCTTGTTTACAGATATGGAAACCATTCTTAAATCAATCACACATTTACATCAAAATAAATTTTATTAAAGAAATATTTTATTTTTTTTGCAATAATCTCAAGAAGGTGAAGAAATCGTTCTTCCCTTTCCTTGGCCTCCCTCTCTCTCCTTTCCTCTCTCTCTATTGCTTCTTGATGTCTTCTTTCTTCTCTTTCTCTGGCTTCTCGTTCCCGTTTGTCCTCTCGCTCTTGTCTTTCTCTTTCTCTACGTTCCTCCCTCTCCTCCATTTCCCGCCATCGTCTCTCCTCCCTCTCTGTTGCTTCTCGCTCTCTCTCAGCCTCCCTTTCCTCCATCTCTCGGATTAGGTCCTCAAAGTTTTTTCTTTTTGTCTCAGTTCTCTCTGGCTCTGGGCTCATTGAGGCTGATGTGGTCAAAGCAACATCTGTATCAGATGAGGCAATAAGGGAAGGTGGACTAAATGAAGGTCTGCCTCCAATTGCCTCATCCATGGCATCATACCACTTCCAGGATACTTCTGTGAGTTCACCATCCTCAGTGCTCTCCTCTGTCTTTGGACATTTGAGATCCTACAGAAATGTTCAAACAGAATACAAAGTCAGTCATTTTAATTACACAATTTAAATAGTCATTAACTGTTGCATTAGCAGTAATAAAATTCATCCATCTTCCTAGTGTTATTCCTGCTCATTTGCAGGGTCCACTTCACATACACATTTTGATTTGATTTGCACAAATTTTACGCTGAATGCCCTTCCTGATACAAACCAGCACTAACAGTGCTTGGACACATTCACACACACTCCTATATTTCTGTTTAGGATTTTCCCTTTTTTTCATAAATGTTACTGTTCATTTTGATTTGGCACAGGTTTTATGCCAAATTCCCTTCCTGACACGACACACAAATGTGGCTGTTACTTGGCCTTTAAGGTTTTGCTCCACAAAAGCTCTGCAAAAAGTGATCAGAAATCAAGAATCAAAGTGCTGAAATAACTGCACATTTTGTATATTATTTATATTTATATGTGTTAGGGCTGTCAATAGATTAAAAATTATTAAATCACGATTAATCACATGCTTCAACATATATTCAACAAATTGAACCATGAGATTGAAGGTTGATTCTCACAAAACTATTTTCTGCAAGCTTTTTTCCTAGGTAAATTCAGGTATCTTTAAAAAAACAACAACAACAACACAACAACAACAAAAAAAACACAAATAACCAAATGATAAGGAGTCCATATAATTCATACATGTATGCACACCAGAGCAAAAAAAATCATTAAAAAAACGTTTGTGTATTGTATGTGTACACCCAGTACTATAAAGTACTTAAAGTGCTCTATTTTCGCGCACTAATTTTGTACTTAATATACTAAAAATTCTTCTTTAGTACTTCTAAAGATAATTAAGTGTACTCAACTGTGCTATTTTGAGACAGCATGAAATATGAACTAAAATGTGCTTTTAATATACTATCTCTGTATTTAAAAAATTTATTTAGATACCACTTATAGTACATTTGAACCCATAGTGTACTACAAGTGGTAACTAAATATATTTTTTTAAATACAGAGATAGTATATTAAAAGTACATTTTATTTAATATTTCATGGTGTCTCAAAATAGCACAGTTGAGTACATTTAGATGTTCTTAAAATTATCTTAAGTACTAAAGAAGAATTTTTAGTATATTAAGTACAAAATTAGTGTGCGAAAATAGAGCACTTTTAAGTATATTATGGAAGTGTACTTATTTTTCACCTGAGCAGTGCAACAGCAAATCCAAGGATTTGAGTACTCCTTTGAGTACCTGCTTATCAATATTCTCTGTGCAAGGCTCGCTATTGTGCTCAACACCTCCCTCTCCTGCTGAGAGCAGAGATGCCACAAACAGCTCCCTCGGGATTATCTACTTATGAGATAACGCCGGCACAGTGCTCATGTTCTCATCACCCACCAGAGCCCCTGGTCTCCTATACTGATGGGATATGATGTCCACCAATTACAGAATTGAGCACTAAGGATGGTGAGCTCACAACAGCATCTTGGAAGTGGTATGCTGCCATGGATGAGGCAATCGGAGCCAGACCTTCCATTAGTCCGCCTACCCTTATTGTCAACATTCAACGGCGATCCTGCAGGTGTTTTAGACTAGACTCCTGAAGTCCCTGGAACAGGAAGGCCCAGACCCGGAGTCATTTCTTTAGCAGTGGATCTCGCCCTGTGTGCAGCAAAGAAGATCACCCAAGGAGTCTGGCGCATAATGGATAGTGCTAGAGCAGCATCTGTGGCTCATGCGCACAGAAATGTGTGACTCCGATAAATCACAGCTGCTCAATGCCCAGTGAACCCCCAAGGCCTCTTTGGTGATGTCGTAGGGGCGTTCTCAAAAGAATATTGTGGAGGTGCAAAAACAGTCTAAAATGATGACCCACTTCCTTCCCAAGTGGGCCGGGAACAGAACCCTAACAAGAAGTCCTGTTAGGGCAAGAAGCAAGTTCCCCACCAGTTCAGGCACCCAGCGGACCAGTAGCAGACTTGCCCAGTGCAAGAGAATGATGTCCATGGAGAGAAGGACCGCCTTCCAAGAGAGAGTGTTTGAGTTGCAGCAATTGGAGAGAAACGTTCAAAAGTTTTACCAATGCAAAGACTTGTAATAAACACAAAAACAAACATACCCCAATATCAGAGCCCTATTTCATGGCAGTGGACTTGCCTACTTTCACATCCAGATTGCCTCTCATCACAGGCTCTTTCTGAGGTTTGCATTTGAAGGTTTCGCTTATTACTTGAAAGTCCTGTTGTTCGGACAACCTTTGGCCCCTTGTACTTTCACAAAGTGCATGAATGCAGCCTAAAGCCCTGTCAGTCCATCATTTTCTTATGAAAGATCTTGGACTCATGCTTGATGGTCGTGCATTTGTCAAAAGAGAATTCAAACTAGTCTCAATGTCCTGACCTCTTTTGCACAGGGGAGAGCCGTTCCTCTGAAAATATTTCAGAGGTTACTGGGTCTAATGGCTGCTGCAGCCTCTGTTTGCTGCCTGGGTCTGTTGCACGAGGCCACTTGCAGCTTTGGTTATAGCGCCGCATCCCGCGGAGAGCGTGAAAATCAGGGACAGCGCGCATTGTAGCAACACCCACATGCCTTGACGGGCCCTAAGCCTGGCTTAACCTGAGCATGTTTGAACAGGAAATCAGTATAAGTAGAGTGGTCAGACGAAAGGTAGCCCACTGTGACAGCAGACCGGTGTTCAGTTCATGGACGAGTGCACTTTTTTATTTTTCACTTAGCCTGCAGGATCTCTTGCCATTGGTAAGAAACCATCATGTTCTCATTCGAACAGACAATACAGCGGTGGTTGGTGGCATACATCAGTCACCAGGGAGATGTTCATTCGTGCACAGTGCAGAGGATGGCACAGCGCTTTCTACTATGGGAGATCAAAGATTCCTTTTGATCCAGGCAGTGACACTGTATTTTGAAAGTGTGCATAAATTTGAGTTACATGGACTCCTTGTATCATTTGGTTATTAGGTGTCCTTTTAGTCTTCAAGTGTCCTTTTTTGGAAAGACATCTAAATGTACCTTGAAATATGCTTGCAGAAAATAGTTTGGGAAAGGTTGTTCCAAATTACTAAGCAAGTCACAGTTCTCATGCAATATGTGGAAGAAGAATAATGAAGAATAAAGATCTTTCTGAAGATGAAAAGCATGAAATGGTGCAGTGTTGTGCAAAAGGCATGAAAACAATTAATACTGTGTGAAAACTTAATGGAGATTGAATTATCATAAGATTTGTGAGTGATTTAGAGCACAGCAGAACTCGGTCAGATAAAGGCTTATTAATGAAAGTTTGTCAAAAAAAATTAATTGTAATAAAAGGACAGCTATAAAAAAAGCCAGTATTGAGCAGCAAACAGGTATTTGAAGCTCCTGGTCTCCATTCAGGCTGGCAGTTGTGCTTAACCCTCTGGGGTCTGAGGATTTTGGGGCCCTGGAGAAGTTTTGACATGCCCTGACATGCGCTTTTTTCAGTTGTTCATAAACATATTAATGGAAAAAGTGTCATTACACTGTATTCAGCACAAGTCACTGAAATAAAGCCAAAAAAATATATATAAAATCTGTGTTCACAAGACTTCTGGGTATTGGAGGTTGTAGACTAGAGTTTTTGCTTCAGAATGATGTAAAAATTATGCTGCCTACTCATTCATGTAAAACAATATAGAGATTTAAATTTTGTAAGACACTTTTTGTCAAGAAACACAGTATGCGTGGAGGCGTGAATCATCATGAATAATGGGTCAATTACACCTGAGAAGACAAAAAAAAAAAAAAAAAAAAAAAAAAAATGAGTTGTAATGACCTGCATAAATAATGAGCTCTTTCAGTCAGATAGGCTGTGAAAAAACCCTCTGTGATCATGTCTCAAGCTCATCATGGTGTATATCAAACATACAGAAAAAACAGCAATATTGTGAAATATTATTACAATTTAAAATAATGGTATTATTATATACGTTAAAATATATTGTATTTCTGTGATGCAAAGTGTCTGAACAATTATGCTACCTCTATGGCATTTCATATAGCCTTTTAGCTTAAAAGCATGCACATTTGGAGAAATATTGATGGATTCTCATATGTTTGTGTCAATTTTCTATACAGAGGAGTAATATTTATTCATTATTTACTGTCATCACTATGAATGCTGAATACTGTGTTTTCAATTCATACTTGCAGCCGGAGGGCGCTCTGTACACCTTCAGTCCACAAATTAATCTAAAGAAAAACAACCATGTGACTCTCCAGGAACTAACAGAGGCTAGATATCGCTATAACATCCAGATAAACACTTTTCAAGACAATAAATACTCGATTGAGACGATGTATGCATGCATTGACTCAGAATTTGCGTCCGAGTAGCGCTTGCTCCGTGGGCGTGGCCGCATTAGTGGATAATGAGCTGAATCACGGACTTCTGACATGGCTCTCTTTTCATACAGATTATATAAACAGAGAATATTTGTTTTCGATTTGACTTACACGATTTAAAACCTGACATTTCAACGTTTCTTTAGACAAGTCTAATTTTTTTGTGATTAGTATTCACTAAGTTACAGTTCATTTTCTGAGAACTATCAGATTGGACTTCGTTCAGAGGGAGACGAGAGATCACGCATCATGTTATTTTTCTTCATTTTGCAAAAAGCACAACATTTTGTTTTTACTCTTATGTACACAAATAAAAGAAGATATTCCACAGTTTAAAATGATGTATAGCAACATTGTCGGAGTATTTTGAGTCTCTTTCACACTGGTAGGAAAAAAAAAAACGCGGTGGTATCACCGGCGTGACCGCCGACCTGAGGGAGTTAAAGATGCATTTCAGCCACCACTAACCAAACCTCACAAAGAGAAACATTTACAGTGGGTTTAGAAATACATAAAGACTCATTTTAAATAGTTCACTGACGAATCCCATACTACAATAGATGGTCTAAATGGATAGATTTCTGGATGGTTGTTGAATGGCCACCACATTCCAACAAGACTGCGACGTCAGCAAGGAGCTGGCGTGTGATGACTTGGAAGGTCCCTTTAGGGTCTCTGAGGGTGTCAAAATGACATTTGCAAGATATGTAGAATTCATAGCTGGCTATTTTCAGCTATGGTATAAAAAGGAGGTTAGTGCCTTCTGAAATACAATGCATTATGCACTATCCCATGCTGCAAAAAAACACCACAGCAATAAAATGGTTTGAAAATTTATTTCTAAACCCACTGTAAATGTTTCTATTTGTTAGGTTTGGAGTGGCTTTTTAATAGCTGCCCTTTTAATACAATTAATGTTTTTGACAGGAACTTTTCTTAATAAGTCTTTATCTGACGGAGTTCTGCTGTTTTCTAAATCACTCACAAATCTTATTATAGTTCAATAATCTCCATTCAGTTTCTCAAAGTATTAGTTGTTTTCATGCCTTTTGCACAACATTGGACCATTTCATGCTTTTTATCTTCAGAAAGATCATTCTTCCTCCCCATATTGCATGAGAACTGCTTAATAATGTGGAACAATCTCTAAGTAGGGTTTCCATTTACCTAAGCAGACCTGGCAAATTATTTTGTCTGAGATAGATACCAGTTATCTTAAAAGACATGGATAAATAAACAAACACTTTCTTAGAAAAACTAAAATCTGAATGTTTATTATACTGAAATCGTAGTGTCACTTGCATAATAATTTGGAACACAGTGTAAACACCAGGTTCTCCATTATGTCAAAGCAGACGGTGAAAGTATCGTCCACTTAGTTTGTCATAAAATTGAAGGGCACAGCGACAGTGTAGTGTGTACAGGAGAATCATAGTGGCTTGCTCTACAAGAAAAAGACTGTGTGTGTATTCAAACCTGCTCCCCCTTTGCAGTGTCCTCTTCTTGCCTGGAACCACCACGATTTTCAGGACGTGGTTTGCCGTTCTCAAACCAGTACTTTGCAATGCCTTGGACTCTATCTTTCTTGACACCTGAAATGAAAATAAAGAGGAAAATTCAAAATGTCAGAAATAAACTGGGAAAGAGTAAACTACACAATCATACTTGAGATTAAAAACAGCCTATTGTGTTAGAAAAAAGTATCTGTTATCTATGTAATATTTATTTTTTTTATCTATCAAATCTATTTATCTATTTATGTATCCGCTGGCTGTGAAATTTCTTAAACATGAATCAAACCAATCATGCACATATTACCAACAAATGACAAGATCAATCATGCCCATGTCTTTTTCTTTCTTTTTTTTACACTAAACTTTGTTCTTGACTAAGAATTTTAAGTCATCTAATTAAAATGTTTTGGAGCCAGTTCAGGGATAAATTGCAGATATTCATCAAATTATGCTAAAAAATACCAATACTGTGCACCTATTGAAAACACACTGAACTACACTATAAAGGTCATAATAAAACTTGTAATAACTGTCAAAATAACTACTTTATTTTAATTTTTTGGGTGAACTAACCCTTTAAGATTAATAATGTCATTAATTACTCTCCCTCATGTCGTTCTACACCCGTAAGATCTTTGTTCATCTTTGGAACACAAATTAAGATATTTTTTATTAAAATTTGATGGCTCGTTTTTTCTCATCGCCCTTCATAATATTAAAGTAGAACCACTGAACTCACATGACCTGTTTTAAATATGTCTTTAGTACCTTTCTGGATCTTGAGAGGTTCAGTGACATTGCTGTCTATGGAGGCCTCACTAAGCCATCTGATTTCATCAAAAATATCTTAATTCGTGCCCTTTAAGGCAATGTGCAAACAAATGGAACCGAAAATATTAGTGCAGCCTCCTTAAATCTCAACTTGTTTAATGGATTATTTCAAAAACTACTTTCAATGTTGAGCATAAACTGCAACAGTTTACATGTTCAAAACAATGCATTGTTGGTGTAATATATTAAATCATCCGAGTTACTTTGCCTGATTGATTACAGGCATTCACATAAATAGGTAAGGACACAGCAAAGCAAACATAAGCAAATAACCTATGCTAGCCTAGGCTAATACAACTTTTTACTGTTTAGCTCTTTTGTATTATTTTTAAGACTTTAAAATGTATTGAATAATTTGATTAGTAACCAACTTCATTGTCATGGCTACAGTACAGCAGTGTTGACAATAATGCCTGAAATAAACTTCTACAAATATATCTGTGGCCTAATAAAAAGTATATAAGCTAGCCTGGTATGAGTTTTGTGTCATCCTTTTTTTGTGTGTGATTATTTTGTAGATAGCCAGTGTTTTTCAGCTTCATCAGTAAGGCTCAGACACTTTTCTCAGAGATTTTCAATGGCATTGTTGTCTATAGAGGCCTCACTGAGCCATCGGATTATCAAAAATATCTTAATTTGTGTTCTGAAGATGACTGAAGACCAACATGAGGAACAACATGAGCGTGAGTAATTACATTATTTTAATTTTTGGGTGAACTAACCCTTTAAAACGGATATTATTTTTCAATTGGGATGATAAAACTATTAATTTCATCCTCACCAATGTCATAATATGTATTTGTTTTGCCTTTGTGATGATTCCACATTATATTCATCATCTTGTAAAGCCATAAACTCCAATAATCTTTTGGAAACGGTGTGTTTTAACCACACAAACAGCACTTAAGTGCAGTTTGAACGAAGCAGAATACAGTTCCTTTCAGAGGTACAAAATTAATTTGATCAATCTGATATTCTGCAGAAATAACACCGATTTTGAAAATGTAATTTATATAAAAACCATGCAAAACTACAAGAAAATTGTTATGAGAAAAAAAATCTTACTTACAGAAAATGCTGAGGAATGAAGCTTGGCAGACGGGAACTTTGGTTCGGTCTTCTTTTAAGACGGCATACTTTACAGTCATTTCTCTCTGTCTCCTCTTGTCGGCTTCTACAGCACTCGGTCTCCTCCGCTTGCACTGCATAATGTCCAAGTGAGACAGAAGGATTGCGTCTTGTTTCACTTTGTCGTGGGTGGAATAGAGCTGGTCTTTGATGTAGGTAATGTCCGTTTCTGTCAGAGTCACAGCAGCACACGACACGCTGTTGTGTTTACACGCTATTCGCGAAATCTTCTCATTGCCACTGTAACGTTTTTCTTTAGCCAGAGAACGCGCAGAACTACGTTTTCTTTTGCCAGTGACTGAAACTAACACATGTTCATCCATTTCATCATATTCTATCTTAAACTCCATCTTATTTAGTTAAATTATAAACAGGAACAGGATAAACACTTTAAACAGGATAAACACTTGCAGCTCGACGACTGAAACCGGCCCTTATGCACGCCGTGGTTCATCTTGAAATCATATGATTCGATTCGCGTCTTCTGATTGGTTGTGTTAGAGGCTTTTGCTGGCAAAGGGAAGTGACGTTTAGAGGATTCTGCTACCGAACCAGTATTTCTGAATGAACTGAGGCTGGGATTTAGCGGATTTATGCTGAAGTATTTGATAAATGTATGTTTGGTGAGCTTTCTTTTTTTTTTTTTTAATTCAAAGAACAATAACATACTGTGTGTCAAGAAACAATATCAAAAAGGAAAAGAAGAAGATAAAGAAAAAAAGAAAAGCACAAATTACAACAAATAAAACAGAGTGCCAGGGGGGAGTAAATATAAAAGTTCAAAACATAGATAGAAAATATATACATAGTCAACAAAATCATAAAATTTGTTTTCTTATTGGTAAATTTGCAGTTATGAATGTGAAATTTGGTTAACAATATAAGTAAATTAATTAAGTAAAAGCACTGTTCTTCTTGATCAGAATAGTCAGTAAAACCAAAGAGTACGTTTTCCCACAAGAGTGTAAGACTAATGCTGGACTGTCTGGACCAAGAAAGGGCTATAGAAAACTAGGGAAATTAACATTTGAACTCTCTCTTGCAAAATTAGCATCCCCATTTGAGACGTAATCACACTGAGTCGATCACACCTCAGCATTGCCTTAATCTGCATTTCCCTTCATTCACCCCCTCTTCTCCCTACATGCGGAGATGACCTGAAATTTACCCAAAATCTATATATGGTTTAATGTGAACAGTTATCATACAACACTATACATGTTTGGTATCATTTGAAATGTCTCAGTGTGACTGGTACAAAGGTCTCATTCCCCCAGAAGGTAATAAAGGTTTAAAGATTTTAGAGTTATTTTGCCCTCTGTAGTGGGTGTGACCACCTTCACCAGGTCTTTCATGCAAATGGACTTCTGTACACCCTAAAAGGTGTAAACTACTCAGTCTAGGACCCTGATTAATGCAAATTTCCATTGTGAACTCATAAGAAGTTTCAGTCTTGGTCTAAGTATTTAAAGAGATGTTGCAGGAGGCTCGGGGCGCAATCCTGTAATCAGATCAGCCCATTTTGCTGAGTGTCCAGGACACAATTTACTAAATGTCAGGTATGCATCTTACTCTATTTCTGAGCATTTGATGTTTTGTATTGATCATCTTTGAATTGATTATGTAATTGGCATGATACACTTACCTGACTAATACATTGTTACATTTGGCTTTATTCTGACTTACTCTGAAATTATTGACTCTAGTAGATTATGATGTATCCGTTGTCACCACAAATCTACGACCAGGGTTAAGTACATACTAGATCTCGGATTGTAATGGAGCATGGGGCACATCTGGCGAGATTCTAGATTTCTGACTAGCTGCTTGACTTTAACTAAGTTATTATGCAATCGCATTCACTATATGGGGCTAGACAAAGGTGTACTGGTCATAACCTCTGGCCATTGCCTCTGTTATATAGTTATATTATTAACTATACGGGGCCAGATAAATTACTATCGAGGGGCAACATTACCTCATAGTACTGGTCATAACCCCTTATTATTATCGGAGCTTTAACTAAATTGTTATATAGGCGATTGTAATTGGCTTTTAACAATAGCAAGCATGAACAGCATTGTTAAATTGCTTTAGCCATAACCTCTGGTTATTGATCAGACTGGCGAGTTTGTCATCGTGGGCCCGCATAACAGCTGGTGCGAGGACCCTGTGGGACTCTGAGAACCGAATGAACGACTACAATAAGAGTAAAGAGTTAAATAGAATAATCAATTGTCTAGATAAATTGTCAATAATCAATTGGCATTCTAACCTAAAGTCAGATAAATGCTTAATTGGAATTAAACTACTTTGCCACACTGAAAAGACCGAACGCGCAAGAAACCTTCCCCCTCCTGTGGGAAACTGCCGTTGGGCCAATTGGGCGGGCCTTACAAGAGTGAAAGAGATTTTGAACATTGAATATTTTCGTTAATAAACTTTTTTAACCTTACACCATAGTGTTACTGAGTATGTACAGTGCCAAAATAAGTGCAAGGCAGTTTCCTCCTGTTTGTTACAAAAAATTTCACATTTATTCCCTTTTTAAATTTTTGTAAATAATGATTTGCTGGACAAAATCTGTGAATAAGCTTATAAGAAACTTCTTTAATCTTATTTCTATTTTCTGCGGTAATAACCTCCAGCAAATAAATCCAATGAGATAAAAACATAAGGTACAGTAGCAATTTCTCTTTGGAAAAGAGTACGAATAGCTCTATTATTCTTGGGATTTAACGAAAAACAAATGTTACCAACATATATATATATATATATTAGTTAGATGAAGAGCATTAAATTTGCATTCATAATGTTGCTATCATGACATATCTTCAACTATGCCTATATATGTCACAGAATAATTTTTATCTTTCAGATGAATCCTTTTAATTGGGATTCTGCTTTGTTTGTCATCGGTTATTCAATTATTAATAATTAACTAATTGTCACAATTCAATTTTAAATAGAATAGTTGATTTAGTATTTTACATTAACAACACTTTTTATAAAGATATAAATATTAATAAAAATGATATTAAAAGTAAATTATACATTTTGTAAATGTTTAGCCGGGGGGCTTCTTACCCCAGGTAGGGGGTAAACTTACCCCTGATTTGTTAGCTTGCTTTCCATGTAACACAAATGATCCTGAATTTGTCAATAAATTCTAAAATCTATCTTCAGTTATGTAAATCTGGGTACATTTAGCAATATAGGGGTTGAATTATGTATATGATGTATATTACAATGTTATGATTAACTATTTGCCTTTCTTCACTGACTTTCTATGAGGCTCAAAGCATTTCTATGAATGCTGGTTTTTAGAAGGCAGCTGTCTGACTAGGATGGCAAATGGGAACATGGTTTGTGTAACATTAGCAACACTTTATTAGCTGTTTGATAACGTAGTCAAGCAAAAGGCTAAACATATCAATTACCACAATGTGTCCGGCATAGAGAGCAATACATAAAATCCATTACCATTCTGATACATCGACTTGTACTGGAATAAACCAGTATTTCCTCTTGCCATTGCGTAGCATTTACTATAGTAAAGTTGAGTGAGTGGATCAGCTATTCTGAGCTGGTGTGATTGAGTGGAGGCGAGCGCTAATATGCATATTCATGGATCCACATATAATAGATTCTGCTGAAAACCTGTATAAAAGCTACATCCAAAACCACCCACTTATTCACTAATCCCTATATAGTGCATGGCAGTTGAGTGCATTATATCAGCAGAGAGTGAACAAAAATTAGTGAATTTATTTGGATAACTGCGAAACTAAATAACTGAAGATAATGTACTTCCAACTCGTTTAACATACAATTTTACTAATTCATTTACCATTGTTTCTCATAAGAAATTGGGAGAACTAATCTTCTTATTTTTCTTTTTTATTTGCAGCTGGATGTTGCTATTGTAAGCAACCCCCCGTCGGCCCAAAAAACGGATTCCGTCGGCCTGGACGAAGGTATAATGCGTGTATGTCTTTTCAGCGCCCCTGTGAAGTTCACTTTAATTTTTAGAATTTAGTTTCAATTTTACTTTAGCTGTGTGATTAATCTGCCTCCAGTTTCAAATGATTATTACTCTTAGATCGTGTTTCTAATTAGGAATTAATCATTGGTCATGTAGTAATTTAGATATTTGATTATTCTGGGTATCCCGTACTTTTCAATTATTCATTCATTTATGGACCCGATATTGCACAGGAAGTTACATCGCCTGATTATGTACTTTTCATGACACAAATTCATCGGTTTCTGATACTTAGTCAGAGGTTGCAGAGTTTTTACTAATGCATTTGATTCGAACCGACCCATGCTTGTTCATAAAAAAACACAGTTTTTCACGGTACTGCAACTTGCTAAGGGTGCATTCACACTTGTAGTTCAGATGTTTGGTTCATTTGGTCTGGACCAAAAAAGAAAGAAAAAAAAACATTTAGTCCTGGTCCGATTAGCGTTCAGATTGGCAATTTTATCACCGAACCAAAAGATTCCAAACCTAAATGCATAGGGATACATTCACAACGTGATTGGTTGGATTTTATGACGTATTGCCTATTTTGAGACGGAACTTACCGAACATCCAAAACACATGTTGTGTGCTGAGGTAACTGCACTAGTGTGTGTGTAGTAGTCTGCATGTGATGGTATTTTGGCCAGCTGGGCCAGCTGGTCCGTGTTGCGTTCGTATATCATTTGAACCGCACCAGAGTTTGCTTGGAAGCGGACAGAGACCCATCTTTTCAGCGGTCTCGGTCCGCTTGTTTGGTGCGCACCAGGGTTCGAATGGCAGCGTTCACATATGTTCAAATGAACCGCACTAACCGAGCAATCGCACCAGGGTTCATTTTAATCGAACCAAACATGACAAGTGTGAACGCACCCGGTCCACCTGATGTGCAACATGCTCCTTCCATTGAGCCTACAGTTTGATCCTGACACAGATTTGCGGACGTACGGACTCCAATAATCTACTGGTCATAATGATTTCGGAAGAATCCAGAGTAAATCAAATACAACATTTGTCAGGTAAAAATGTATCATGCCAATTACATAGTTAGACAATTAGAAGCCAATTCAGAAATAATAAATACATAACATCAATTGCTCAAAGAGGGGGGATGAGTGAGATGAGAAGTTTGGGCAAGGCGGTGTCCTATTTCTTTGAGATCTTCTCTCCAGATGAGTTTTATTGCTTTATTGCAGGGTGCTTGATCTCAGCTTTTGTCTTAGGAGGAAAATCAAGTCTTACACTATTTTGTCAATATGTAACATTTTTTTTAACTTTTAATTCCAACGCTTTTTTGTCATGAGCCGGGTTTGATTTTCCTCTTGTTTTCTCCCTTTTCCCCTGCCTTCATTGCTTATTTGTTTCAGATGTTTGTCATTTCTGTCGGCGCTCGCGCTTGTTCGCGTCCGCACCTGTTGTGTGTCTTCGTTGATTGTCTTGGCTATTTCTCCCTGCTGTTTGTTCGTGTCTTTGTCGGATGATTAACAAACTGTGAGTGGCGTTTGTCTGTGTTATCTCTCAGAAATCGTTAAACTACTGTTTGTGTATTATCACTGTCTTAGTCCCAGCTCCTGCAGCTGTCTTTTACTGCCCTCACTATGTGTAGGCAGACGTAGCTATGCAGCAAGCTAAACACTCCTCCAAAAAAGACTTGAGACAGAACTGAATCCCAGTGTAATTTAATGGAAGCGGTGTAAAACTGCAAAAGACAATAGTAGAAGTATAGATAAGCATAAGCAACTTCGAATAATAAATAGCACAGCATACACAGCAATAGCGTTAACAACATTAAAGGGCACACAGCTTACGTTCTCCTTAGTATGCAAATGTTCACACAAGCTTCAAAATACATCAATGAAAGATTCTTGACAATGAACACCAGATTACAACATGAATCCAACAAGCTAAGGAGTACTTTATAGTCTTGTATATACACATGTACACTCATCTAACATCTCCAAGTACAACACCATGATCTAACAAAACACCAAAAAAAAAACATTCATTTAAAAAACACTTACAGACAATGCCTTTTCCAAGAGTAAATGAAGTGTGGATGGAGATTGGTATCATCTGTGTGCACTCTCAAACATCTTACACAAAAATGGCTGAACAGCACATGCTCTGCTTAAATATAGACGTCACCACTAAAGGTCGCTAAATTGCGAAACTGGAGCTGAGAACGGCATATGTCTCGTGGTCCGTCTATCTGAGCCCTCTGTCTGCTAGCCTGGTCCCTTCCATCTGCCAGGCTTCGTGCTTCTCCATCTACAGCCTGAGGCATGCCCAGATCGGCCACCGAGCTCCGGTGCTCCGCAAGTTACCATCAGCGAGTGAATTCCCTTTATGTTTTCCTGTTTCCTCCCAGTGTGACGACGCCTGGCAGTCAGTTTTTGTTGGACTTTGAACTGTACTCTGAATTAACTCTGTTAAATCGCTCCTTTGCTTTTGGGTCTTTTGCTGACACACAACATTTTTAACATTATCTTTGATTAATGCATCCTGTTATGTTGACATAAATATAATTACTTACCATTTTACACAATATAACACATTTTACTTTTTTATTCTTTCAATCTGGCACTCAAGCTCCATACTGTCTTGTACCTGGATGGGAGAAGTGACCTGCTTAACAGACGAACACTGACCTACCTCAGTAACACCCTCACTATGGTTGAAATTCTGGTCTTCATATTCTGGCTGGCAAGTGCCACTTCTTACCAGGTTGTTTGCAGAGCATTTGATATGCCCCATTCAACAGTTCACATGATTGTCTCAAAAATCCCATCTTCAGAAGAGCTTTACGAAACCAGCACAGGCTTTGCAAAACTGGCTGACACTGTCCTGTCTTCAGTTCAGTTGCTGGTAGCATTGATGGCTGACACATTAGAATCAAGCCTCCATCTGCTGATTCTATGTGCTAATTGAACAAAGTTATTTCAGTCCATCCAGCTACAAGCACTCTGTGACCACCAAGGTAAATACCTGGACGTATTTATGGGTTATCCCAAATCAGTCCATGACTCAAGGGTGTTCAGGAACAGGCCAGTCTACTTGTAGGCACTGTACCGTGACCACACTGGTGGTCACTTTTCTTCAAGGCCCTTGAAGTCAAGCCAGAACTAGAGGTCAGCACTTGTACTATACTGCCAACATTTGCATCACAAATGGTGACATCAGGGAGCCAGAAGAAGGAAGTTCTCGGGTTTTTCTTGGTCTGAAAGGTCAAAGGAAGTAGTCAGCCACAGGGCAGGCCTTTGGCCAATCAGTTTCTGTCCTTTTCACGGTTTCACTTTATACAGTTTAAATGTGGTTAAAATGAGAACTGGGTGTATGTTACTTCAAGACCCATGTTTGTGGTTTCCCCAAGCCTTGCATACATGGGGAGAACGATGGAGGTTAAAGGATTAGTCCACTTTTAAATAAACTTTTCCTGATAATTTACTCACCCCCATGTCATCCAAGTTGTTCATGTCTTTCTTTTGTCAGTCGAAAAGAAATTAAGGTTTTTGAGGAAAACATTCCAGGATTTTTCTCCATATAGTGGATTCCAAAATATCGGAAAAAAACGAAACTGGCACCGCGTTCGTTCCGTAAGTAGAATAGGGAAGGCGTAGAACATTCAGCATAAGCGTTTTGAAGAATGCGGAAACGGGAAGTACGTTCAAGGCGATATTTTGTGTTTATAAAACATAAACGGTTGTATTTTTTTCGAAAATGACCAATCGTTTTGCTAGATAAGACCCTTATTTCTCATCTGGTATCGTTTAAAGCCCTTTGAAGCAGCACTGAAACTGTAATTTTGACCTTTAACCTGTTGGTAGCCGTTGAAATCCACTATATGGAGAAAAATCCTGGAATGTTTTCCTGAAAAAAACTTAATTTCTTTTCGACTGATGAAAGAAAGACATGAACATCTTGGATGACATGGGGGTGAGTAAATTATCAGGAAAAGTTTATTTAAAAGTGGACTAATCCTTTAATATATGCTGTGCTATTCTGTTCTGCTTTGTACTTAAATACAAGCGTTAATGGTAACCTGTGTCATGTGGATCATTTATAACACACTATTGGGTACAACTGCACTGCAAGCTGTCTTTAGACGTAAACAACTGCCTTTACATTTAGAAAATAATCTGGAAACAGCTCTTTTGATGTGTGGAGTGAGAGGAGAGAGGTTGCTGCAGTGGCTGTGAGAGTGTTTTTTGTGCAATACCATTATGCAAAATATGCTCAATGTGACGGTCACAGCCCTTGCTGTCCCGAATAAAAGAGAACATCACAATTGAGTGAAGGGATTTATGGAAACTGTGGTTCCTAATTATTGTGATCCAACATTTCCCTCGCATCAGATGAAGGATAATCCACTTCTTACCTCTGAGACTGTGATATGATCTATATGACCTTATTATTTATATTGTGAGTTTTAGGCTTATCATTATTGCTGATCACTGTTATTGTGCTATGATATTGTAATATTTACTATTATATAATCAGAGGACAATTGAAAAGTTTATGAAAATGTCACTCCAAAATACAATAGCAAAATATATAAATATGTATAGTACTTTTATGTTACATTCATACCTATTGTGCGAGCTGTCTCTTTAATACTGCGTGGTTTATATACATGTTGCTGCTGATTGGGCTGATTGGACACACCTACCAAACAAGAGAAAACGTATCTCAAACCCGTTGCACACCAATTCCAGGAAACATGTTGTTCAACCCGGAAACCGTAGCAAAATGTTGTGCACCGGTTTGAGCTTGAACATGCCCCAGTTCTTTCTCTCTGCTGCTCCTCATCCTGGTCATCAATTGCTTTTATATGACTTATTTACAAAGCCAGGGAAAAATAAATCAAGGAGGATTAACACACAGTCACAATTAATTTTGCACAATTAATAAAACATATTGCAATGTTACATATTGTTGCATATTTGTCTGTTGCCCTAATAAAGGTTTGTTTTTATTGACAGCCTTGTTTATTGTATAATAATTAGTTTTTGCAAATGGAAAAATGCATCAAAACATCAATTTAAAATGTCTTGTTACTGAAATAGTTACCAACTCCTGGTATAAATGGTCTGTTTTACACAGAATCTCACGTTTAAGATGTGCCACAAACTCTTTCATTGAAAGATATTTCAGCACATCATTGTATTTTAATATGCATTTCTCTAAGAATTCAGATATAACTTTATTTATACAACAGTTCTGTCTGGTTCTCGAATCTGATTGGCTGATAGCCATGCGATATTTCAGTGATAACAGCCAGTGCCCAAGGAAGTCGACCGGAAGTTGAAGTCGGCCGCGTGCCGCCATCTTGTAGCAGAACTTCACTTGCGTTAGCATCCCATTGACACCCATTCATTTTGGCGTCACTTTGACAGCGAATAACTTTACATCTGGGGCGTTTAAAGACTCCATTTGTCCATTATTTATTTCTAAAGATACACGACAATGTATAAAGGGCTCCATTACCTTCTATGTTACATTATGGCCCCGTAGAAACAGTTTTTGTAAAAATAGGCTAATGATTGCGTCATAACCACTCGACTCTCTGTCGCACAGTAGAGAAATTACCGTACAGACAGGAGGAGAAGCTCGCAGGCAATAGTATGCATTAACTTAATATGGCGTACTGGCGTTACATTTTAAAATACTATACAAACTAATTAATCAGAATACTTACTCCTGCTCACTCACGCCAAAGAACTCCCCGCTCAAGCTCGCCGTCTCTGCAAGATTAACGATGGCAGTTTGCACGCACAGCTACTAGAAGATTTACATCTGTCAGACAGGTTGCTGACGTCATCAAGCTTAGTTTGAGTCTGCGCGTCAGAAACGGAAGTGCTAAAAATCGCTAAAAATGGGCTTCACTTGTCTCAATTGAGTTCCAATGGGGTCGCTGGTCCATTTCTTTACTGTCTATGATAACAGCACTCCTACTGCCTTTTCACCGTTTGTATCACTCCGCTTGAAGTGACCGTCATGGCGGCCGATCAAATCAACCGTAATTTTTACAAATACAACTTGTTGTACCACGAACTGTAGTTTTAATAGTTTTTAAGGCGAGAATGTAGTTGTTTAGACCTGAAATATGTGACTCATATTTAATAATAGCGCCTATTTTACAATTTGTTTTGACGTTTTCGGAGATGCGAGCTCCAGGGCGTCAGCGGCCGTTCAGTGCTTCTGTAACCGCCGAGAACAGCTTCATCTCGGCCAGTGCCTCGGGGATTTGCCGCTGGCTCTTATAGTGGTTAAACATGAGACATAATTCAATTTGAGTACATAGAACGGGCAATCTTTGGTCTTATTAATCTATTATTTGTTCCAGAGCAAGTCGAATTGTGCTATGTTAAATTTGATAATAATAAACGTTACGTTACATCCTTATATAGCATATTGGCTACAACTAGACGGGACATATCAGACTCTTCTCCGCTCTTCAAATACGTAAAACATTAAACTTTATAAACGTATGGTTTTTTGAGTAAAGAAAACGCTTTACCATTTTTTTTTCAAACATCAGATCTTTATTTACCTTTGCACTGCACAAAGGAGATGTCCAAACTGCGTGCGCACTTCATTCACGAGGTGAGGCAGATTAATGAGGTTTGATTGACAGTTTGAGGATCCAATGGAGTTAGGAGGTTTTGTCACAAGCTCTTTAAAATCCTTTTCATTCGTCAAATATTTGTAAAACCCACATACCAGCGTAAATGGTGACCTATTTTTTTTAATAACTGCTTTATGTTTGACTGAACTGTACAATTGTGCTTATTTGTTGTTCAATAAATATTATTTTATATAAATATGTCCATTAAGTAATATGGATTGAGTGAACATTACATTAATACGCCATTAGATGGCGGCAACACTTTACAGGAGAATGAGTCAGTGAAGCACAAGAGACTTTTAAATTGAAAGGAACTTTTGCAAAAGGAAGTTGTTTTAGCGCTGTGGTGTAATTGATGTAAAAAAGGACAAATACAAAGATCGCTTTCCTCAGCGGACATTCAAACGGACTTGTATAAAGGATATAATATTATGGACATCGACTTGAAGAATGAATGTAATGCAATATACCAGACACAGGTAATAGCCTACTCTCTCTCTCGCGCTCTCTCTCTCTCTCTAATACTGTACAAAATTCAATGAGTTTCAATGAAGCGACTCAACGTTCCTTCGTTACTAGCTCTAAAGTGACGTTTTAGAGTTAGTAACGGAGGCTTGGTTCAACTGACAACTTGAGTTTTGAAACGTTCCTTCGTTACTAGTTCTGAAGTGACGTTTTAGAATTAGTAACGGAGGCTTGGTCCAACTGACAACCTGAGATTTGAATCCGTGGCGGAAGGAAGTAGTGCTGCACAAAAGAGGGTTTTAAAGACACTCCGTTGTTGTTCTTATTTATTTACACACTCGTGCCGTCGAACTGTTGTATAAACGCAATATCACACGAGTAGCCGTGCGATATGGCTGTATATCAGCACGCTGTGATTACCTACGACACTCGGCCTGCGGCCTCGTGCCTACGACGAATCACAGCGTGCTGATATACAGCCATATCGCACGGCTACTCGTGTGATATTGCTCATTTATTTTGCTATTTGTGTGTGTTTTTGTATGTACATTTCTGCACCCGTTTGTGATTGTGTGTGAACGGGACTTCTATTTTGGTCTGGCGATGTGACATCATAAGGCTACCCCGCGTCTGTTTGATTAGGCTGAAGAAGGTTTGTGATTTTACACATTTAAAGTGTTTAAATCAAAACATATAGTTCAGTCAGTTATAGTTTTTAGAGGCGATCTAAAATGAATTATGTATCATTGAATGAACAATTGTATCGCTTTATCTAACGTTAATAAACGTTATTTTTGTGAGTAAAGTGCATCTACTCACGAGTAACTGCAAAAGGTTCTTATTTCGCTTCGTATATCGTGAATCAGTTGATCGTAAACACGAATTTGTTCACCGAAGAAATGTTATGAGGTTTTTGATACTCCGAGTCAATTGAATCAAATGCTTCGCAAAATGATTCAGTGATTCGAAGAGCTCGATTCACCGCACGTTGACGACACATGCTGGTCAAAACAGTGTAAACAGAAACACAAACGTGCTTTGAAAACTTTTACAAACCAACTGCAAATATTTTTATGAAAGTAGAATCTATTAAATATAGATATTTACAGATCTACAATTCATTAAATAACTATAAACTCATAATTAAATATTAAGTATATGTATAATTTATGTCCTTTTAATAATTTGTACAGCTAGTTAAGTGTTTTTTTTGTTTTTTGGTTAATCAGGTTAAGACCATTTAACTCTCACTCTGACTTACTCCCTTACCAATGCACTGACTACTGAACTAGGGAGCTGATTGAGACGCACCCAGAGATTTAGTTTGGATTCATTTTCTTTCTGTTAATTATTTTCATCTTAAACATGACAGTGTCCAAACACACAGAAAAACTCCCAGTGAAGCAACAGAGATCCATGTGACATACTATAAGGTACTTATAAAGATGGTGTTTATTAAAGAGGAGACTGAAGACAAGAAGATTGAAGAAACATTCAGAGTGAAACAAGAAGATACTGAGGAACAAACAGGTTGGTTTTATTCTAAAAACTGAACTCAGTCATTTGATCCTTTATTCAAATGTCCACCTCTACAGAAATGAATGATATTATCATATGAGTGTCCTAATTAAAATGGTTTTTTTGACATGGAACAGGTCGCTTCATTTGGACAGACATGTTAAAATCCAGATTATAATGCTGCCTTTAAAGTGGAAATGCAGTCGTTCAAATTATCATTATTTAAAAATGGACTTGCAGTCTAATCAAAAAATATATAACAAACATGATAAATGTAACCATTTAAAAAGGAAAAAAGATGTTTTGTTATAGCATGTGTAGCCAGACCTTCAGATTGATGGCAGAAGGTCTGGACTCCATAGCAGCTTTCACTGGCCAAGGACCTCCCAGAGGATGTTTGACTGACATGTAAAGCAGCCAATCACAGTTTGTTTTGTTCTGTGTGAAATGTAACTTCAAAGTCCCTACAATAGACCGGTGTGTAAAACTCTTGGATGTATTTCAAAGATGCTATGCTGTGAAATTTACATACTTCACATACTTTTGAAAATCCAGCGTTTAGAAAAGATGAAATACCTCTTAGTCTCCTGGAAATCCAATAAAATGCATCAGGTGACGACTTTGAAACTCCTGAGGCGTTTCCAATTTTGTGTTTCATATGCATCAGGCGTTCATCTAACGGGCCGTGGGCGTGACATCTTGCCACTTAAGTAAATAATTATACATGAAATATTGATCTGAGTATAAATATTTTATTAGCTCTTAATGCGAGAGCAGTTGATTCTCATGCTGGCCAAGAGAATGTTGTGGTCTGTATTGTCGAAAAGCTCTAATAGCACTAGAAGAAAGGTGTAACTTTAAATCAGGACAGTTTCTGTGCTACAATAGGGTTTAAATCCTGACTGAATTTCCATTTCTTTGCCAAACTGAACATTATGATTGGTCTATAATAAACCAATTATCCTGGGTCAACTGATAAGGGGTTTGATATTTGCCAGCTTTCTTGGACTGCAGGTTTTTAGGTGTGTCCTAAAGAAAACGAATGGTTAACAATACTGAGAAAAGTTTCTGAGATTACAGATTCTGAAACAACTTTTTCACTTAGTGCATATAGGATCTAGCAAGCATGATGTTTAGATGCTTTAAGGTTGGTTTTGAAGTGTCTTGACTTGTGAATATAAACTGGTGTTAACTTGTATTTGTCTCTTTTCGCTTTAGACCTGATGTCGCTGAAAGAGGAGAGTGAAGAACTAGTGGAAATAGAGAAAGATCACTATGAGAAACATCATGATTTCATGACTGGAAAAATACCCAGAGAGACTAAAAAGACCAAAACTAACTGTTACTTCACCTGCCATCAGTGTGGAAACTGTTTCATTCATAAACAAAACCTTGAAGTCCACATGAGAGTTCACACTGGGGAAAAGCCTTTCGCCTGGAGAGAAGCCGTTCATATGTGCTCAGTGTGGACTGAGTTTCACACATAAAAAAAACCTTAATACTCACATGAAAATTCACACTGGAGAGAGCACTTTCACCTGCCAACAATGTGAAAAGAGTTTCACTCAAAAAGGAAGCCTTAAAAATCACGAGAGTTCACACTGGAGAGAAGCCTTTCACATGCCCTCAATGTGGAAAGAGTTTTGCACATAAAGGAACCCTTAATTCCCACATGAGAATTCACACCGGAGAAAAACTTTTTCAATGCTCTCAATGTGGAAAGAGTTTTACCCATAAAGGAACCCTAAATAACCACATGAGAATTCACACTGGAGAGAAGCCATTCATGTGGTCAGTGTGGAAAGAGTTTCAGATTTACAGTAATTCTTAATCACCACATGAGAATTCACTCAAGAGAGAACTGCTTACAATGCTTTTGAGAAACACAGCCCTGCACATTCACTCTTAATGAAGGCGATTTTATTGTAATAAGTGTAAAAGAAAATATATATTTAAATCATACTTACAGACACATAGGAAAAGTCATGCATATGTGAGACCCTGGCCAGAGGAGGACTGGCCCCCTGACTGAGCCCGGATTCTCCCAAGGATTTTTTGCTCCATTTCTGTAACTGATGGAGTTTGAATTCCTTGCCATTGTCGCCTCTGGCTTGCTTAGTACTTAATATTCAGCAAATATTATTGACAGACTGCACTGACACTAGTGAACCTACTGAGCTGGATGATGAGATCACTGTTTTCTCCAGAGCTGCTTTATAGATGAACTGAACTCATTCCATAATTGATATACTTTACATTTGTTATTGAATGGAACTAAATAAAATCCAACTTATTTCATCTGAATAACGACTGTTTACTTAGTGTCTTTTCATCACTGTAAAGCTGCCTTCAAATAATCTGTTGTGTAAAGCGCTATATAAATAAAGGTGATATGACAACATGACTATTTCTGTTCTTTTTGTGGAAAGAGTTTTGAATGGCTCAGCTCTTCTGAAAAAGGCCTGCTGGTGGCATTTGAAAATACTTGGAGGCACAGCATTTTTCCAGCTGAGACGCTTTGGTTGCTATGATGAGACATGTTTATATAAAAGCTCTAGCACTGTGAATCCTCATATCAAGTTTTTTCTGATTAAATTTCTTAGACTATAAAGGTAAGAATGACACAGTGAACAGTTTCTTGATGCATTTTCCATCACACGCTGAAACGTCTGTTTATGCAATGCGCTGTCCAAAGCATCTGCCTTAAAGGAACACTCCACTTTTTTTGAAAATAGGCTCATTTTCCAACTCCCCTAGAGTTAAACTGTTTTACTGTTTTTGAATCCATTCAGCCGATCTCCGGGTCTGGCGGTACCACTTTTAGCATAGCTTAGCATAGTTCATTGAATCTGATCAGACCGCTCAAAAATCTGATAGCATCTCGCTCAAAAATGACCAAAGAGTTTCGATATTTTTCCTATTTAAAACTTGACTCTTTTGTAGTTACATCGTGTATTTAGACGGACAGAAAATAAAAAAAGTTGCGATTTTCTAGGCCGATAGGGCTAGGAACTATACTCTCATTCCGGCGTAATAATAATCAAGGAACTTTGCTGCCGTACCATGGGTGAAGCAGGTGCAATGATATTACGCAGCGTCTCTCACAAATGTCTCCATGGTTGCAAGGCACACTCCCTGTGCAAGCAGGGGGTCACAGCCGCTGCGTAATATCATTGCGCCTGCAGCTGGAATGAGAGTATAGTTCCTGACCTGGAGATTGGCTGAATGGATTCAAAAACTGTAAAACTCAACTGTTTAACTCTAGGGGAAAATGTGCCTATTGTCAAAAAAAGTGGAGTGTTCCTTTAATTTTCTAACACTGCATTGTTCACACTGCACGTGTTTGGACCACAGTGCAGGGTTAACAGTGCAAAAGCAGTGCTAATCCTGCTCCAGAGCAGGGTTTCATAACTTTGGTTAAAAAGCGTTGCTGACTCTTTTACGCAGTGTGAAAAGTCCTAATGAGAGCTACGGACAAAACCGAGAGTGAGCGCAGTTCAGTATTAGGCAGTAAAGGGAGAGCTGTGAGCGTACGAATGACTCAGCACTGTCTTCCATATTTTGAGGATATAAATGAATGTTTATACGTTTTAAAATATTGAATTAATTTCGATTCATTAAATTTCACAAAGGGTATAAGAATTTTAAAGGTGCCATAGAACGTCTTTTTAAAAGATGTAATAAAGTCTAAGGTGTCCCCTGAATGTGTCTGTGAAGTTTCAGCTCAAAATACCCATAGATTTTTTTTATTTATTCATTTTTTTAACTGCCTATTTTGGGGCATCATTAAATATGCGCTGATTCAGGCTGCACGGCCCCTTTAAATCTCGTGCTCCCCTCCCCTGGAGCTCGCACTTGTTGACACAGCTTCAGGCTTCACAAGTTCACACAGCTAATATAACCCTCAAAATGGATCTTTACAAAGTGTTCGTCATGCAGCATGTCTAATCGCATAAGTATGGTATTTATTTGGATGTTTACATTTGATTCTGAATGAGTTTGATAGTGCTCCGTGGCTAAAGCTAACATTACACACTGTTGGAGAGATTTATAAAGAATGAAGTTGTGTTTATGAATTATACAGACTGCAAGTGTTTAAAAAAATGAAAATAACGACAGTCTTGTCTCCGTGAATACAGTAAGAAACTATGGTAACTTTAACCACATTTAACAGTACATTAGCAATATACTAACGAAACATTTAGAAAGACAATTTACAAATATCACTAAAAATATCATGTTATCATGGATCATGTCAGTTATTATTGCTCCATCTGCCATTTTTCGCTGTTGTCCTTGCTTGCTTACCTAGTCTGTTGATTCAGCTGTGCACAGATCCAGACGTTGATACTGCCTGCCCTTGTCTAATGTCTTGAACATGGGCTGGCATATGCAAATATTGGGGGCGTACATATTAAAGGGTTAATGACCTTGACTGTTACGTAACAGTCGGTGTTATGTTGAGATTCGCCTGTTCTTCGGAGGTCTTTTAAACAAATGAGGAGGAGGAAACAATGGTGTTTGAGACTCACTGTATGTCATTTCCATGTACTGAACTCTTGTTATTACCTAATACCTAGAGAAATGAAAATGGACATCTTGGATGCCATAGCTCAAGCAATTTTTAGATTCAAAGCTTATCCAAATAATCAAGAGTTGGAATCCGTGTCTGCTGCCTTAATTGAGAAGCATCCATGTCTCAAGGATCTGGGCTCAGGAACAGGTTATCACAGCTGGACTATGAGCATCAAATAATAAGGTTGGCAACTACAGCCAGAAACTGCGATCAGTAGGTTGCTCTGAAGTTGCTGTAAACCAGAAAGGAGCAAACAAGGATTCTAGACTCTTTAAGAAAGCAAAGAGATGCGAAATAAACTTCTGGGCAGACAGGCTATTCTCTACAAAAAGCAAGAGATGCACTGCAGGAGGAATTGAAGAAGAAACAACTCAACATGGCATTTGTTGACTCAAAAATGGAACTGATATTCCCAATGAGAAGAAAGGAGATAGTCGACAAAGCCTGATGTCCTAAAACAATGGCCAGCATTGTTTTTGGAAGATCAGGTGAGTTTTGAAAGATAAATTAAGGTTTTTTTTTTTTTTTTTTTTTTACATTGTGTACACAGCTCTTACTGTTAACTATGTTTTTTTTTAAGATATGTGCTGAGTTTTACCGGATCTCTCAGACTAACCTGAAGAGTACCTTTTTCTCATCTTTGGATGAATACGCATTACCGATGATCAAGCTGATTAATCAATGCTTATGTTTCAATTTTAATTACTGTTATATAGTGTTGGGTGTAATTAATTACTAAGTAATCTAATTTCTGTAATTTAATTGTTTTGTACTTGAAAAATAAAGGGATTACTCAATTTTTATGTAATTGCATTAAATACTGCATAGACTATAGAACAATTAAGTTTAAAACATTAGTGGATTAGGATCATTTTTTTTACGGTAAAAGGTATATTTTAATATACTCATCCCTATACACTGTTGGGTCAGTTCAAGAATAATTCCTGCAATTGTACATTGTTTATTTGAAAGAATTAAAAGTGTAGTTTTGTGTCTATCCTTGTGTATGGTTGAGGTTGATATGGGATTTAAAAAGTAATTATAAGTAATACAATACTTTTTAGAAAGAGTTACACTGTTGAAGATATCATTTTTAGCTAGTAATTAACAACTTTTTAGAGTAACTTTCCCAACACAGCTGTTATAATATCAGCAGTGAAACTGGAAGAACAGTACATTATTAACCTAATTTTCATTTTCATGTAGGTGCAATCCTGCAGGCATAAAAGGAACATGGCAGTAGCTAGAAATGAAATATAAAAACATAATTCAATCAGGTAAGGCTTGGGTATATCATGGGTGTAGGTTACCTGACTTTACAAACTTTTGACATATTAAATAACTAAATAGCATCCAGTGTCTTGCAGAGTAGCAGCATTTTCGACATAGGTCTAATGCTGTTTTCACACAATGTCCATTCTCATTTGATTTCTACTCAGCCAACAGAAAGAAGACAGAGGCTTGCTACATGGGGGAGGACCTGCACCGCCACCACTCACAAATGCAGAGGAGATGGCCCTGAGCCCGAATACTGGAAGGCTAGTGGCTGAGGAAAATCCTGAAGGGAGTTCATTAGAGCCAGTCACTCGCCAGTATACAAGTGCCTTCATAAAATGTGAGAGGCCTACCTATATATGTTATCCTTTTTTATATTTCCATTTATTTCACTTTAAGTTGGGTTTTTCGTTGGCCCCAACAGATTCTGATTTCCCCCCCAGAGTGTGGAAGAACAGCAGGAGGAGAGCCCATCAAATTCTGCTGCACAGATGAACACAGTTTAGTGATGTTCAGTAAATGCCAGAGTTTAATTCTGTAGACTTCATCTTATAAAAAAGAAAAAAAGAGAAAAACAACAACAAAGAAATTATATACTTGGACCACCAGACCAAAAGGCAGATCTGGAAATCAAGATCCTGAAACAAAAGCTAGAGGTGAGTATGGTTATAGGTGAATTGTAGGAAGTATTGGAAGAATATTAAAATCTAACAGCTGCTTTTGTATTTGTAAGAAAATAAAGAAGGCCTAATAAATTGTCGTCATTTGTGTTTATTCATTTTGTTTATTTTGTGGGTGGTTGTGGTGGTGGTTAATATCTTGGACTACCCTTTCACCCTGGAATCTGTAGGGTGGATGGGGTCTTCCCCTGGGTCTTGTATTTGTAGGTCGGGGGGTTGCTCCCCTCTAATTATGACAATATTATGGAGAACAATAGGGGTGACCCTGAATAGTCGACGATTCGAATCTTCGATAGGAGGAGCCTGATTCGACTACCAATTTCACAGTCGAATCGTCGCAGAGGTGTTATGAGAAGAGATATGGGGGCGCTCAATATCTGATTTTACAGACATACCGGTTCTTTCCCAATAGGATAATATACAGCCTATTATGTTAATACTATAAATAAAAATGTGAAAAGAAAGAAGCTTTTAATAAATATTTTTTAATGTGCGTGAATAAATCCAACCTGTGACCGATTTAAGTTTCACTTCCATGATCCGTGACCGGCAGATGAGCATCTTCACGGCAGGGATTAAATCTTCAACAATGTCTGGGATAAAGTGTACAATTGGATGCACTTTGAAATGGTAAAAGATGGTCAACAAAACGTATGATGCAAGTTGTGCCAACAGCTCATGTCCTAGAACTCAACAACGACAAATACTGCGGCGCGCTTCTGCCGGCCAACGAGCTGACTATAGCGCGCTATTTGAAAAGACTCAAACGGACACAGGCAGATCACGTGAAAGACTGGATTTTTGTCTCTCAATCAGGTAGGGTAGCTACAAGTGATTTCAAACTATTTCAGCCGGATGTAATTTTATTTTTTCGATGCTGCGAATGTTCAGCTAAAAGGACTGCCACTCCAGTTTAGCGTTTATTGTCTCTGCAGTTAAAAAGACAAGTTGACAATTCTAGCTATACTTTCGTTATTTTAATAATTTCTTTAATTTTAATTTATTTATTGATCACTCTGGGTTATCTAATTTAACTATTTCTGGCTTGTGTTTTGAATATATGTTCCCTGCACTTCAGGCATTTTGCAGTTTGACTTGATCATATTTAATTTTTTTTAAGTAGGCTATTTTCATTTATTAGAATGGTATATTCTGTTCTAATTCAATTCTGTAAATTAATGTTTGATAAAAAAAAAAAAAAATTATAGCCTAATTTTTTTTAATAAATTATTTATTTGTTTTTTTTTTGGTGCATCAATGTTGCGCTGTAGATTAGTTAAAGCTTGCTCGCACAGACAATTTAGCCGATGTAATTTGATTTGCCGACATATGAAATGTATTTCTATCTGCAGTGTGGCCTTTCTGCAGTTATAATATATATATTTTAAAGTTTATTGATCCAAAATGTTTTTATTCATTTCTTCTATATCTTTGAGAGTGTTCTGTACATCGTGGCTGTGAATGTTTATCCACATTGCCTTTCATTTGTTTAAAAAAGATAAAATCATTGTCAGTTTCGTCTATCACTTGACAGGCAATTTGGTCGGTTTATTAGAAAGACGTTTCTCTGTGCTGTGTGTGAAAGAAAATAAAAGTTGTCTTAAGCCGCGCATAGACTATAGCCAGGCCTTACTTCATTTTCCGTGTCCCGTTCCATCTTGTGCACAGTTCAGCGCGCAAACCTTTCAAAGTCTGTGTGCACTCTCTAGTGGACTGCTGTTTTTCTAGTGGACTGCTGTTTTCCTTTTTATGATTCGACTATCAGTCGAATATAGGCAATCTGATTCGAATCGGATTCGACTATGTAAATCCGTAGTCGAGGACACCCCTAGAGAACAACTATGTCAACCATGCCTGCTTATTTTCCTGAGAGTGCAGAGCAGTCCTCATCTCCTGAACTATCAGATGAGCTCATCATGACCCTTGATGCAGGGTGGTGGTGGGCAATAATGGCGGTTTCTGAGTCAGAGAATTTTGAGGGGGGAGACTTCACCTCATCTCCTGTGTCCAGTGATGCATCTGAGAAGACCCCATACTCAGGATTCTCAGATGCAACACTGAAGACCAAAAAGCGGTGGAGGCAGAAGAAGACACAGGGAACACCGTGCCTTACGATCCACACAAGTAGCACCAGTGCCCAACAGGAAGAACCTGTGCCTGTCAGTTCTGATATGAGGAAACTCACCTCATCCCTGGTCTTCAGTGATGCATCTAAGAAGGCCATGCACTCAGGCTTCCCAGATGCATCACTGAAGACCAAGGAGCAGTGAAAAAAAGAGGCAGAAAAAGCCACAGGAACCACCTGTGTCTACTGGGTTCCCAAAGGAACCATCTGTAACTGCTGGGACCCCACAAAGACGAAAAATAAGGATCCTTGAACATGTGATTAAGCTTCTACAAAATGCCTCTTTTGCACAGGGAGACCCTATACCTGATGGGTCCCCACAGGGAGCACCTGTACCTACCAAGTCTCCACAGAGAGCACCTATGCCTGCCTCAAAGGTGCTCACATGTTTTCCACATGGAGCACCCATACCAGACTAGGTTCCAGTAAGCAAAAATCTAAGATCCCTGGACCACTGAGGCAGGAGCTGCTGCAGCCTCAAGCTTCTTTACTTCAGGGAGCACCCTTGCTTGAACAGATTTCAAAAAGGCAAAAAAAAGAAGATCCCTGAGCCGCTGAGACAGGAGCTGCTGGAGCAAAATCCACAACCTTCTTGTTTTCCAGTAGCACCCCTGCCTAACAAGATTATAAAAAGGGAAAGACTAAAGATCCCTGAGCCACTGAGGTGGGAGCTGCTGCAGCAGAAGCCTAAAGCTTTTTCTCTTCAGGTAGCACTCCTGCCTAACAAGAGTTCAAAAAGGGAAAAACTAAAGATCCTTGAGCTGCTGAGAGGGGAGCAGCCTCAAGCGTCTTCTCTAAAGGGAGCACCTGTCTTTTGCACACAGGGTGTTCAGGGTGTCCCTGACAAGATCCCAGAGAGGAGAAATCTGAAGATCCCTGAGCTGCTGAAGAAGGAGCTGCTGCAGCAAAAGCCTCAAACCTCTTTCATACAGGTAGCATCTATGCCTACCAAGTCCCCACTGGATGCACCTTTACCCAAGAGTACCCCAATGAGAGTGCCTGAGCATCTCAGGACCCCACAAGAAGCAGCAGTGCTTGTCAGATCTCCAGTCAGCAGCAGTGCCCACTGGGTCAGCAGCATTGCCCGGAAAATATTAAAAGGAAAATGGAGACTTGTTGAGCATCTGAGGGAGAATGCCTGTCACCCAGGGAGCATCCATTCCTTCCATAATCCCAAAAGATGTGTCTGTGCATTCTGGGCCCCCACAGACAGCACCTGTTCCACCATGTTCCCCACAGAAAGCTCCTGGGTCTCAGCATAAAATCCCCACCAGAGGTCAACAAAATCCTATTTTTGGTATTTTTATACTATATTTCAAAATGATAGAAAGACATGTCTTCAGATTTAGTCTCAGAAGCACTTATTAAACCTGATCAGCATTACATTGTTGTCTGTTATCAACAGGACAATGTAGGTGTGTCCACAGAAAAAATTCTCACCTGAACCAGAGCAGCCTTCAGCCCAGGTCCCAGTTGACCCGGAACAGAGCATTTGTTGGTCTCTCCCATTCTCTCAATTTTACTTAGATTTAAACAATTTAACACTTTAATAATTTAATCTGGGACGAGTAACATCTTTTTTCAATTCATATAACCTTCATATAGAGAAGCAATATGTCTTTAGATTTTCTCTGAGAATCACTCAAATCTGCAGCATTACATGTTCCTTCAACAGGACAATGCTGGTGTGGACCTGTCCCCCAAACAAAGCAGCCGACCAACAGTCGGAACCTGTCAGCTTTGTTCGGAACCAATAGCTAAATTTGTTATTTTTGTATGAAGCTATTTTAAATGAATGTTTAATAAAATATAAACTGTGTATTATTTGCATATAACTATTATTTAATCTTTTAAAAGACAATGTTGGTCACGATAAGCAACAGATTCATGAAATATTGGTAACACAACTAAAGCCAGCTGACCACCAACTTGTCCAGGCTGGAAGATCACCTTGACTACACAAACCAGGTTGGGAGACGAGCTAAACCCAGCGTAAACCAGCTGAACACCAGCTAAGCCAGGTGGGAGACCAAAGAACACCAGTTTGTCCAGGCTGGAAGACCAGCTAAAACCAGCTACTTCCAGTTTAAAACAGCTAAGACAAGGCAACCAGCTTAGGATTTTTTTAGCGGGAGTAAGACCTCCGTTAATCTTTGGAACACAACTTAAGATATTTTTGATGAAATCTGATGGCTCAGTGAGGCCTCTATTGCCAGCAATGTCACTGAACCTCTCAAGAATTTAAAACAGTTCATGTAAGTACAGTGGTTCTACCTTAATATTATAAAGCGAAGAGAATACTTTGTGCGACAAAAAAACAAAATAGCGACTTTTTCAACAATATCTAGTAATGGGCGATTTCAAAACACTGCTTCAAAGCTTTACAAATCTTTTGTTTTGAATCAGAGGTTCGGATCGCATAAACAAAGTCTTGTTTACTGAAATCACATGACTTTGGTGCTCCAAACTTTCCCCCTGACTTGGGTATAACTGTTGCCACTTCGAGCCCTGCCCACAGTTCATTCTACACAGTGGCACAGAGATACACCACTCAGGAGACCCTGGAGTACGTACTTCATTCTAGAAAAAACAAAGAGAACACTGAGCTAGATGACCACTAAACCTCTGAAGAAGGTTTACAGAGGCTGACCCAGACTTTGAATCAGTGGATGAGGATTCAGAGGAAGGCCCTGAAACGTACCTCTCCAAGAATAGAGAAATACTCTGGAGTTCATCTCCTCCTCCACAGACACAAGGGAGGGCACGGGCAGAGGCGGTCTAAGTAGAAGATATAAAATTCAAAACTTATTTTTTCCAAGCTCAATTCAAAACATTCTGTTTGAAATGACAAATTTAGAGGGGCACCAAGTGTTTGTGGTAGAATGGAGCGACACTGACTGAACTGAAACTGAAAAGTATTTATTGGCCTTCTGATACTTGCTGGTATTTTCAAATCACATTATGAGGCAACACTCAGCTTATGGGATGGTGAGGGCGATTTTTAGGGCCACCATGCCACCAATGTGAACCAGCATTCCAGTATTTTTAGAGAAAGTTGGATCTGCTTCTCTTTTAATGAGACATTGCAGGAGTTTTATGCCTCTGTTCAGTCTACCGCTGGACGCGAATACAGTGTTGCAAGTTTGATGTGTCTCAGAGCAGGTATTAACCGTCACATTACATTATTTGTTAATTGTCTTTCTAAATGTTTCGTTAGCATGTTGCTAATGTACTGTTATGTGGTTAAAGTTACCATCGTTTCTTACTGTATTCACGGAGACAAGACTGTCGTTATTTTCATTTTTTAAACAATTGCAGTCTGTATAATTCATAAACACAACTTCATTCTTTATAAATCTCTCCAACAGTGTGTAATGTTAGCTTTAGCCACGGAGCACTATCAAACTCATTCAGAATCAAATGTAAACATCCAAATAAATACCATACTGACATGATCTGATGTGCTGCATGACGAACACTTTGTAAAGATTCATTTTGAGGGTTATATTAGCTGTGTGAACTTTGTTTATGCAATGTATTATAGAGTTGCAAGCTTGGGGGCGGGGAGCACGAGAATTTAAATAGGATTTAAACATTTCTAATTATGCCCCAAAATAGGCAGTTAAAAAATTGAATAATACAAAATCTATGGGATATTTTGAGCTGAAACTTCACAGACACATTCAGGGGACACCTTAGACTTATATTACATCTTGTGAAAAAGGGTTCTAGGGCACCTTTAAATTCTTGTTTTTCAGGTGGAAGGTATCTCACAAAATGTACACAAACCATAGTTTGCGGAGCACTGCCGTTGGACGACTCTCTGATACAGGACTAGAAAGTCACCAGATCATGTCAGTGACAGGCCACCGATGTGAGGTGAGTTTGCGGTCATATTGGGCCCCATCTTTGTCAGAGAGGAGAGCATGGAGTGACATACTGACATCTAGAACCTCAACAAGCAAAGCGAAACATAATTTCACTTCTAAGCCTAAACCTGAAATAACCCTACCCTTTTCCATGTCTAATTTCATGATAAATGGAAATGTTGAATTTAACATCAATTAGTATAATGATGAGTAAAACAATCCCCAAACGAAATTTCCAACTGTTTTTTTTTTTTTTTTGGTTTTCATTTAATTTAATGCATTTCAATGTCTTTATATTAATAGTAAACTGTGGTTAGAGACGCCGTTTTATTTCACACTCTACATAATTCATTTAAATAAATTATATGATTATTTCAAATAAAGACTGCCTTGTCACTGTCAGTGTTGCCTGTCATTCATAAATAATTTTAATAAATCCATTAAAGAATCATTAAGTTAGCCTATGTTAGCTATATGCTTAAGCAAAAAGCTTTGCGTCGGATGGTTCTTCGGCTCGTCGTGCGTTAAAATCCTTTAATACATGGCTAGCCATGGATTATCCCTTACATGTGCACTCATTTGGGATTGGTTTTAACTCTAAAAGAGTTTAATTAACACTGAAGAATTTGCTGTGAGTGTGTCTAGATAATGCCATAGTTATGAACTTTCTTCTCACATGTTTTCGCTAGCACAATATTTAAATGCATTGACAAAATATGTTTATGTTTAGTTGAAAATATTAGACTTCAGATGTAATCATTGCTAATGTTCCCATTAAATACAGGCATACATATGTCACTTATGTAATTCTGTCTGTTTCTTCTGCACACAGTAGAAGTGTTTTCTGAACACACTAATACAGCAGACAGGAAAAAACTAACAAAACAATCAAAGGGTCACTATTCAACCAAAGGAAACACTAATCACATCAATTGTGATTTTAAATGTTTGTTTCTCTTTCTTTCAGTGATTTTAACTTCAGGTTCATTCTAATGCTCAGTCATCACTTAACTGCAACACTGCTTCACTGTTAATTTAACACTGTAGTGTGGACACATATGAACACTAAGCTTGTGTTCATATTGTCCAAATCCCCCAGTAAAAATCACATCTCATGGGGTAAAATCCATGTTTTTTGGTGGGGTTCCCCTGGTAAAATTAGCATTCCAGGTGCTAAATATCAAGTTATTGGGGTCGCTTCAACTCGCAGACATGAAAAACAAAAAAACTGCGGCAACAAAGTAGCACAATTCCATAGGAAAACCGCAGACTTGGCAACAGCAGTGACACCAGGTAACTAAAGATCCATGTAATAAAGATTGGCGAAACATTTATGCATTTAAGGATTAAACTTAAAGTTAGTTGTACTTAAAACACATTTAAATAATGTTTTCTGCTAACACTATGAGAACACTCATACTAATGACAATATACGAATTCATGAACATTGTTTTGAACAGGTAATGGTCCCAAAACTTTTTAACTGATGTTACGTAAAAGTTAGGATGAAACATTTTTAAAGTTATGTTAAACTAATGTTGTTATGGTGTTGCTGAAATTTCCACAACAACATTTAAAAAAAAAAAAGACAACTAACTTCAAGTAATAATATTTTAAAAACCTTAGATGAACATCCAACTAAGATTCCAGAAAAAAAATGTGATGTATAACGTTTTTAAACTAACCTTTTGAGAACATTATTAAAGACCAGATAACTTTGAACAAATATTCTGACATTGCTGGAAGCAAAGTTATATATAACCTTGAGAAAAATGAATAACCTTGCTACAATGTTAGTCAAAGTTCTGAGAACATTCCCTGTTAGCTGGGTTTATTCGACATTATACTGCAAACTATAGTTGTACTCAGTTTGGCTGCAGATATACTTCTTTGTACTGCAGTTCAGTTAGTTATTTTTAGTGAGGACTACATTATGAACTAATTTACTAATGCAGATTTAACTCGTTAACTACACTATTTGCATTGTAATACGGTGATATCTGCAACCAAACATTTTTGCCGCGCGTTTGTTTCACGCAGTGACTTTTATTTAGATCTGGCGACATGACGTTATAAAGCTGCGCCGCGCTCCTTGCATCTGTTGTGATTCGGCTGAAAAAAGGTTTGTGTTTTAAGCATTATAGGTGTTTACATCAATACAAACTTCAGTAAATTGCATTGTTTTTAAAAGCGATGGAAAACTAATTATTTATCATTGAATGTAACATTATAATGCCTAACATTAAGGAACGTTATTTTTTGTGAGTAAAGCGCATCCACACACGAGTGAGAAAAGGTGCGAAAAAGTAGATAGTAAAAAAAAAGATTTAGTTTGAATTTATTTTTCTGTCTGTTAATTATTTTTAATCTTAAACACAAATTGTCTAAACACACAGAAAAGCTCCTGGTGAAGGAACGGAGAGATCCATGTGACACTATTATAAAGATGGCGTTTATTAAAGAGGAGAGTGAAGAAATGAAGATTGAAGAAACATTCAGAGTGAAACAAGAAGATACTGAAGAACAAACAGGTTGGTTTCATTGTCAAAGCTGAACTCAGTCATTTGATTCTTATAAAAAATGTCCAGCTCTACAGAAATTAATGATGCACTGATACCGATAACCAATAATTCTTTAGTACAGCAGCCTAGTTTGAACCTGTATATGTTTTAATAATCTATATTTCCTTTATTAAAAAAAAAAAAAAAAAAAAAATCTATTGCCTTCCAAATAAGTAAAACAATGCCTAAATAATGCAAACAAGTCATTGGACAATGCTAATTGCATATAAAGAATCAAAATGCATGTGCCATGGATAAATAAAATAGAGCAGCCTTCTCATGAACAATAATAAAATGAATTTAATGAAACCATATTTTTGGCAAAAATGATATAAGAAAAAAAAGTGATAGTTTATATTAATGCATCAATGTTTTTGAAAGAAATATCTAAAATTAATCTGTTTCAAATAACAGCTGCATGTGCTGAGGCGCTGAATGAAACACAGAAACTGAAGCATTTTGTTAGCAAGTAAATGGAGTACCTCTGGGATGACGTGTTTTTGTAGGCAAAACCCAGAAGCGAGTTAGCATTTTAGGACTTCCGGTTCCATCACCCGAAGTCAGTGGGTTTTTTGAATGGGTTTTTGCTAAATCGCCTGAAATAAGGACATTTACAGCAGATTCTCACAATTAAAATGATTAGAATTATCAGCATGATCCAATAAGCCAATAAGTTTCCGCTTATAACTTCATGAAACATGCATAGACTGTAGAAATGGCTCATCATTACTTACAGTGGATTCTCCTGATTGAAATGAGTCCAAGATCAACATAATCCAATAAGCCGACTACAAGTTACTCCATGTGAAAGATTTTAAAAATGTCCATTAGGGGATGCCAATGGATAAACAAAAAGGCTACCTTAGTTTCAAGTGCTGTAACTTTTGATTTCTTTATGGGATCACCATAAAATTTGATCCAGATACAGCTCACATATAGAGGAACATCAATGAAAAAGAATTGTCCTCCTATCTTATTTCTTCTTAGTTATTGCATGTCAAATATGAAATGTACTGTATGTAAAATTTCCTTGAGCAAACTTTTTTTGCCTTTTTCAGCAGTTTCTCTGCATGAGAATGTCCAAATAAAAAATAAAAATAAATAAAAAATGTAAAGTTTTCTTTCAAATGATACCAACCTTTTGACTCTGCTTGCTAGAGATTTGAAGTTATGAGTCATTATTTTTGTGCATGTCAAAAGCTGTAACTTTTGCGAAATTTGATCCAGACACAGCTCACAAATAGAGGAACAAGTAGAGGAACATCACAAAAAAAGGAATCTGTTACCTTATTTCCTTCATGAGATATTTCATTTTAAATTAGAAAGATATGTAAATTTTCCTTTTTCCACTTTTCTTCTGTTTATTTGCAGTTTCTCAACATGAGAATGTCCAAATGTGTGTGTGTGTGTGTGTGTGTGTGTGTGTATATATATATATATATATATATATATATATATAATGCCTCTTTTAGTAGCTGTTTTTCAGTAGGTTTTGGTGCTTTCTTTTGGATTTGTTCATTCATGTTCATTGCTTTGTGCCATTAAATGTATTAACTTGTAGTTGTTTGTTTTTTTCACTTTAGACCTTATGGTACTGAAAAAGGAGAGTCAAGAACTGAATGACATGAAGGGGAAAGATCGCTATGAAAATCATCATGATTTCATGACTGGAGAAAAATCCACAGATACTCAAAAGACATCCCCAAGAAAAAGACGTCGGAACAAGTCTAACATGAGTTTCACCTGCCATCACTGTGGAAAGAGTTTCAGTCATCATGGAAACCTTAAAGTCCACATGAGAGTTCACACTGGAGAGAAGCCTTTCTCCTGCCAACAGTGTGGAAAGAGTTTCACCCAAAAACAAAACCTTAATACCCACATGAAGCTGCACACTGGAGAAAGCTCTTTCACCTGCCAACAGTGTGGAAAGAGTTTCACTCAAAAAGGAAACCTTACAGTCCATTTGAGAATTCACACCGGAGAGAAGCCTTACACATGCAAACAGTGCGGAAAGAGTTATACATATAAAAACTACTTTAATTCCCATGTGAAAAGTCACACTGTAGAGAAGCCTTTCACATGTGATCAGTGTGGAAGGGGTTTCACACGTAAAATATCTTTTAATTACCACATGAGGATTCATTCAAGAGAGAACTGTTTTATATGTCCTCACTGTGGAAAGAGTTTCACCTATAAAATAAGCCTCAAGACTCACATGAGAGTTCACACTGGAGAAAAACCTTATACATGCACTCAGTGCGGAAGGAGTTTCACATATAAAGCATCCCTTGACTCCCACATGAGAAGTCATACTGGAGAAAGGCCTTACGCTTGCAAACTGTGTGGGAAACGCTTCCCACAAAAAGGAAACCTTCAGACTCACATGCGAATTCACACTGGAGAGAAGCCTTACACGTGTCTTCAGTGTGCAAAGAGTTTCAGATATCAAAGAGACTTGAAGCATCATTTGGAACAGACTCATTGTGGAAAAAAATTGCAGTGTTCTGTGTGTAATAAGAAGTTTAACAAAATGACCAATTTTAAAAATCACCTGCGCATTCACTCTGGAGGAAGACGATTGAATTGTGATCAGTGTAATAAAAAATTTATTTTGCCGTCACACTTAAAGATACACATGAAAAGCCATGCAAATGTGAGAACTTACTTGTGTTCTTTGTGTGGAAAGAGTTTTAAATGGCTTGGAAATTTAAAATGGCACCAGAAAATATGTCTCTGCGTGAAGTCAAGGCTACATTCACACAGCAGTTAAATGTGGACCAAATCTGATTGTCAACCTTTAAGACACTATTATCCGCATCTTTCGTCTTAAGTTTTAATTTTCTTTTGTCAAGTACATATGAATTCCTGTGGCCCCACATGACCTTCTCCTTTGCTATAGTTTCAAATATTGAGTGGTTGTGTGGGAGACCTTCTAATTTCGTTTGTATGGAGGCGTTGTTGCATTCCAAATATTGATACCTCTGAATCAGTATATTAGCTAAGCTGTGAAATGCCACAATGAGAATGAAAGTTTATAAATAAAAGGACATGAACTGAATTAAATAATTATAATCACACTGCATTATTTGATTCCTATTGAGAATACACAAGTAAACATGTTGTCAAGTAGGGTTTTTACAATATCAGATTTTTCACATTTGGTCAAAATAATTAACGGTATTCTGATATCTAAAGAAACCTTATAGGCCTATAATTAAAGGTGCAATGTGTACATTTTAGGAGGATCTATTGACAGAAATGCAATATAATATACATAATTATGTTTTCAGTGGTGTATAAAGACCATATATATAATGAACCATTATGTTTTATTACCTTAGAATGAGCCATTTCTGTCTACATACACTGCGGGTCCCCTTACATGTTAAATCGTCATTTTGCGCCAGCATGTTTCTACAGTAGCCCTAAATGGACAAACTGCTCTACAGAGTGTGTTTGATTGAATAGCTACTCTCTGCTGTCTCAGATGACGACATAAGAGTATCAAAGAGCACACCCAGTTTCCTAACTGATGACGAAGACTTGACAGAACATCCATCAAGTGTTAGACAGTATTCTAGGTTATTACGTACAGAGGTTTTTGGTCTGTTTTTTCTGAATTTAGTAGTAGGAAATTACTAGTCATCCATTTTTTTATATCAGCTATCTCCCAAGGGTAGCATGTACAGAGTGAAAAGCTACGGTCCTTGTACTGAGCCTTGCGGTACTCCATATTGAACTTGTGATCGGTATGACATCTCTGTTTACTGCTACAAACTGATAACAGTCAGATATGTATGATTTGAACCATGCCAATGCAGATCCACTAATGCCAACATAATTATCTTGCTGGAGTCATTATTTATATGAAGGCTTCAAGCAAAAAAAAAAAATCATTGCTGTACACTTTTGTTTAAATATCAGCTCATTAAACCTTTGCTGAGCAGGAAAAAGAATGCACCATACCTGCATATTGTAGCTGTCTGCACATTTAAGTCATGCTCTGCCAAATACACCTTCAAACTAAAAACAAACCAGCCAAATCTCTGAATAAAGTTAAAATCTGGGTCACCCAGAAAGGTAAAATCCAACACAAAATGGGTGAAAAAGGTTTAGGCCAGCAACTTACATAAAATGAGGCAAATGCTGGGTCACTGACCCATGGACCCAGTCAGTTTTTTTACAGCAAGTTTACGTCAACACCCACAGAAGAGCTACTAGCTGGAAATATGAGCAGCTGCCTTAAAGTCTCTTAAGTAGATTTTGAAAAATGCTGTTGGACATTGTTGATATCTGAAGTCAACCCAAACAAACCCACCCCTAACCACCCTGGCCTGCTCCGAGTTGGTCTCGAACCCCATCCTGATCGCTGCTGGCAGGTGAGACGAGTGCACTAACAATGACACTAAACACTGCATTCTCTAGCGGTCGTCAGTGTGCAGTGGTTTGAAAGTGGATATCTGTTTATCACAGCTGATGCGCAAAAAATGCTTCACGAAAAATAAAGTGCAGTTGATGAACGAACGACAAGGAAGCACAAAAAAATGAACGTACAGTACACAAGAGTAAATACAAACAAGAGTTCGTTGTTAGCCTCTTTTCAGGTCTTCCCACTTAGCTCTCTCCAGCGCTGGAAAGCATTTCTAATAAATTACGTGGGACCTAAAGCACTTGCACTCAATTCCAGTGATAGTCTTTTGAGCTCTTTTGTATTGTCTCATCATCTCTCTTTCTTGAGTTTTTTTTTTTTCTTCAAATCTCCCTCTTTCTTGTTCCGTTTCCTTGACTGTTATAGCTACGCCACCTAATGCTGATTGGTTAGATGTTTGTTATTGGTGTTGGCCCAACTAACTTCCAAACAGTTTTTTTTTTTGAAAATCTACTTACACCACCTTTAAGAAAAATGTGCTCAAGGTAATATGTTCAGAGGTAAGAAGAAACCAGAAGCTCACACAGACAATTCTAAGAGAGTGTGAAACATCATATTTCAAAATGCCAGGATACATACAGCATGGACCCTTTTGGGGTCTATTTGTTCACAGATATGGGCATCAGTATTCTCATTGAACACCTGAGAAGTACATGTCCTGTGACCCTCTACCTTGACGCCACTGGGGGACTCGTTTCAAAAATTTCGAATCAAGATAGAAGAGTGCTGTACTACTCCTTAGGGCTGGGCGGTATATCGAGTTTGTACGATATATCGATATATTTTTTGTATATGATACGGAATGAGGCAACACCATTTATATCGATATAGGCTAGTAGTTTTATACAAGCACATCTGAAACATAGCGGTGGATGTCACAAAGTGCAACTGCGGGGAAAAAATAATACAATTTGTCCTAAACATGAGACATGCTTAATATTAAGGGCTTTAAAAGTAGCCTAACTCATAAGATATATTTAACACGTAAGTTATAGTTTAAAGTGGCTTGCCCCGTCAGATGCTCTGAGTCTGACAGATTCATGTGCTGACAGATAGACTACTTGCACTGTTTAGTGCGTTTGTGATGTGTTGTTTTCCTCAGCGCCTAACGTACATTTCACAGGTATATTCTCCATCTGTAAATGGTAGAACGTCATACAAATATTTCCATTTTGCTTTCAGGAGTGGACGAGCCTTCTGCTAGCGAATCCCCTCTAAACTTGATAGACTTCCGTGAACGAGCACCGCCACGCGCGATAAAAGGTATCTTTTCCATGTTAATCTGTGTTTTTGTCCTAACCAGCTGCGACGGTGACGTGCAACGATTCTATTTTAGAAACGGTTTCTATTTCTCCGCGACTTCGCTACTGGAACAGCAACACAAAATATGGCAATGATAATCCCAGGTACTGTTTATGCGCTTTATTTAATATTAAAAGTGTCTAATGTGAGTTTGAATATCATTTTGTTCAGTAGCCGTACTGAAAGCAACAATTTACTTCAGATCTTCAAAATAAATGAAAGGAAACAAGAACGTTCAAACGGTCAACTCATTGTGAACAGAAAAGTGTATTCTATGACAAAGATTGTTTCAGTGTTACGTCAGAAGACGTATTGTTGTTTTTCCTCCTCCTTTTCCTTGTGTGTGGAGACGTGCGTGCGCGCTCTCTCTCTCTCGCTCTCTCTCTCTCTCACTCTCAGGTAGCTCCGCCTTGATTGAACGTAGGCGACACGGATTGGTGGACTTGACGGGAACGTTCCTTTCAAAAAAACGCCGGGATGTGGACGTGGCAGAGGGGAGATTGGTGTTGGTTACTGGTGTCATTGACATAGTTGACTTGTGGGATCTAGATCTGTACACTGTTTTAAGTTGTCACCAATTCTATTCATTTCTGTAAAGCATTTTTCATTTTGATTCTTGACTACATTGTTTCATTTGGTTATAATTCTTTTCGTTTTTCGTTTCTTTATTGTGGCAGTGTGTTGCCATTCTTTGTAAATATTGTACATATACCATTTTCTTTGATACTGAAGCGGTAGGGGTTGGGTGCCCTTTTCTTTTGATACATTCTTTTTCTCCTGTGTTGATTTAGCTAGGGAGCTAGGTAAGGACCCCTGTATTTTTCTTTTCTTTTTTTTTCAGGATTTAGTTAGGAATAATAGGGGTTTAGTTAGTGGCCGTTTTTGTTTATTGTTTTGGCCTGGTGACAGTGTGAAACTTTTTTGCTGATTTTTGCAGACTTTTTTTTTATTATGCTGCTTCCCTGACTAGACCAGGGTCGTAACATAATTGGGGGCTCGTCCGGGATTTGAACCCGGGACCTCTCGCACCCAAAGCGAGAATCATACCCCTAACGAATTGGTGCAGCAACAAATTTTACCTGAGGAGTCAGGGTTAGGAAATGTGCGGGAGGGAGCTGCTGCGCTGGCGGAGGCCGACGAGAAGCCCTCTCCTGTTTTTCTTTCTCCTGTACGCCCCAGCGACCCGTTTTTTGTACCTCAAAGTACCCCATTGGTAGCAGCAACGTCAGTCACCGATCCACTAATTACTTTAAAACTAAAAGAATTGGAGCTAAGAGTGAAGATGGAAGAGAAAGAGACTAAGAAGCTCCGGCTGAGAGAACTAGAGTTGGAAATGGAAAAGGATGCGCGACTTCGTGGGGTTCGCGGTCGGCCTCAACCGACTGTAAGCTCACCGGGGGGTTCACCTGCTTTTCCCTCGTTCGCTCAGCTGCCTGCCGGCCCTGCGCCAGGTTCTCTTGGTCCCGCTCCAATTCCAGATGTGAGTAGTTCTCCCTTATTTGATGTGAGTAAGCATATTAATTTGGTACCCCCTTTTCGAGAAGCTGAGGTCGATTCGTACTTCACGGCTTTTGAGCGTGTCGCCGCTACATTGCAATGGCCTAAAGAGATGTGGGCTCTGCTATTGCAATGCAAGCTGGCTGGGAAAGCCCAAGAGGTATGTTCAGCATTACCGATAGAGAAAAGTCTGGACTATGATGTGATCAAGGCAACTGTTCTGCGTGCTTACGAGTTAGTGCCAGAAGCCTATAGACAAGATAGGGCCTTAAAGAAAACTGACAGACAAACATTTGTGGAGTTTGCAAGGGAAAAACAAACCCTTTTTGACAAATGGTGTATGGCAAGTAAGGTAAACACTGTTGAGGACTTAAGAGAATTAATTTTATTGGAGGACTTTAAAGGTTGTGCTCATGAAAACTTGGTGGTATATTTGAATGAGCAGAAGGTGACGTCTCTCTCAGCCGCCGCCGTACTTGCTGATGAGTTCGTTTTGACCCACCGGACTGTTTTTTCTTCAGTGGGGAGGTTTGACAAAGTGGCTGTCCATGGTGCTGAAATTCAGGGAGGGGAGGACGAGATGTTAATGCCAGGTATAGCCGAGGTGGTGGGGCATATGGAGGGGGCAGATTTGCAAAAAGTCGACCTAGTGATGGGCGAGTCTGTTTCTACTGCCTGGATGGGGGTCATCTGATCGCTGATAGCGAAGCTTGGAAAAAGAAAAATCTGTCAAGCAAGCCTAAAACTGTAGGTTTTGTAAACTCTGTTTCACCCATTTCTCCCTCGTTGGTTATGAACCATTTATGTTACATGGATGTGTAGCATCAAATAGTGAGGACGATGCTAGACACATCTCTGTTACGAGACACCGGAGCAGCCCAATCGCTCATTGTAAGCAAGGTGTTAAGCTGGCCCAGAGACTTATACTGGTACTGACATTTTACTCCGCGGCGTGGGTGCTGAATGTATAAAAGTTCCTCTACACAGACTTTTTCTGAGGTCAGACTTGGTAACTGGGTATGTGAATGTTGCTGTGTGTACACAACTCCCGGTGGATGGAGTTGAGTTTATTTTGGGGAATGACCTGGCTGGCGGTCAAGTGTTTTCCCAGCCGATTGTAGTGGAAAAACCAGGGGAAGTTAGTGATGTACCTCATGAGTTTAAGGATGTCTTTCCTGCGTGTGTGATAATGCGAGCACAAGCTCGTAAGTTTAATGATGTGGTGAACTTGTCAGATTCATTTATGGTTGCACCTGATGTGAGTGAACCGTTGTCTGAACCAGGAAAGTGTGCCTTTCTTCTTGAAATCCCTTTGCAGATTGGTCGCAAGCAGCTAGCAGCCGCGCAGAACTGCGATCCGACGCTATCAGGTTGTATTGCTGCTGCAACGGATAAACAAAGCTGTGACTCTAAGGTAACATACTTCTGGGACAAAGAAATTCTAATGCGTAAATGGGAAGCTGAGGATAGTGTGTGTCAAATCGTAGTTCCGAAGGGTTACCGTAGTCAAGATAATGGAGCTGGCGCATGATAATGTTCTTTCAGGACATTTAGGAATCAGGAAAACGTATGAGCGAGTGTTACGACATTTTTTCTGGCCAGGACTAAAATCTGACGTGTCTGACTACTGCCGTTCTTGTCATGTTTGTCAGATGGTAGGGAAACCTAACCAGAAGATACCTCCTGCGCCACTGCATCCGATACCTGTAATAGGAGAACCGTTTGAACGTATCATTATCGACTGTGTAGGCCCATTGCCGAAATCCAAGTCTGGGCATCAATACATCCTAACCCTTATGTGTGCGGCTACGCGTTTTCCCGAGGCCATTCCTATGCGTAACATTAAAGCTAAAGCTGTGGTAAAGGAGTTGATAAAATTTTGCTCAGTTTTTGGTTTGCCAAAAATTATCCAAACGGACCAAGGTTCCAATTTTACGTCAACACTGTTCTCACAGGTTCTTAGGGAACTTGCAGTTAAGCATCAATTGTCCAGCGCCTATCATCCTGAGACCCAGGGCGCTCTCGAGCGTTTCCACCAAACACTCAAAACCATGCTGCGCGCGTTTTGCGTGGAAACGGGTCGAGATTGGGATGAGGGTTTACCGATGCTTATGTTCGCTATTCGTGAGACTGTGCAGGAGTCGCTAGGTTTTTGTCCCGCTGACTTGGTGTTCGGTCATACTGTGCGTGGACCGCTAAAATTGTTAAAAGAGAAAATACTGGAAGAAAATTCATCTCCAGTATCCGTGCTTGAATATGTGAGTCAGGTTCGTGAGCGATTACATCGCGTGGGTGAAATCGCTAAGAAAAATCTGACTGTAGCTCAAAGCAAAATGAAACGTACTTATGACGCACGGAGTGTGTATAGAAGTTTTCAGCCTGGTGACTCTGTTCTTGTTCTGCTCCCAATTCTTGGTTCTCCTCTGCAGGCAAGATTTTCAGGACCATATGTAGTCGATGCTAAATTGAGTGAGACGAATTATGTTATTCGCACCCCAGAACGTAAGCGCAAGACTCGTGTCTGTCACGTAAATATGCTCAAGCCATATGTGAAAAGAGCAGAGATAAACACGGAGTCTGTACCTGTGGCTGCTGTGACAAAATTGCCTTCCATCACTTGTGAAGATGATAATTTTAGGTGTTTGCGTTGAAACCATGTTATGTGCACGATTGTCAAATTCAGAACTTTTGCTGAACATTGAAAATCACTTGGATTATCTTTCTGAGGGACACCGCAAAAACATTGTATCACTGATTCATGAGTTTCCTTCATTATTCTCAGATAATCTCTCGCAAACCAATGTTCTCTTTCACGATATTGATGTTATGAATGCTACACCTATCAAGCAACATCCATATCGCGCAAACCCATTGAAAAAAGAAATTATGAGAAAAGAGGTAAATTACTTATTAGAACAGGGACTTGCGACACCCAGTTTAAGCCCATGGAGTTCGCCTTGTCTCTTAGTGCCAAAATCGGATGGTACCTTCAGATTCTGCACTGACTACAGAAAGGTAAACAGTGTAACCAAACCGACTCATTTCCTTTACCCGGATAGAGGATTGTATAGACCGCGTTGGTTCTGCATGTTTTGTGACCAAATTAGACCTGTTAAAAGGCTACTGGCAGGTGCCACTGACAGCTCGTGCGTCAGAAATTTATGCATTCGTCACGCCGGATAACTTTCTCCAATATTCCGTTATGGCTTTCGGAATGCGTAACGCTCCAGCCACCTTCCAGCGCCTAATGCAACGGGTATTGTCCGGTGTGAAAAATTGTGAAGCGTATCTAGATGATGTGGTGGTTTATTCCAGTTCTTGGGAGACCCATTACGATCCTTAAGGGAAGTGTTCCTCCGTCTGTCAAATGCTTCTTTAACCATTAACTTGGCTAAATGTGAGTTTGGGAAAGCGACGGTCACATATCTGGGTAAACAAGTGGGCCAAGGTCACGTACGTCCATCGATGCCAAGGTGACAGCAATTTTGGAGTTCCCTGTCCCTAAAAAAAAGAGAGAACTGCGTCGTTTTTTGGGAATGGTTGGCTATTATAGGGGATTCTGTAGGAATTTTGCTACAATTGTTTCTTCACTTACAGACTTGCTGAGTTCATCCAGAGTTTTTCGCTGGAATGCAGATTGTGAGATAGCATTTAAGGCTGCCAAGGATCTTCTATGCAATGCCCCAGTCCTCTCCGCCCCTAATTTCACCCGTCCATTCAAATTGGAAGTGGACGCAAGTGCTTTAGGAGCAGGTGCTGTGTTGATTCAGGAGGGTGAAACAGGAATGATCATCCAGTCAGTTATTTCTCGAGAAAATTTTCAGGAGCACAACGCAACTACAGTACAATCGAGAAAGAAGCCCTCGCATTACTCCTAGCCCTTCAACATTTTGACGTTTATATTGGTGGAAGTTCTGTACCAGTGGTAGTATATACTGACCATAACCCCCTAGTCTTCCTTTTGCGAATGTCTAATTCAAATCAAAGGCTAATGAGGTGGGCACTAATGGTCCAAAATTTCAACCTGGAAATACGCCACAAGAAGGGTAGTGAGAATGTGTTGGCGGATGCTCTTTCCGGGTATATCAAAGTTAATTGACTGTATAAAATGTGTCAAAACAAATAAATAATTCCTGTTTTGACTTTTGATGGGTGGGAGTGTTACGTCGAAGACGTATTGTTGTTTTTCCTCCTCCTTTTCCTTGTGTGTGGAGACGTGCGTGCGCGTGGCGCTCTCTCTCTCTCACTCTCAGGTAGCTCCGCCTTGATTGAACGTAGGCGACACGGATTGGTGGACTTGACGGGAAAGTTCCTTCAAAAAAAACGCGGGAGTGGACGTGGCAGAGGGGAGATTGGTGTTGTTACTGGTGTCATGACATAGTTGACTTGTGGGATCTAGATCTGTACACTGTTTAAGTTGTCACCATATTCATTTCTGTAAAGCTTTTTCATTTTGATTTCTTGACTACATTGTTTCATTTGGTTTATTCTTTTCGTTTTTCGTTCTTTATTGTGGCAGTGTGTTGCCATTCTTGTAAATTGTACATATACCATTTCTTGATACTGAAGCGGTAGGGGTTGGGTGCCCTTTTCTTTTGATACATTCTTTTTCTCCTGTGTTGATTAGCTAGGGAGCTAGGTAGGACCCCTGTATTTTTCTTTTCTTTTTTTTCAGGATTTAGTTAGGAATAATAGGGGTTTTAGTTAGTGGCCGTTTTGTTTATTGTTTTGGCCTGGCCCAGCCCTGAATAAATGCTTCATTTACTTTCTTGACTGTTACAAAACTAAACGGGAAAAATAAAAAAAAGAGAAATTGTTGAAACTGATTTTTGCAGGACCTTTTTTTTTTATTATGCTGCTTCCCTGACCTAGACCAGGGTCGTAACATCAGTAAGTCAGTATGTTAAAATGGTGTAATATTCGTGAATTTGATTATGTACTTATCCATTTTATTCCCAGATAGCACACGTACGTCTGCAAGATGTCTGTTAAAGATCACTTCATCTGGAAAGCATCTGCTGTTTACAAACATCTGATAGACATCTTTAAGATGTCAGTTTTACATACATTCTAAATCATAAACATCTTAAAGACATCTTCTAAACGTCTATTTGACATCTGACAGGAAACGTCCTATAGACGTACTGCAGATGAGCAAACACTCTAAAAAATACGTCTTTCAGACGTAAACACACACATCAAATAAACGTCTCCGAGATGTACGTGCTATCAGGGTTGCGAGTGCTGTTGGAGCTTGCCGAGAGAGCCCGCCCCACATGCTCTTCTGATTGGCTGTAATTTTTGATTGACATTAGCATGTCTCATAATCACGTCGCGTCTGATGTGGAACAGGCTAATTGTTTGTCGCTGGAATCTTATCGCATCACGTCTTGTTAGGACACAGTACACTTCCAGGAGGGGGTTGTAATGCACCACCTCTCCTGGTCTCTGAAATGCTTTTGAATGAACATTCAGTTTCCCCATTACATTTTACACTTCATTCTCGCAGGTGGAAACTGATTATAGCTGGGCACTGATGCACAGTGTTTTACTTGCATTTAACAAGGAGAATGTAAACTCATATCTTGACAGATCATGTGATATTTGTCAGGGGGAAGGTTTGCTAGAGGATTTAAAGACATTCACTATTCTGTATATGTGCTCTGCCTTTGTTTTAAAAGCAGTCTGTCAGGCAATGCTCAGCCAGACAGAAGACAAGGGCCTGGCAGAGTTTGCAACATTTTGCTTTTCCAGACTGCTAAATTCAAGCACCATTCCTGAAGCCACACAGATCTTCCGGGCATTTTGTACCATCCTTACAACTCCAAAATACACAGAAAGTGTTGAGGAAAGTGTTCGTCTTTTGGATTCTATTATCAAAAAATCCAAAGAAAAACGACCCAAGAGGGACGTTGAAGAAAAAAACAAGTAAGTTCACGTTTCACTGAGTATTTTCAGAAGGTGTTGGAAGAGGCTAGTGAGCAGGACACACATGACATCTCTGAAAATAACCCATACTTCTGTCCAGGGAATCATCAGCTTGCTTTTCAAAACATTTATTGAAATTTTTCCAGTGTGGAGTGGCTTGCTATTAGGGGATCTGAAAAGACATGCCTCAAGTGTGAAAAGACAAGTGACACCAACTGTCATGTGGAGAAATGGTTTGGGATTGTCAAACACTCCATTCATGGGTAAAATGAAAAAAAATGACACCAGGAGCCTTCATCAGAAAAATGTACCCATCCTTGAAGGCCAGATACAAAGAACATGTGATCCAGCATAACCTGTCCCAAGGTTTATTGCTCAAGCCTGCGCCACCAGTGAATGTTGGGGAACCCGTTGAGACATGGAAGAGGATAGAGGCAAGGTTTTTGGCTAGGAAATCGAAATTCTACTTTGCTCCACACACAGTGCCAGTCCACCAAAAAAAAAAGAAAAAGAAAAAAAAAAAAAAGGCACAATTCCTCTTTCTCCAGCAAGAGGAACAAGGGACACATGATCCATGTAATGTTCCTTTGGAAGTTCCTCCAATATTAAGATAATAATATTACATACATTAAAAAACGACCCAAAAAAGCACTCTGGGCCGTTACAGAAGCAGAAAGAAAATTAAATATTACAATTAAAATTTAAATTAAGAAAAAATATTCAAGTTTGTCATTGTAGGTTGACATGATGTGGACAAAAAGACCGACAAAGCTACTTGTAGCTATTGTGCAGGACTCAAATGAAAAAAACGAGTACCTGCTCCATTATTGAACATTCCAGACATTAAAGAATGGGTATTTGGAAAGGTATGCTCATTATGAAAATAGTTATTTTATGTACAAGTAAGACAGTATAGCATTTAGGACATAATCTGGATCATTTCAGTGTCAATATTGCCATTTTTTCTGCTTGATGGATTCAGGCTATAGAGAGTTACATCTGGGCCATTCTTAATACAAAGGGTTCAACTACTCCCCTATACCAGCTGAGCCATTTTACCACAGATGTAATGCTGCATGGTAAAAAGGAGCAGATGGAAACAAAGTTTACGAAAAGTAAATAATTCTAGAACTACTTTTTTTTTGAGTCTTTACATCTATGCAAAAATAACTTTGAATTTCTATCTTTTTATGATACAGGTCAGCTTTGAGAAATATGATGGGTTTGAAGCTTAACGAATATTTTGTTTCGAATCAGTGGTTCAGAGGGTGTATCAAACTGGCAAAATCACGCCCAGGGTGAGTAATTAATGACAGAATTTTCATTTTTGGGTGAACTATCCCTTTAAACACTGCAAATGTCAAAAAAAAAAAAAAAAAAAATGTCTCATATCATATTTCCGATTTTCTTCTTAAATAAAATGTGAATTATGCAGCAGGTGGTTTCACATTAAATGCCTGAAAATAGTGGTCCCACCTGAAGATCAATCATGGTCCTGTGCTTTATGCTTGTAAATAATTTATCATTCATTTTCTGTTTTGTAGCAGATGTAATGTTTTGTTCACTTTGTTACCATGTACGTGTTTATATAAATATATAAATTTAAGTGTTTTGTAAGTGCCTTTTTTTGTATTTTACTGAATTCAACACTATTTTTACTATTTAACTTGTTTTATTTTGATCTGAAAACATAAACATTAGCAAAGGAAAGTACAAGTCCCCTAAAATCCAAATTCGACATGCTCCAGAGAGCATGGTGAATAAATACTAGGCTTAGTATTTATTCACCAAAATTTCAGCTAGTAGCCTTTGTTAAGGTATAGTTTCACAAGAATGAAGAATAGTATAAGTAAGGATGGTAATTGTACACAGCTGAGAGCAATGAGATCAGAACATCCAATGAGAGACTAATTGACAATTGGGTTCTAACATGAGAAGTAACAACCTCAACAAATTAAACTATAGAAACAAAGTATAAAAATGAATAAAATTACAATCAAACAAAAATTAATTTATAACATCCACAAAAAAATAGCTAAAAACAAAACCACATCAGAATAATCACCAAAACATTAAACGGTTAAGCGATTAAAAATAAAATACTGACATGAAAAAACTACTGACATAAGGACACACAAAAAAACAACTTAAATCAAAATCAACATTTAAACCATGTGGAGTCAAGGTTTTTAGTTTATGAATTGAGAAAGACTCCCAGTTGAGTAGAATTTGGTCCAAATCACCACCTCTCCTCTGTGAAGATATTTTCTCGATTCCTATATATCGTAATGAAGTAAGAAGATGATTAAAATCAGTGAAATGTTTGGCCAATGGATAATTCATATTTTTACATCTTATAATACTACGGTATTCAGCAATGTGAGTTTTAAGTTCTCTACTGGTTTGTCCTACGTATGATTTACCACAAGGGCAAGTTATAGGATAAATGACTGCTTTGGTTTTACAACTGATTATTCCTTCAATAGGGAACGATTTACCGGTATGTAGGTGTTTAAACGATGTGCAAGGATACGTATAATTACATTGATTACACAAACCACAACGATGATTTTGATCTGGAATAGATGTCAGTGTCATTTGAGTTGTTGTGGTTGGGGGAAATAAATCTTATCTCACTAAATAATTTCTTAAGTTTCGTCCACGTTTAAAGGATTAGTTCACTTTCAAATAAAATTTTCCTGATAATTTACTCACCCCCATGTCATCCAAGATGTTCATGTCTTTTCTTTCGTCAGTCAAAAAGAAATTAAGGTGTTAGGGAATAACAGTTTTAGGACCCTTGACCAGATATGTTGAATGAAAGACCAGGAGTCAGAGATGCAATCAATCGAAGAAATTTTACTGAAGAATAGTTTGCAGTTTCATCAGCAAAGGTCAGCTTCAGGTCTCACAAGGAGTTCGTAGGCCGCTCTGCGTACATTCACATTTCCACAACAATTATACTCTAACAGAGTCAACTAACTACGTCATTACTTCAGGTTGAATGATTCTGATTGGCTAAGAAAAATAGACAAGATTAGAAATTTTCCACACGTGGACAGATAGTAAGAAGCATATCTCCCTTTGTCACGGTGATGACGAGGGGGACCCTGAATTTAGGTACCGGATGTCCTTTTGGGGTCATGACATGGTGTCTGCTGGTCTCAAGCAGAATGCCAGTTGTCCAGTACAAAGGGACCTGCACAAAACACTTAGCGCACATACACGATTCACAGCTTCTTCAAGGCTGAAGTTGATCTGAGATCTGCTCTGAGCAGGAAACTTTTCCAAAACATACTGATAACATGTTCTTTTCTCTCAATGAGAGGTACAGAGGAAAATAAATGCTTTAACATACATTGAAGAAGTCATTCAAATATTTTAACAGAAATATAAATGTTGATTAATAACTTAAAAGATATATATTGAAGTGGCAGTGGATTCCAGAATCCACCCCTTCAAAGGTTTTTGATGAAAACATTCCAGGATTATTCTCCTTATAGTGGACTTCAATGGCCTCCAAACAGTTGAAGGTTAAAATTACAGTTTCAGTGCAGCTTCAAAGGGCTTTAAACAATACCAGACAAGGAATAAGGGTCTTATCTAGCGAAACGATCGGTCATTTTCATTTAATTCAATCATTATCATTTAAAGCCCTTTGAAGCTGCACTAAAACTAATTTTGACCTTCAACCATTTGGAGGCCATTGAAGTCCATTATAAGGAGAATAATCCTGGAATGTTTTCATCAAAAACCTTCATTTCTTTTTGAATTTGAATTTGATTAGCCTTATATCTTCTATAATAAGAAGATTCTTTAATATCAATAAGATTCTTATTGAAATCATCCTGTTTACTATATATTCTTTTTAATCGACACATTTGGCTATAAGGGAGGATATTCTTTAAAGGTAACGGATGGTAAGAATCCACTCTCAATAACATGTTACGAGCTGTTGGTTTCTTATAAAGATTGGTATATAAGCAATTATCATCAAGAACTATCCATAAGTCCAAGAAACTAATTTTATTAGGGTCATAGTCCATAGTAAATGTTAAAAAATCAAAGTAAAAAAAAAAAAAAAAACACATTCTACTCAAACAGTTCCAGAGTTCCAAAAAATCCAGAGTCTTTCTGGATTCATGGTTTAAATGTTGATTTTGATTTAAGTTGTTTTTTGTAGTCCTCTGTGGGTTTTTTTTTAATGTCAGTATTTTATTTTTAATCGGTTAACTTTTGGTGATTATTCTGATGTGGTTTTGTTTTTAGCTATTTTTTTGTGGATGTTATAAATTCATTTTTGTTTGATTGATTTCATTCATTTTTATACTTTGTTTTTATAGTTTAATTTGTTGTGGTTGTTACTTATCATGTTAGAACCCAATTGTCAATTAGTCACTCATTGGATGTTCTGATCTCATTGCTCTCAGCTGTGTACAATTACCATCTTTACTTATACTATTCTCCATTCTTGTGAAACTATACCTTGACGACAGGCTACTAGCCAAAATGTTGGTGAATAAATACTAAGCCTATGCTTCAGTGAGTGTGCAGTTGTTTCCATTTTACTATGTGACTTTACCACTATTCCCAAGTTTTGATTCAATTTGTGCAACAATTGAAGAAATATATTTGGAGTTTTACAACAGGTAGGTGTCTAAGATATATAAGGTTTAAGAATATTTTTACAAGGGAAAATCAAAAGATTCAAAACATGTTGTATTTGTTCCCTTTTAGCCTACAGAACATACTACAGGCCAATGTTTCACCCAGTTCAAGTTTGAAAATTCTCATTTTTATGAAGACACATTTGTGTGACATGGTACAGTTTCACTTACAACTTCATATTTTTTATGATTACAAAAATTGCCCTTGAACAACTTTCGAATGATGAAACATACCGTAAAGTACACACAACACTTCACAGTTTGATTGCTGACATATGTACACCGATATATTGATATTGTGACTATTGGGCATATAGATCTCAATACATTTTACATGGTGAAACAGATTGGTTTACAGTTGTTTGAACTGTATTTCTTTCACCTCACTGAATGTATTACTGCCAAATCAAACTTAGCAGGTTAATTTTTTACAAAGAGTTGTATGGCACGGTCGCTGTCCATGGTGCTGAAAGCTAATTCTTCATCTGTGGACCAGTGTATTAAAATAACTGTTAAAGTACTTGGATTTTTTTTTATATATACACAAAGACACAAGCCTGGATTTATGTTTCAATATTTTTCAAACGATTTCTCAACATTACAGCCCTTATGTGCAAAATAGAATAATACTAACATCTCAAAGTTGCACTACCTGCACCTTGAAGTTTCAATATCTTTTATGTCGCTGCATAGATTGACCTAAAATCACTAAATTATTATCAAGCGCCCTCTAAAGGACATACAACATCTCAAAGTTTGGGGATTGTCCTATTTGTTGAAGTCTGCTGACTTGATATACAGTAACATACAGCACTCAATAGATTTTACAAGATGGAACAGAAATGTTCAGAACATGCTGGAATGTCTTCCTTGTAGTCTACTGAACGTCATACAGGCCAATGTTTCACCTCAGATGAAGTTTGGAGATGCACATTTTTATAAAGATGGCATCTCAGCATCTGACATGGTATAGTTTCACCTTACAACCTCTATATATTTTTAATGATTACAAAAATTACCCTTAATTGACTTGTAAAAAATGTAGCATACTCTAAAGTACACACTACACCTTATAGCTTGGGTATGGCCATATTTATTGAGTTCACTAGACCTGGTAATGCTACATCATATAAAGCTCAGTAAATTTTGTATGGTTCAAGAAGTTTTTTTTTTTTCTGTAATGTCTACCTTTTTTACAGGATATACTGTAGCTAAACATTTAATCTCAAACGAACTTGACAATGTTCATTTAAAAAAAAAAAAAAAACTTTTTTCAAAGTTTTTATGAGATGTCGCTGTCCATGCTCATGGTGCTGAAATAACTGTTTGTGTTTTGACTTGTTTTAATGAATCAACATTTAGGTTTCTATAGTTTTTGACACAAAAACAATTTCAAAATGTTAAGCATTATCTGGAGGATGCATAAAATCTCCTAGATGTTCTTACCTACACCTTGACAAAGTGGCGAAGCACTTTAACAGTTATTTCAGTTCATTGCCACACAGCTGAAATTTTAGCATTCAGCACAATGGACAGCAGCCGTGTCATGCAAACTTAGATAAGTCTTGATAAAAATGAGCACTGCCAAGTTCGTCTGAGGTGCAACTTTTAGCTGTAGTATATTCAGTGAAATTAAAGAAATACATTACCAATAACTGTAAAACAATCTGTTCCACCATGAAAAATATATTGAGCTCTATATGCCCAATAATCACATTGTCAAATTAACTGTTTATATATGTCCATAGTCAAACTGTGAGGCGTAGTGTGTACTTTAGAGTCTGTTTATTCCAAAGTTGTTTAAGTGGTGTTTATTCTGGGTCTTCTGGATAAGTTGTGGTTGAGTTCTGGCTGACATCTGGCACTGTTGTGGGCCAGTTATGGCTAATTTCTGGGTGAATTTTGGTCTGCTTCTGGCATTGATCTAGTTAACTTTTGGCAAAGAACACTTGGGCCAACTTTGGGCTGTAATTCCATGTGTACTATATAGAACAATTTTTTTTTTTTAACAGTCGTGAAGTAAATATAAATTCAAATGTTGTACGCAGCTTGTATGTCTTTAAATCAGTCTGGGTCTGCAGGAACAACAGGAAATAGCCTGCATAAAGGAAGCAGCATGACAATCAATCAAGGTCAATAGTCAAACTGACCCCAGGATGATCACCAAATAGTGATGAGAAACTGAGGCTTTCTGAAGCATTCAAAGCTTTCATCAAATTGTGCCGAAAAATTACTGAAAAATTACATCTGGTGGTCAGACTTGTTTTCTCCATATCTAACAAATCATCATGGAGCAAATCTATGGTTTGAAGCACCTCCAATTTTTTCAAACCAGCTGTCCCGACTTTTCGATACTGCATGATGTTCGAAGCTTTAAACGTCATCAATCACGTGGTATTGTCATCTCGATACAAGCATCTGTATAGTGTGTGATAAAATAGTGCTTTGAACACTGCATCGGAACAACAGAGCCTTGGTATCAACCGTCCCATGACTACCAAATAGCTGGATTGAGGAGTGTTTTTTAAGGACTTACCTTTCCAGCCAAGCATTTCACTTTAATTGGATTATCACTGTTGAGGATTTTGCACACCAGTGGACACATTCACATTAAGACTTTCAGCACACTAGGAATCGGTCACCTTGATTTTGCCAAGTAAGACATGTTCCTGGATCAACATCTTTGTTGATCCTGGAACAACATTCCAATCAACCAATCAGATTTGAGGGACAAGTTTACCGTTTATGTCAAGTTTAGGCTTGCAACCAGGGTTAGTTGCTTCTACATCAATGTTATTCACCTATCTTTCCCCTCTGATTTTAGGGATAAGTTACGGGTAGGTTTAGGTTTAGGGTCGGTTTGATATTTGAAACTCTTCTCACACTAAAGACACTTTCAAAGGCTTCTCTCCAGTGTGAACTCTTATGTTCGTATTAAGGCTTTCCTCAACTGTGAAACTCCTTCCATACTGATGACACATAAAACATTTCTATCTTGAGTGAATCCTCATGTGGTAATTAAGGGTGACTTTTTGTCTGAAGCTCTTTTCACACTGATCACATGCGTAAGGCTTCTCTCCGGTGTGAATTCTCATGTGGGAACTAAGGGTTACTTTTTGTCTGAAACTCTTTCCACATTGAGTGCATATGAAAGGCTTCTCTCCGGGTGTGAACTCTCATGTGGACTTTAAGGCTTTCTCTTTGAATGAAAAATTTTCCACAGTGTTGGCAGGTGAAAAGGTTCTCTCCATTGTGAATTCTCATGTGGGCTTTAAGGCTGTATTTTAGAGTAAAACTTTTCTCACACTCTTGGCAGGGGAAAGGGCCCTCTAAAGTGTGAACTCTCATATGTTTTTTAAGGTTCCCTTTTTCAGCAAAACTTTTCCCACACTGTTGGCAGGTAAAAGGCTTCTCTCCAGTGTGAACTCTCATGTGGGCTTTAAGGTGTCCATGATGATTGAAACCCTTTCCAATATTTTCCAATATTTTAGAGTGGGGGGCTGAAGATACAGCCCCCCAAAAAAGGCACTGGGCTTGGTTCTTCCTGAAAAGAATGAGAAAGGCAAAGAGTCAGCGAACCCACCTACTCTACTCCGGGCCTTCTTACGTCTGCAGGGAGGACAGTCTGGCTGCCCGCTTGCAGGCCCTCTTTTGCCTGGAGGTGATGGGACGCTTCCGGGTCTCCACTTTTTTTACTGGTGTGGTTTCCTCACCCCTGACAGCTATCTCAAACAAACGACGGTGTTCTGCTGTCTGCTTTGCATTTAAGTTCAATGCATAAAATCGGTCAGCTGTGGAGGTATCGTAGCACATGAATTTTGCCACTTTATACCAGTCGTCGGGGCAGTGGGTGTTCTTTGCCTGTATGGAGAGAGAAAAGCATTGGTGAAAAGTTAGTAACAAACAAACACACACACCAGAAAAAAGAACAGGAATGCTTACATGGGTGGCGATGGAGTTCCTGACATCAGTGAACGTGGGTGTCCCAGGCAAGCCCATGCCAGCCCATGCCTCCTGGAAATATTGGTTCAAATTTTTGCAGATGCTGGGCTTGGACGTAAAGAAAAAGTAGTGGGCATCCTTCCCGCCCACCAAGATGGATCTCTCATTGATAAAAATTCCTCAAGCCACTCATACTCCTGAGCATCCATGGCCAGCTGGGCTGCCCCAAAGGCCTGGTTGGTCTTGTGAGCTGATATCTGCAGAGACAGTTACAAGCAGTGTAAGCATTTAAGGAGTTTTATGAGAAAACTGTGCAGAGAGAGAGAGAAATAAAACCACTCACGGTGATAACATAGGTGCCCTCTCTGGCAGTCTGCTGGGCTTCCTCCACCTCCTTTATAGTCATGTTCTGGAACACCGCTCCGCGATGGCCATAGAGGCAGGCCAGGTATGCAGTGAGGTGTCCGTAAAATGACCACTGGTTCTTCTTGTCCCCCGACTTCCTGAGGCAAGCTGCACAAAGAAAAAGCATTAAAGGGATAGTTCTAGGGCTGTCAAAAAAAAATTCGAATTTCGAATATTCATCGAATTTAAAAAAAAAAAGAGGCACATTCGAATGTAAAACCTGTGCAGTCAAAAAGTGAGCGCGCTGATATTGACGCATGAAAAAAAAAGACTGCGCTGTCTGCTATGGCCAACTAGTTAGACGGCGTATGCAGTCAGACCCTAAGCAGTGCTGAAGAAGGCATCAGGCCTTTGGAGCAGACGGATATGTATGAAAGAGAAGCTACGCTACCCGCTGACGAAAACCCTCTCAGTTGGTGGCAAAAACCGTGCGGTATGTTTGTTTCCACATATTGCGCAGCTGGCAAAGACATACTTGACCACGCCTGCCACATCGGTCAGGGGTGCGTTTCCCAAAGCGAACTATGGTCGCAAGTTCTGTCGTTACCAAGAGAGTTCAGTGGGACTTGACTAACGATGCTTTCGGGAAACACACCCCATAGCTGAGCGCCTGTTTTCATCAGCTGGAAACATTGTCAACAAACAAAACACTTCCTGGTGTTTTGATGAGCATTATGTGTAGTGAGCGGATTGTTTCTGAATGGCAGGTCGCTATTTTGTGTTCATGTAGTACAAACATTACGCTGTCTGTTGAAGCTTGTTTTCTCAGGTTAGTGATGTACTTACATTTATGCACATTTTGTTACCTTTCATGCACATTAATGACATCTTTTGTTTAAAAACAGTTGTTTGAAAAAAAAAAAGTGAATGTCATTTCATTACAATAAAAGATGCGATGCTTGATTTGGTGTATATTTGCTTATTGAGCTCGCTTGCGCTCTCTTGTGAGCATAGCAGACAATAAAGTACTTGTTTCCTCTAACATTTAGTATTGCCTTTAGAATTCGAATATAATTCGAATTTTACAAATATTTCAGAAAGAATTTCGAATTTAGCTTTTCAGACATTTTGACAGCCCTAGATAGTTCACCCAAAAATGATAATTTTGGAAGAATGTTTGTAAGCAAGCAGATCTCGTACCCCATGATAGTTAGCAGAACAAAGAAATATATACAGGCTTGGAACATCTTGAGGGTGAGTAAATGACAAAATTTTCGTTTTAGGTGAACTATCCCTTTAAGGAGTGCTTTGGGAACACCACAGTTTTATCGTTAAAGGGAGGCAAAAACTTACCCAGAATCTCTGGAATCATCCGTTTGGCACAGGAGAGGCATTCTTTTAACATTGCCTTCGGAATAAGGTGGTCGTCCTTGGCCTGTTTGAAGGCAGTCCCAGGCACCACTTCTTTCCTCCAAAACAATTTTAACATTGCCCTGGCCTCCCTCCTGATGCCCACCAGCACCAATTTTGAGAGCTGACAAGTGGGTGGTGGGGTCTCAGCCAGGTAATCAAGGAAGTGGACAATGTTTTTCAGGTATTGGTGGATAGTTGTCTTGTTGATTTTAGCCTGGGTCAGTGAGTTGAGCCAGGACCCCATCCGGTTGGTTTGGTTGAGGAAGGTCAGACTGGCCAGGTCTGATCTCCCTGCCGCCATGTAGGCAATGAAATGTCGGATGTGGAAAACCTTTGAGGCTACATTGTTTTTGACCTCCGGAGTGAGGTTGGCACCATCATGGTGGCCCCAGTACTCTTCCAGGAGGACATCTGTGAAAAAAAAACAACACAAGAACAATTGGGTCAGTCAGGGCAAGGGCGCAGAGCAAGAGTAAGAAGCAACAGAGTGTGGTACTCACTAAGTGCCACCACGTGGTCCGGGAAAGGGTATTCCTCCCACTGCTGTGATGACGGCTGGGTGATGGGGGGCTTGTTCGGGAGGCCCTGGCTGCCCGATTTCCCCGAGGGCCTGGTGTGGAGCTTGCCTTCCTCCTTCTCCACTTCCTTCTCAGGGGAGCGAAGAGCCATTAAATGTTTGCTCGTGACCTGGGCAACCTGGGTGGAGGGGATGGACCGTGATCTCCTCCTTAACAGACGGTTGCGACGGGTCATGTCTCTGAGAACACTTCTCAGTGTTTTCACCTGTCTTTTGAGGTTCACCACCTGATCCTGGAGCCGTTTGCTGGCCTGCTGGCAGCAGGGGTTGTCGCAGGTAGCCTCCTCCTCCTCCTCCGGAGGGAGGGCGGCATCCTCCAAATCTTGAGCCTCCTCCTGATCTAGAGTCGAGGCCATAGGCACAGCCGGGTTGCTTGCTCGCAGCTCTGCGAGGTCATGAATAATCTTCTTTCTCTTCAGCGCCTGTATGGTCTCTTGCTGGGCTTCCCTCGTTAACTCGGTATGGCCTTTTAGGTGGCGGTCAATGCGGGTGGTGTACTTGCTGCAGCCGGGCACGGGGCAGGTGCCCTTGCGGACGTCGACCCTCCCCGAGGAAATGGCAAGCAGCAGCTTGCGCTCTTGGCTGTTGATGACCTTGTGGGACACCCTCAGATGCTGGCTGAGCTGGTGGTACCCACGAAGGCACAGCGGGCATTCTTGAAGACCCAAATACAAATGACAAAGACTGTGTCAGGGGTTATTTATGCCCTTTACAGGTCCAATTTGCAGTCTATTTGATCCAACTTCAAGTATAATTACAAAAAAAATCAAAAGTGAAGTTTTTAAATCACTGAAATAAGGCCATAAAACCCATACTGAATATTTGTTCAAAAAACTTTTGAAAACTGGATCTTGTAGCCTAGAATTTTTGCTTAGTAACAATGTGAAAATAATCTTGCCCACTCATTCACATAAAACAATATATTGATTTAAACTTTGTGTAAGACATGTTTTGTGTCACTAATGCATGCTGTGTTTCACACCTGGGAAGACAAAGACCCCTCTCTTACTGACCCTGTCAAGTGAGTGGGACTAAAATAAATAATCAAAGGAGATTAAAAGAATAGCTTTTTTGGATTGTTTTTATTTTATTTACAACACAATCCAAATATACATAACAAAAGACATCTTTGAGCACACTGATAGAAACAGACTTGAACAGTTACAAACCTTTGTGCCATTCCTGAAACAATTCTAGTTCAACATATCTGTCATTTACCCTGTCATCTAAGGAAAACAGTTTGAAGAGACTTGTGTGAAAGTTTGAGTCAGTAGGACTCATTAGTGGCATATGCTCCCTGTAAAAAAAAAACAAAACAACAGTGAACATGCTTATATCAGGAACAACTAGGGCTGCATGATTTAGGGGGAAAAAAATCGAAATGCAATCTTTCTGGATAAAATTGTGTTTTGCAATTTAAGAACAACAGGTTTGCTGTGCCTACTTGTAGGGCTGCACAATTTGGCCCAAAATATTTTTGCTAATAGATCAATTTGATTAATAATAATTATTATGATTCTTATTGAAGTACTAATAATAATCATCATAACACTTCAGTAAAGAAAATATATGAATTATAGTATGTTTACTTACTTATGTTCACCCAAAATAGGGTGGAGTGTGAGCATTACAGAGCACTAAAAACATGTTATGTCTGTTTCATTCATACTGGAATGAATGCCTCCCTGCCCATATTGCCCATTTCATATTTCAACGTTTCAGTTAATTCTGGCAATGCTCAACTAGTAAACTGTTTACAAGCTTATGTTACAATAACACGTTAACTAATGTAAGTGAGAATAAATGACTTACTGATGATGTCTTCCTTCGGATTAAGCCACGCATCGTGTTCTTCTGAGGTAAATTCAAGACTTATTCCTCACAGCGCATCTTCCCAACTCAATGAAAAGCGCAGAAATCTGATGAAGCTTGATGCTTTGTTTATCGAGATGATGGGGTGTTTACAGGTTCACATGGACGATTACCATGTGAATAGCAAAGACTAGATGGCGAGCCAGAACATAGTCAAAGGATAATTTAAATTAATTGATGAAAAATAGTCATCCTGAGTTGACTTTTCATTCAGTAACATCAGGCAGTTTTGATTAACATACTGTTTAAAGTTGATGATCATGTTATTTTACATGTGTGTCTGCTAACATATGCTATCGCTTGTTTCTGCATTTTACCTGCCTGTGGTTTGATCAGGAGATTCAGTACGCTTTCAGAAGATGTGTCATAGTGCCCCCTACTGTATAACAGTAAAAAACACAGAAAGCTGGAGATTTTCATTAGTGGCAGGGTAAACCCCTGGGCATGCTTCGTTTTTTTGCACTGACTAGTTGACTTTAATACTCTGCTGTGATGCTTTAAGCTTGATGTCGTCTAGTCGCTGGTCCTATAGAGCAGTGGTTCTCAAACCTGTCCTGGGGACCCCCCACCACTGCACGTTTTGCATGTCTCCCTTATCTGGCACACCTGATTCAACTCATCAGCTCATTAGTAGAGACTGCAAGACTTGAATTGGGTGTCTGATGAGGGAGACATTAAAATGTGCAGTGGTAAGGGGTCCCAGGACAGGTTTGAGAACCACTGCTATAGAGGGTGCAACAGCATCAGAAATCTTTGAAGTCCACATTTACGCTCCGTTTCCAAAATAACAAATAAATGCATACTCAGAGTGCTCCACAAAACATATGTGATTATACCACCTGGATGCTTGAAATTCAAAGGGAGAATGCATGTTTTAAACAGCTTACTATACAGGTAAGTTAATCGTCATTCTAAACTGATGCTTTCTGCAATGTAACGCACCTGCACACAGTATAGCTCGTAGACTTGTACATCGCGTGCATGAACCATTCAGTGGCGCGTAAATGTTTTGTCCACACTATTCTGTGATTTCTCAATAAAATGATTTAGAAACTTAAAAGTTCTAGCACATATTTCTTAGTAACTAAAACCCACAGCTTCACTAATGTAAAGAGACGCTGCAATGTAAAATTTATTCACACTTGTAATCACTTAAATGTAATCTTTACTGTACTACTTTCTGTATCTAATTTAGAACAAGCAGAAATCTGTGCGAAACATAACGACCCAAAGACAAAAGAATGGATAAAAATTAGCTGTTATGTAGGAGCAATAAGCATGTGGACAGTACCGTCATATGCCATAGCTGTGCACAATGCAACGCGTTTAAGTCTCAGCTGTCAGATAAAGGTTCAGAGTATTTGTTAAACTTAAGTTTAACTCTTTAGCCCAAAGTATAGTTCACTTTTAATTCAAAAGTATTTTATGTTACACAAATAATCATTTTGTTTAGGCTGCTTCCATATAATGTGTGGCATGTTGTAGTAACTTTGAAGGAGCAGCTTCCCAGGTGCATTAGAAGCAAGTGTACTGTTTAGCTGGTCATGTGATCCTCAACATGTCTTAACATCTTCCAAAAATATTCATTTCTGCAGAGTTGGACATTTTAATAAGGATCAAATGACTAAGTTCAATTTTGAGAATGAAACCAACCTGTTTGTTCCTCGGTGTCATGTTTTACTCTGAATGCTTCTTCAGTCTTTTTGTCTTCACTCACTTTTTTAATAAACACCATATTTTTTTTGTGTCTCAGTATCTCCTTGATTCACACTGAATACTTCTTCAATCCTCAAATTTCCACTCTCCTCTTTAATAAACTCCATATTTGTTTGTTCCTCAGTATCTTCTATTTTCACACTGATTACTTCACTGTTCATGTCTTCACTCTCCTCTTTAATAAATGCCATCTTTGTTTGTTCCTCGGTATCTTCTTGTTTCAGACTGAATACTTCTACAATCTTCATGTCTTCATTTTCCTCTTTAATAAACTCCATCTTTACAGTTGATTCCCCAGTCATTTTTCTGTGTGTTTGAACAGTTTGACACGTTTAAGAGGAGAATAATTGACAGAGAGAAAAATAAATCCAAACTAAATCTCTAAATGGGTCTCAATCAGCTCCCTAGTTCAGTAGTCAGTGACTTCGGTAAAGTTGGTTTTATATTCGCACATTCGGACTTCTGATAAATTTAGACTTTCCAATAAATGTGCAATAAATTAATGTTTGCAAACTTTAAGCAGCGACATGATATTGACAACCAACGATTGTCAACTTACAACATTTTTCACAGTCGATCAAAATAGGCAAGTATTGTTTTAATGGCATATTTACTTGTGAATGTCCACTGAATGTCCAATGTAGTGTGAGTTAACAAGGCTATTGAATACGGATGTCCGAATGTGAGAATATAAAACCAACTTTACCCAAGTTAGTCAGTGCACTGGTAAGGGAGTCAGAGTGAGGTAATGACTTTAACTTACTAGAGTAAACAAAAACTTTAAATTAGTGCTTCAAATTAGTACAAAAACACAAATCATACAGACACTTAATATTTAAACACGAAAATGATTTATAGATTACACTGCTTTGAACAGCACGTGCGGGTGTGGATGCACTTTACTCACACATATAACGTTTATTAATGTTAGATAAAGATAGACAAAGATAAAGCGATACAATGTTAAATTCAATAACAATTATACCATGTTACGTCGTGTTAAAAAAAACAAAAAAATTGCCTGGACATGTTACATTGATTTAAACACTTTAAATGTTTTAAAAACAAACCTTTCTTCAGCCGAATCACAACATACGCAGGAGCGCGGCGCAGTCTTATGACGTCACACCTCCAGACCAAAATAAAAGTCTAGTGCTGTCTAAATTCACAAAAGTGCAATAATAAAATACATGTTAGAGAGAGTTGAATTCTTGGAGAAATACACATTTATACAAGAGTCGTTCCTGTTATAGTGACTTTTCTGTCTCTATGATTTACTTATATTTCGAATGAGTCACATATTTATAAGAAATGGCTTAAATTATATATTTAAGACTTCTTTATCATTTAAACAGAGCTAATAGACATTAAAAATACTATTTTGTAATTTTGTATCCTCAATAATGTTATAGACTAGCTCACTATTGTTTAACATTTATATTATTAACATTTTGTTATAACTATAAGTGTGGAATCCCTTTATGGCGAGTGTCTGAACAATCTACCCAGAATTATTTTTTGAGTCCCCGAGCTTGACCAATATGTATTCCTAATAGTTAAACATATCACTATTTTTGTTGAATGCTAAAAACATACCTTGTACCTTTTTTTTTCAATAATTATGAAGCCATAATGTTACTGGATAACAGGAATGAATCACATATACATTATAAGCTACTTCCATATTATTTTTCCTAAATAATGCATGACAAGAATGTCCAACATGAAAGTGGGTTCACTTTCAGGCAGCATTATTTGTCTGGTCATGTGATCTCAACAGGTCACATGGGGCCTGTTCCATGTCAAAACAACTTTAATTATGAAACTCGTATGACATTCTTAAAAAAATAATCATTTCTGTAGATATGACTGAGTTAAGTCTTCAAGAATGAAACCAACCTGTTTGTTCCTCAGTATCTTCTTGTTTCACTCCGAATGTTTCTTCAATCTTCATGTCTTCACTCTCCTCTTTAATAAACACCATCTTTATAATAGTGTGTCATGTAGATCTCAGTTGTTTCACCAGGAGTTTTTCTCTGTTTGGACAATTTGTCATGATTAAGATGAGAATAATCCAAACTAAATCTCTGGGTGTGTCTCAATCAGCTCCCTAGTTCAGTAGTCAGTGCACTTGTAAGGGATTCAGAGTGATAGTTAATGGCCTTAACCTTATTAGCCAAAAAAAAAAAAAAAAAAATCACTTTAAACTAGTACACAAATTATACAGACACTTAATATTTTGATATGATTTAAATTTGCCTCTTTATGGATTTTAGATTATATTTAATAGATTACACTTTAATCAAAACGTTTGCTAATGGTAAGTAAAAAGCTTTCATTGCATGTTTGTTTGTTTTCTTGTTTTCTTGTCATTTACACCATTTTGACCAGCAGGTGACGTTAGCATGCAGCGATTCGGGCAATTTGACACAGTTCATCATTTTGTGTAGTAATTGATTCTGATTGAGTTTCAAAAAGCTCAGTTTCTCTCACCACTACTTGACCAAATTCATTTTTAGGATAAATTGATGAGACACATCTTTTCTGTTTCTTACAAATGGTTGCACTTTAATTGCTAATAAATAAATAAATAAAATTCATAAAACATATATCAGCAGAGTTCTTGGTGAAATGCATGTTTAAATGCAATTTGGTTGATAATGTGCTAAGAATTTCTACCATTGAAATCCTTTGAAACTCGTCTAATATGTAATTATGTGCAGAAACCATTTACAAGTGAACGGAAACTTCTTTCAGTAGCAAATTAATTTTGTTTGATGCTCTTTTTTTATTTAGGCAAACAAACATAAGCAAATAAAAATAAAAATATAAGACAAATATGGACAAATATAGATACAGAAAAATTACAGGTAGTTTACGACAAACTTAAGAATACATAATATGAGATAGAACCAAAGTCCCAACAAACAAACAATGAAAGAAGATAAATGAAAATTGGATAATAAAAGAAAAAAATAGGAAAAAGAAAAAAAGGAAAGAAAAAAAATAAAATAAAGTTAAACTAAGGTAAATCGAAAATAGAAAACGAACTAAAATAAGGGTTAGATACAGAGAGGGAGGAAGATAGATAGAAAAGATAAAAAAGTAATGAGAAGAAAGTAATGGGGGGGGAAGGGTTTAAATGGCCGTTGACTGGTTTAGTCAGTTTCCTGTTGTATATGCACATTACAGTGGAATATGGACATGCACATTCCCTTTCCAAGATGTCTTGAGAAAGCACATCCAAATACATTGGCAGGACCTTCCGGATCATTAGTGCATGACCCGGTCGCGTCTCTACCTGTGTTTGAATATAACGGTTTAAAAAGATGCCCTGGAGGGGCCCACCAAAACACATTGGCTGGACCTTCCGGATCATTGGCGCATGACCCGGTCGTGTCTGTGCCTGCGCTTGGATATATCCATTTTAAAAGTCACCATCAGATATAATCTTAAGCAGTGGCGTGCAGTGGTGTTCTGAAATGAGGAGGCACTTTTTTTTTTTTTATGAATCATTGTAAATTCATGTGCATTACTCTTAAAGTTGACACATCTTCCTTGTTAAATGAACATTACTTTACAGTACATCAAAAAAGAAAAAAGAAACCAAAGACAATTCTATTTTGTAATTTTACATTAACAATGTAATGTTCTATTTATCAAAACCAAGTCAATCTCATCAAGCATCAAGTGTTTTAAGCATTTCTACATTCATTCCAAAATAATAACTAAAGGCAATAATAATTTAAACAATATATTTTATTTGTTTATTGCGGTTTTTCTTTTTGTCAACCTAGAATATTTTGGATCATCAGTCATGCTCCATTAACACCGTCTGTCACAGACACGAATTGCATTTTTAATTTCACCAGGCTGATTGCACTAAAAAACCCCGCAGTCATCATGCTTTCAGTCCATTTCAAGTTTGATTTTGACGTGACATAAAGCGGTGATATCTAACTGGGTGATCTGTTTACTTTTCGATTAGTCTTCCGATTGACGCCATTATTTTGTTCAGTCAAACCTACGCGCGCGGAAAGCGCACGTCAACGAGAGGCGGGATTTATCGCACAAACCAATCATATCCAATCATAGCGCGATGGAGACATTGCCTCCTCTCACGTTACTTTCCCCCATTCATTCTCAATTACCCCCCACAAAACCCACCGCACGCCGGGGGTCTGATGATTTTCTATGAATTCCTATGAGAGGAAAGGGAGGCATGACTCCTCTGTGTAACTTTACCTACGGGTGTCGCTGTTGGGCAGTGTTCCTTAAGAAATACGCGTGACTTGCGCTCTTTTTAATGTCATAATTTGTAATATTTGTGTTGTTTTATATGTAATATGGATTATTTTCTCATCCTATTTTTTTTTGAGGAGGCACTGCCTCCCTTGCCTACTCGGAGGAAACGCCCCTGATCTTAAGGTATGTGCTTTTAATCAGGCATCAAATATTATATATAAATATATGTTTGATGCACTTATCTGAGCGAGAACATAGTAAATATATATTTTTATATATATTATTTTACAATAAACAAGGCTTGTCAATAAAATTAAAACTTTATTAGGGCCATGGACAAAAAAAAAGAAAAGAAAAAAAAGGCCAAAACATGCAACAATCAAAATTTTGTAATTTAAATATTCATAAAAGTTCTGCCATCACAACACAGTAATTTCCACACAAACATCTTTAAAGGGTTAGTTCACTCAACCATTCGCCTCCGTGTGACTGGTATGTGAAGCAACTGTAAAATTACAGCAATCCTATTGGCCGGCAGCAGCCTATGATGTCATACTAGTGCGACAAGAAAGTATGCATTCCTGCATCCCAATGTCCATACTATCCATCCTAAATAGTATGTGAGATTAAAATAAGTGTGTCCCAAAGCATAGTATGTTGAAAAGAGTATGCCAAAAGTCCCCAGATGGTCTACTATTTCCGGTAGATTTTCGAAGTGTGGATCCGTGCACACTATAAAGGCTAATATTGCCCACAACCCATTGCGCGTTGTACGAGGATTCAGTTCAGAACTACAAACACGAGTAAAAAGTGTTAAAAAACTACAAAACATGGCGGATATGCGCGATCGACGCTGAGAGGTTTGAGTGACTAATAATCAGTTCAACCTGATAGAAAATATTTATTTAATGTTATCCGTGTTATTTTTCATCTACAAATACCAATGTGGACTTTTATAAAGATCCGATTGGCCATTAACTTTTAAATGCATCATTATGCATTAATATGAGGAGAGTTCTCCACGAAAGACCCGTGATTGCAGATCAACGTGCTGCATTTCTCTTTGATACGGTAGGAAATTAACTAAATGAAATGTGGAGGATGTAAGATGATTGACAGGCCAGTTTACGGTGACAGGATGCGACAGAGAGAAAAGACGCGATTGTATGACGTGATAGTATGTCCCAAAGCTTGTCTACTCTTTTGCTACACACTCAAAAGTAAGTACTTTTTGTTCACAAAAAGAGTACATACTTTTTAGGGTGTAGTATAAGTAGGCGAATTGGGACGCAGCATTTGATTTTTTTCCCAAACCAGTTCAGTGGAAATCCCACCCTGGAGCCGATTCTAAAGATTTCATTGGCCATATAAGGGGTGCCTCAACATCCTCTTATTCGTCTTCAGGGACTGTTTTATTTAAAGAGTGCTGTTCAAATCAAGGTAAAAATAGCTTGTTAAAGCAAACATTTCAAGCTATGTGCATGATCCATGTCATAAATACTTGATACTCGATATACACTCAGTTCCTGAGGGAGCTGTTGGTGTGCACTGTGAGCATTTCCCATTGAGGAATCTCCACTCTCATTTGTGTATGCCTGGTGGCTTGGGTCCCACTCGCGCTGAAGCAGAGAGGAGACCGAGATCATAGGGCTCACATAGGGAGCTTGCTGAAGAGTTTGAGACGTGCATGCCGCGTATGACGATTTGTTGAGTGTTATGGAGCACGTCACGCAGCCATCAGCTTTTATGAGAGCGTGTTAGGGTAGAGACCGCTCGTGCAAGATTAGAAAACACAAATGGTTTCTTTCCGGCCATAACCCCTCAGCATCAGTGAGCTCTCGAGAGAAACTATCTTGAGGTTAATCTGATATCCTGAGCTCCAGATAAGGTCAAGATTTCAAGTGTTTCACGATTTTAGGCCTACTTGATAAACCGCCCTAGGCTGAGTGGAGTGGTTTTCTCTCACTGAGGGAGTATGAGGCACTATGCTGAAGCCTCCACTCCCCGGAGCTCCAGTTAGATCATGACTTCAAGCTCTCGACCCTCTGACAACCAGCCTGTGGTGAGTGAGCTGGCTTCCTCTCATCTGAGAGTCACTACGTCAAAGCCACCGCTCCATTGAGCTCTAGGTAGATGATATCCTAAGTGTTGGCCTATCATAAGGCCACCCAGACAATCACCCTGTGGTGAGTGTGTGGGCTTCCTTTCATTTGTGATGTGATCTACGAAAACCCATAACATGGTGGAATTGTACCTATCACAGGTTTCGGTACCATATGAAAGCTGAATTCGAGCTCTTTCCAAATCTGTTTATTTCTTTCATAGCTTGTCTGTAAGTAAGTAAATTTTATTTATATAGCACATTTCAAAACAGCAAAGCTGACCAAAGTGCTGCACAGAGTATAGAAAGATAATAATAATAATAATAATAATACTACATAAAATAAAATAAAATAAAAATAAAATAATAAAATTAAAACAGAATAAAACAACATAGTAGACAATATACTACAATAACACAGAACTAAGACTAAATTAAAAACTCCTGGGAAAAAAGATACGTTTTCAGTCTCTTCTTAAAAATGATAATAGAAGGTGCAAGGCGAATATCCAGTGGCAACTGATTCCATAAGCGAGGTGCAGCAACTGCTCTGTCGCCCTTGGTTTTCAAACGTGATCGAGGGACATATAAGAGATACTGATCTGCAGACCTTAAGGATCTACTAGATGAATGTGGAATAATAAGATCTTTTAAATAAGAGGGGGCTTGATCATTAAGAGCTTTAAAAACAAACAACAGAATTTTGAACTGAATCCTTAAATGGACTGGAAGCCAATGGAGCGATGCCAAGATTGGGGTGACATGGTCAAATTTCTTTGCTCTGGTTAACATCCTTGCAGCTGCATTTTGAACCATCTGGAGGCGAGCAATGGATGAATGAAGAAGGGCCAAATACAATGAGTTGCAATAATCTAAACGCGATGTGATAAAAGCATGAATGACCTTCTCCAAATCTTGAAAAGACAAGAACGATTTAAGTTTAGAAATAATCCGTAATTGATAAAAACTATTCTTAACAACTGAATTTATTTGCTTGGTTAAGCATAATTCAGAGTCTAAGATGACACCAAGGTTCCTAACCTGAGAAGAAATTGAGGGGAAATGATTTCTAAGTTCATTAATGAGTTCATTTCTCACTTTTGGGGGACCAAAAACAATGATTTCAGTTTTGTCTTCATTAATTTGGAGAAAGTTATTCTTTAACCATTTCTTGACCTCATCAAGTCTAACAACGGTTGAATGGAATCAGCAGCTTTCAATGGAATGTACAACTGGGTATCATCAGCGTATAAATGAAACGAAACATTGTGCCCTCTAATAATATTCCCTAATGGACACATATATAAGTTAAAAAGAAGCGGGCCTAAGATGGAACCCTGAGGTACACCAGTAATAATAGGAGCTGAAGAAGAGGAAAATTTGCCCAAAGATACAGAAAAGGACCTGTCTCTAAGATATGAAGTGAACCACTGTAAGGCGGTACCCTTGATACCAATCAAATGCTCTAAACGCCAAAGAAGTACATTATGATCTACAGTATCAAAGGCGGCTTTAAGATCTAGTAGCATTAAAACAGCATTTTTACCAGCATCACCTGCAAGTAAAATATCATTAGATACCTTTAACAAAGCAGACTCTGTGCTATGATGAGCAGTGAAGCCAGACTGGAAAGGTTCCAATAACTTAGCTGAATTTAAAAACAAGATCAATTGTGACTGCACAACTTTCTCTAACAACTTTGACAAGAACGATAGCTTAGAGACAGGGCGATAATTATTTAAAGAACCCTCATCCAAACCCTTTTTCTTCAGCAAAGGTTGAACAACCGCATGTTTAAAACAATTAGGGACTAACCCAGCATCCAAAGATGAATTAATCAACGCTTGGATACTGGGGCCAATTTCAGAGAAAGATGCTTTAATAATCTCTGAGGGGAGAACATCAAGTGAGGTGGAAGTTATTTTCATTCGGTTAACCAGATCACCCAGATCCTTTAACGAAACATGCTGAAAACAATAAAAGCATACCGGAGTAGCCAGTGAATTCAGAGTCAGATCTGCAAACTGTAAAGTGAAGGAAGAACGAATGGCTATCACTTTGTCAGAAAAAAAGGTTAAAAATTTCTCACAAAGTTCAACCGAGGGTTCCCCATGAAATTGGCAACTAGGGTTAATTATTGAATTAATCGTGGTAAATAAAATCTTAGGCCTATGTTGATGTGTAGCAATTAAATCAGAAAAATACCTTGATCTTGCTAATTTTGCAGCATGCTGAAACTTGAACAGACAGTCTTTAAAAATCTCAAAAAAAGGACACAGTTAAACGATCATGCTTCCATCTCCGCTCCGCTTTACGACAGGCCTGTCTGAGAGAACGAGTATTATCGTCCAGCCAGTAATAAGATTTTTGCTTTGGTTGTTTCAGCTTGAAGGGTGCAATGGCATCTAAAATGTTAGAGCAAGATGTATAAAATAAAGTAATCAAATCATCAGGCCCAGAGGAAGACTCGGCAGCATTTAAGATAGATGATTCAACAGCATTAGCTAGATAACATTCACTAAACTGAGAAGCAGTACGCGAGTTTATAAAATGGGAGTAGTAGCCAGTAGGCGTAGTTAACACAGCAGAGCTTACAGCAGGGACATTAAAAACAATGGGCTTGTGATCAGAGAAGGAAGCCTTTTCAATATTAACATTATCAATACACGTCCCATATGACAATATAAGATCGAGAGTATGACCAAGGACATGTGTAGCTTGATTTATGTGTTGACTAAGACCAAAGGAATCCAAGACATTACAAAATTCAGCAACAAAGGGTCGACCTGGGCAGCATACATGTACATTAAAGTCACCCAAAATTAACATACGATCATACAAAGGCAGGATAAAAGTTAAAAATTCAGAAAAGTCGTTTATAAAAGCACTGTTCAGGATAGGTGGCCTATAGATCAATGCACAGAATAGAGTGGAAGAAGTGGATTCTAACGTTAGACCCTATACTAAGACTAAGCTATTGAAAGAGATGCTTCCAGAGGTCATAGATCCTCTTCTTAATATATTTAATTTGTCTTTATCACTAGGATACGTACCAAAAAGTTAAACTGGCTATTATTAAACCTCTTATTAAAAAACCACAACTTGGTCCTAGAGAATTAGTCAATTACAGGCCAATCTTGAATCTACCTTTTCTGTCAAAAATACTAGAAAAAGCAGTATCATCGCAACTATGTTGGAAATGGTATTGTGAGGATTTCCAGTCAGGATTTAGACTGTACCATAGTACTGAGAGGATTTAGACTGTACCATAGTACTGAGACTGCTCTCATTAGAGTTACTAATGATTTGCTCTTATCAGATCAGTGGTTGTATCTCTCTATTAGTGTTACTGGATCTTCTTTTAAATAGACTCGAAAACTATGTTGGCATTAGTGGAATTGCATTGTCATGGTTCAAATCATACTTATCTGACAGTTATCAGTTTGTAGTAGTAAACGAAGAGATGTCATATCAATCACAAGTTCAATATGGAGTACCGCAAGGCTCAGTACTAGGACCGTTGCTTTTCACTCTGTACATGCTACCCTTGGGAGATATCATTAGGAAGCATGGCGTTAGTTTTCATTGTTACGCTGATGATACTCAGCTCTATATTTCTTCGTGACCTGACGAAACTTACCAATTCACAAAATTAACAGAATGCATAGCTGACATAAAAAATTGGATGACCAGTAATTTCCTACTACTAAATTCAGAAAAAACAGAGATTTCCTATAACACCAGATGTACTCGTTGCATCAGAAGAAGAATGGCATCTACGCTAATATTAGTCTCTCTGTTTATCCCAAGGTTTACCGTAGTCAGCCGTATCCGGACCATATCCAGATCAGATGGAGGACTTGTACCTAGACACGATGACAACGTCAGCCCTGAAGTATCAGCAGAGATTGAGTCAACTAGATCATTTGATGATGATCAATCGATCATCCCCTGTGAAGGCCTCATCGACACAACACCAGTGGCAGATTCCCAACAGATTCCCAACAAACATTCCCATACCGGCGTGATGAACACGATCCTTAACTAGATGGAACTGGATTAAATATTTTGACTGTTGCGATCCTATCAGACTTATGACCTGTAACAGTGCCTGAATCATAATCAAGCACAGTTTGCTGTTAGCCAGAGGAGAACTGGCCCCCCGACTGAGCCTGGTTTCTCCCAAGATTTTTTGGAGTTTGGGTTCCTTGCTGCTGTTGCCTTTGGCTTGCTTAGTTGGGGACACTTGACATTCAACAATGTTTGATCTGCCTGCACTGACACCATTGTATGTGAACAGAACTGAGCTGGATGATAACATCACTGTTTTCTCCAGTGCTGATATATAGATAAATTACCTAAATTGATATTTATTGATTTTTACAACAGAATGGATCAATCAATACTGAATTTATTTAAGTTGGACAGTGACACCATTTTCTTTAAGAGCTGCTGTGCAGCCAAAATTATTTGCCAGTTATCACTGTAAAGCTGCATCGACACCATCTGCATTGTAAAAAGCGTTATATAAATAAAGGTGACTTGACTTAAATTATTAATTCAAGAGATTCGTTCAAAAATGCTGACTCAATTATTGAGTTCATTGATAAGATTTCAGAGGAGTTCATTGATTATATAGTAATCAATTTTTTAAAAAAATTCAAAGTTGAGTAATCTTTGAACTACTTTATTTATAGTTATCTGCATGTCTCATCCACAAGGATTCAATGATGCTCAGTAAGTATTGGCAGACGCTTTATATGTGAAAAAATAATCTTGTTTCTGTTTGGGACAGAAACAAGATTATTTTTCTTAACCCATTGGCAGATAATTTTGCCTGTTTTCAGCAAAACTCACTTCATTTTGATTTTTTTTTTTTTGAATTTTGAATTTTGAATTTTTTAGAAAACAAGAAAAAATATCTCATGTCGTTTTACTTATCTAATAAAAGCAGCTGGATTTTTAAGAATTGTTTCACACTTGCAGTCTTGGCCACTTGGAAGTAAGTGTGTAAAAATATCCCATGTGACAGGTCTGAAAATTGGCAAAGCACAGTACACTTAAAGGATTAGTTTACTTTCAAATGAACCTTACCCCAAGCTTTACTCACCCTCAAGCCATATATATACGTATATGACTTTCTTCTTTCTGATGAACACAATCGGAGAAATATTAAATATCCTGACGCATCCGAGCTTTATAATAGCAGTGAACGAGACCATCGAGTATGAAGCTCAATAAAGTGCATCCATCCATTATAAACATACTCCACATGGCCCCGGGGGGTTAATAAAGGCCTTCTGAAATGATGCGTTTGCATCCAACATCCTGCGTCATACATTGCGTCATGGGTTACTCATTTGGCGCAAGGCGACTTGCGCAGTATTCTTACAGTCACCACCAGAGTTTTAAATATGGATATTTTTTTTACAAAAAGCCATCGCTTCGCTTCAGAAGGCGTTTATTAACCCACTGGAGCCTTATGGATTACTTTTATTATGGATGGATGCATTTTTTCCTATTCACAACCATTATAAAGCTTGGAGGAGCAAGGATATTTTTAAATATATCTTCGATTGTGTTCGTCTGAAAGAAGATAGTCATATACACCTAGGATGGCATGAGTGTGAGTAAATCATGGGATAATTTTCATTTTTGGGTGAACTATCCCTTTAACAGTCTAGCAGTCCAGACAGTGTGAGCAACTTCTCTGCATTGGTTGAAAGTAATTTCTTCTTTGCAAAGTTTAAAAGGTTATGGCACAATAAACTAGAGAGCTTCATATCCATTTAAAATAAAAAAAACGCTGCTCCTTTTTTTCTTTTTATCGGCCAATAGTGATTCTGAAAGGAAAAAGTGCTTCTTGCTGTAGAAAGGAACAAATGCACGTGATAACAAAAGCATGTCAGATTGACAGATAAATATTGCGCAAACAGTTTACTTCATACATTCAATTTAACAGCATTCATTTAAATTCAATGTAGTGCAAAATTTATCATTCAAGTTAACTGTGCACGTGCATTTTTAAAAAATGATCCATTCATGCAATAAATGCATATATATGACCTATTTCAGGGGCAGACAAAATTTAAAATCAGTCAGAGGTACAGAAATGTCTTCATATTTACAAGTGAAGCTTCACATTACAAGTAGGCTACTTTCTACAACCTCCCTACATCTTGTTTTGACTTTCTTAAGGGGGGTCATGCCTTCTTTAGGGGGGTCCAACCCCATAAATCACAACCTGGTCTGCACAACTCCTTCAGGCCCTTGTCATTTCAAGACTGGACTATTGAAATGCTCTTCTGGCTGGACTTCCCACATGCTCAATCAAACCTCTACAAATGACGCACAACTGGTCTTTATCAAGCCCAAGAGAGTCCAGTCACACCTCTCTTCATCAATATCCAGTCCAGGCATCCCACTGCTTTGCACATTTTGCGTGTTCTTTTCATAGTTCAGTTCATAATGTTCTTTCCTATCGAGCTAATGATCTGAATCAGATGTGTTAGCTAAGAAAAACTGCAAAATTTGCAGAGCAGTAGGAACTACAGGAAGTTGCGGCAAAGATATTGTGAAATTGGTTAAAGACGTATGATTATTTTCACAACACTTTAATACACACCAGCTCTCACATCAGTGCATCTGTCATTTCATTACTAAACTCTTTATCTTGAAGAGTTTGTCCTTTCATATTTGTGGATAAAACAACAAGATTTTTACATGGTTTCGTTCTGTTTGTGCCTGTGGTTTCTGGTTGGTGAGTTTTAAATGTTTTTTATGAGTTTAGTCCTTTCTGCAACTTGTCCTTTATATACTGTAACTACATAGAGGCTCAATTACCAGCAGCATTAGTTGATATTGGAGACATTCTCATTCGAATAACCAATTTTCTCAAGAAAAGTGTTGTGTGGAGCTCAAATGAACTTCAGTTTAGTAAATGACAGTTATTCAAAATCACCGCAAAGATTATTAATTCACACACCATTTTCCTTCTTTGGCAGCCATTTTGTTGTTTTATTGTACAGTATTATTTATTTCAAATGTAGACTTCAAACTATTTACTGTAGTAAACCATCATAAAAGTCTCAGTGTTTATGTTTGTTTTTCAGGTGTTGAGATGAAGCCAGTGTCAGTGAAGGAGGGAGACTCTGTCATCCTACACACTGATAGAGAAATGAGGAATAATGATCTGGTTGTGTGGAGATTTGGGCCTGAAAACACTTTAATAGCTGAAATCAATGTAGTGAACAGCAGCGTGACTGTAAATGATGACTATGATGGGAGATTCAGAGGCAGAATGAAGGTAGATCATCAAACCGGATGTCTGACCATCAAAAACACCAGAATTGAACATGCTGGACGTTATGAACTACAGATCAACCGTATGAAGAAGTTTTTCATTGTCACTGTCAGTGGTGAGTTAAACACCAGTTTCATCTGTTTCATAATTAGTGGCGCTTGCCTCTGACAAAGCATCGCTATTGATTGACGCTCTTGCATTCTTCTTCCACACAAAACTTTGGTGCACTACTCGTCCCGCAACGTTTGTCATAGACCCATGAATTAGGTGTCAAATCGACCAGCTTATTGAGGAGAGGTCTGACTTTTCTAAGTGATTGGACCTATAATATTCGCACAGTGGACAAAAAAAGCAGGCAAAAAAATCCCATAGGCTTAAGGTCTGTACACACTGGGCGAATATCATGCGCTTATCGCCAGCGTTTTTCAGACGTTTTTGTGTTCATACCCAAGTGATTTTTACTGTGTGAACATGCTAATTCACTCCCTGACAGTATATGGCACTTGTGCTTAACGGTAGTGCAAATAAATATATTTATGATATTAATAAATTTAAAGAAGATAAAAATACAGATATAAAATGGCATATAAATGACATATGAGAGATGGTAGTCAGAAACTGTAGTGCAAATAAGTCACAATGACAGTAGTGTAAGTGAACGGTAGTGCAAATAAACATATTTATGAAATAGACATTCTCAACTATATTTCTTGAATGTAAAAGAAAAAAACAAACAGTAAAGATACAGAAATAATACACATCTATTGGTGTGGCCAAGAACTGGCAGAGCACCCATAGTTTGTAGGGGTCTTCCTTGTCTACTTGCTTCCTCTTCGTCGTCTTAGTATCAATGTGTGCTCGGCAAGGCCGTTTTGTGTTTGAGCGGCACCAAGTTTTACTGTAACTTCAGCAGCTCCAGGCACGTGAACAAAAGCGCCAATCTCATTGGTCGGCCAGTTAACGTGGTGCGTCAAACCAAAAAAAACGAACCCGAGGCGGTTTTTTTTTTTTTTTTTTAAATTCCGCTTTTACGCCTGGCGTTTTTTGGGTCGGTATGCACACTCACATTGGCGCCCTTTATTTAGTCATGAGACGTTAAACGTCGGCGATAATCGCACGCGATATATATGATATATATATTATATTTAAACTCATTAGTCAGCTAGAAAAGTGCTCTAGAAACCAGCATTCTGATAAATATAGCTATGCACCATTACATATTCATTATAATTTTTAATGTTCTTCAATATTTAATGCATGTTTGAATAAATCAGTTATGACAGCCATGATTAAAATGTTTATGTTTAAAAAAAAAAACAAAAAACGAATTGGAGTAAAAATATTATTATGTAATTCTAAAATATATTTATTATAAAAAACAATTTTTTAATAAAGTAATTTAAGTGTTTGTGTATAAATAAGTTAATTTAAATGATGTTTCATTAACAAAATTCGGGAGGAGCACTTTCAAATGATCCTTTCAATCATCACGTCATTCCAACCAGCTGTCAGCAATCAGTAATCAACAAGTCTACCCAATCAGCATAAGTGGAGACCATTATAAATACGCAGTCGACTCACCTATGTTCCTTGACAGTTTTTCAGCATCCCTCCATCTCCTGTGGTTAGCAGAATACCTCACTGAGAGCCCATATGCATACTTACTTATTTATCTGACTTATTTGCAAGTGTGAACTCGTGAACCTTCAATATTATAGTAAAGTAGTACCAACTGACTTACATGTGTAGTTTACAGCATTAGTTGAGATTTTTTTCCTCGAGAAAATTTGCCATGTACTGTAACTGATATACTACATCCAAAATAATCGATATTGAATTTAAATCATAATCAAATCGAAAGCAAATCGAACCATGAAAATTGTGTCAATACCCAGCACTACTAGCCAAGTGCCGAGTTTTGCCACTGCAAGCACCACTCACATTTTCATCAGGAAATGTACATTCTAGTTTATTCTGTTATTCTTTTCAAACTATTTACTTTAGTGGATGTAGTTTTGCTTTAATAAAGGTATTTTAAAGTCTAAATCTGTGAAAAAATAAACTCTTTCTCTTTGTTCTTCAGGTGTATCTGATCATGATGATGAGATAATGAAGTCAGTGATGGAGGGAGACTCTGTCACTTTACACACTGATAGTGAAATGGAGAATGATGATGATCTGATTCTGTGGCAGTTTGGAAACTACTTAATTGCTGAATTCAATAAAACAGTCAACAGCACCATTGTAAATGATGAGGTCCTCGATGGGAGATTCAGAGGCAGACTGCAGGTGGATCCTCAAACTGGATCTCTGACCATCACAAACACCAGAACTGAACACACTGGATTTTATCCAATGCAGACCAACCATATGAAGAAAGGTTTCATTCTCAGTGTCTATTGTGAGTTTTTTATTAATTTATTAATTCAATTCAATTCACATTTATTTCAATAAATACATATCATTTCAAAGCAGCTTTACAGAGAATGCATGTCAACATTACAATTTAAAGAATGCAGTTAGCAAATAATGTAATAATTTAGCCAATTAATTTACAATCACTGTTAGCAGTTTAACTGAAGGTAGAAGCAATGAGCTCCTGGAAAAATGAATTACATTAACAATAATTAGGATATAGAAATTGGGCAATGTGCATGTTGATCCAGATGATTGCGTCTTCTGAAGTCCTCGCAGGAGTTGGCGCCGTCTCTTCATAGGTGTTGGTCATCTATTACAGCTTCATTATATTTAGATGTTACATAAAATAACATCTAAAAGATAACATGCTTCTTTAGATCCTTAACATTAAATTGCCTAATTAATTTCCAGGTTTATGTTTAACTTCTGTATCTCTGAATGTTTCTTTCTCATCTACTTCAGTATCTTCATTCATCCTCATTTATCTTTATTCTCTCGTGTTTTCCAGCTCCTCTGCCTGTTCCTGTCATCTTCTGTTACTGTCCTCAATCATCATCAACAGTGTCCAGACATGTTCTGCTGTGTTCAGTTTTGAATGCGAGTCAAGCAACGCTCTCCTGGTACAAAGGAAACAGTTTATTCTCCAGCACAAGTGTGTCTGATTTCAGCATCAGTCTCTCTCTACCTCTGGAGGTGGAATATCAGGATGAAAACACCTACAGCTGTGTGCTCAACAATTCATTCACTGAACAGACTCAACGTCTGGACATTAGTCAACTCTGTTACACATGTTCAGGTATGTCAGCGCTGATATTAGTTGATGTTGGCAGTGATATTAGTATTTATTCACTGAGCTGATCTCAGTTTCATGCTTTTACTCCTCAGACTCTTTCCGTGGTTGTGATACTGTTGAAGCTGTGATCCGATTGGTTGCCACTGCTCTGGTGGGCGTGGCTGCTGCAGCTGCAATTGTTGTGCTGGTTTATGACATAAAATCCAGGAGAGCTGAACAGTATTGAGCACAAATTACCACATCAGGATCCTAAATCATAATGCAATTTCTGATTTTTTCTACTTTTTTAATATCTTTTATAGTTATTCATTTTTGGCTTTATAAAGAGGAGTATTCCAGAAAGTAAGGTTAACTTACCTTCACATATACCCTGAACTTTCGGTTGATTAACCCAAAACATGCTTACTTGAGGGTATGCTGGTTCCAAAATCGCACAAGACATTCTCAACAGAGTGATGAATCGATGATTCACCATGGAAACAGACGCTAACAAGCAGCATTCTACTTCCTTCTACACTGATCAGGCATAACATTATGACAACCTTCCTAATATTGTGTTGGTCCCAATTTGGCTGCGAAAACAGCCCTAACCCATCGAGCCATGGACTCCACTATACCCCTGAAGGTGTGCTGTGGTATCTGGCAACAAGATGTTAGCAGCAGATCCTCTAAGTACTGCAAGTTGCGAGGTGGAGCCTCCATGGATCGGACTTGTTTGTTCAGCACATCCCACAGATGCTCAATTGGATTGAGATCTGGGTAATTTGTAGGCCAAGTCAACACCTCAAACTCGTTGTTGTGCTCCTCAAACCATTCCTGAACCATTTTTGCTTTGTGGCAGGGAGCATTATCCTGCTGAAAGAGGCCGCAGACACCAGGGTATACCGTTTCCATGAAAGTGTGTACATGGTCTGCAACAATGCTTAGGTAGGTGGTGCGTGTCAAAGTAACATCCACATGGATGGCAGGACCCAAGGTTTCCCAGCAGAACATTGCCCAAAGCATCACACTGCCTCCGCTGACTTGTCTTCTTCCCATAGTGCATCCTGGTGCCATGTGTTCCCCAGGTAATTGATGCACACGCACCCGGCCATCCACATGATGTAAAAGAAAACGTGATTCATCAGACCTTCTTCCACTGCTCTGTGGTCCAGTTCTGATGCTCACTGTTGGTGGTGGACAGGGATCAGCATGGGCACCCTGACTGGTCTGCAGCTATGCAGCTCCATACGCAACAAACTGTGATGCACTGTGTATTCTGACACCTTTCTATCTGAACCAGCATTAACTTCTTGAGCAAATTGAGCTACAGTAGCTCATCTGTTGGATCGGACCACACTGGCCAGCCTTCGCTCCCCGCGTGCATCAATGAGCCTTGGTTGCCCATGACCCTGTCGCCGGTTCACCACTCTTTTGATAGATACTGACCACTGCAGACTGGGAACACCCCACAAGAGCTGCAGTTTTTGGAGATGCTATGACCCATTCATCTAGCCATCACAATTTGGTCCTTGTCAAACTCGCTCAAATCCTTACGCTTGCCCATTTTTCCTGTTTCTAACACATCAAATTTGAGGAAAAAATGTTAACTTGCTGCCTAATATATCCCACCCACTAATAGGTGCCGTGATGAAGAGATAATCATTGTTATTTACTTCACCTGTCAGTGGTCATAATGTTATGCCTGATTGGTGTATATATAAACAAGGTCATGTTCAAAGAGTAAGTTGCTATAGCTCCTTACTTACCCTGAAAGTTACCTCCGTTTTTGGAACCGAAAGTTGAGGTTAATCATATACTTACTCTTAAACATACCAGAGTATGTCACATAACCTGCTTTCTGGAATAACCTGATGGTTCTCAACCACAATAATACTTTTACCGCAACAGCACGAATGTATATATGTATATCTGCTGCCTTTGTAGTAAATGTAGGCTACATATACAGTGAAGATAATCATAGTACATATGCACATATTGCCTGAACCACACATTAATAGGTTTCATATTTTTTAAATGAAAATGAAAAGAGGCAGGGTTGTGTTTTATATTTTGTTTTGTTATATAGCCTACATGAAGTAAAGATAATCAATTCACACGTTGCCTGAACCACATTTGTGTGTGGCGCCTCTTGTGTTGTCATTCCCCTTGTAGCACGCGCAAATGACGATTCTCTGTCAACCAATCAACGTTCTGCAGAGTGTAGCTCCACCCTTTTGGTACGGTACTATTGTGCTTGTTACACCAATGAAAGGGTCCCAAAAAAGTGGTACGGTACAGTTTGGAATTAGGGTACCATTCACAACTTTTGACAATGGAAATGGCAATAATTGCGTACCGTACTGTACCGAACCGTACCGCTCAGTGGAAACGAGCCATAAATGTTAAGACTGACCCGGTGCTTTTTTTTAAAATGTGTACTTGGAAAAGCTATGCATGTCAATAGATTATGTGCCTTGTTTTGTCAGTAGAAAAAGTACATACTTTTGAGTGTTTAGCAGAAGAGTAGGAAAGCTTTGGGACATTTTTAAATATCTAATCTTTGTTTTTTTTTTAATTATCCAATTGTGCTTAAATATTTCAAAATGTTAGCTTTATTACATTTTTATATTCTAAAAGTTTGTTATATTCTACTTTTGCAATTATTTCTACATATTTAGTGCTTGCTTTCTTTAAATTTAACCAATACTGTTTGTCTCTCGTTCTTGTTGAAATAATGATAAAGTTTTTTACAAGATCTTTTCATGTTCTTAAAAAAAATATTAAACTGATATTAAACTGTTTGTATGTAACTCTTGTATGTGATTATCTGCCTAAACATTACCAATAATAAATAAAAATAACAAAGACAAGTTAATAATTTCTCCCCCATAAATTACACATTTTCAATTTTTACATGGTCTTGTTTTAAGCTACTTATTACAGGTTTGCATATATAGTGTTTATATTCCCTGTGTGAGTTGATAATGAGGAATACAGACTCATGTTCTTATTCTTGTAACATTTTTATTTATGCAGTAACACTGCAGTTTCTTAATTAAAACAGTGCAAAACGAAAATAGTACAAAGCAAGGCTTCTGCATGTCATCCACACCAATTGCAAAACCAGATGTAACAAATGATTTAGCATTTATTCTGTGAAACTGGTAAATAAAATACATTTTGACACAGAGACATTTATCCTGAAGCAGACTTTGCCTTTGCTTTAACTGTAATGAACACTTATCAGTTTCTGTCAAACAAAATAGCTACTATTTTAATACAACTAATTTGTTTGACAGAAACTTTCTTTAATAAGTCTTTACCTGACTGGGTTCTTCTGTGCTCAAAATCACTCAAAACTTTTGATAATTCAATAATCTCTATTTAGTTTTCACAACATATTAGTTGTAAAAAGTGTTAAAATACAGTCTCGTCTTGTTCTTGTGAACCCATTATCATGCACCATCTGATCTTGTAAGTGTATGGTCACAGCCATAGAGATTATGGTTAACTTGTGCCTTTGATTATCAACACGATAAAATTAATTTATTAAGTGAAAATATATACAAGAGAAAATATCACACTTAATACAACTAGAAGGATGACTAACCTACTAATAAATAAAAGAATCCATAATCAAAAGAGAAACTACCAACTAACACAAACTTAAATGGAATGAACAGCCAGCAGATGAACATCAGTTATATTCGGGTGAAGCAATGAACAGGAAATTAACAGTCTTATGAAGGGAAGTCATATGTGGTCTGTCTCTCAAGACGATGATATGAATATTAAATAGGCATTTATTATGAACTCAGATAGCATGTATAACGTTTGTATCTGTCATAAGCTGACCCTAGATAAACAGCCTCTGTGTAAACCTTTTCAAGATCTTTTGAAAAAAGAGTTTATATTTACATTGCAGGTGGTTGGGTGATTAGTCGAGTCATGAGGGATATCTTCCACTGGGGATTCTTGTTGTTTGCAGTGGGAGAAGCAATTGCTTTCCATCAGTCATGTTCACCGAATGCTGGTGGTTTGTGGGTATTCCAGAGAACTATAAGTCAGGCAATATTGAATATGCATGCAGGGTCCACTTGCAAAATTATAACCTTGGTTGTGCTGTTGTCCCTTTCCTCGTCAGATCAGAAATTCAAAACAACACTATGTCCACCTGGGGATACACTTATCCCTATTCACTTATTTGCACTGTCCCAAGTACACAGTTAAAGGAACACTCCACTTTTTTTGAAAATAGGCTAATTTTCCAACTCCCATAGAGTTAAACAGTTGAGTTTTACCGTTTTCGAATCCATTCAGTCGATCTCCGGGTCTGGTGGTACCACTTTTAGCATAGCTTAGCATAGCTCATTGAATCTGATTAGACCGTTAGCTTCTTGTTCAAAAATGACCAAAGAGTTTCAATATTTTTCCTATTTAAAACTTGACTCTTCTGTAGTTACATTGTGTACTAAGACCGACAGAAAATGAAAAGTTGTGATTTTCTAGGCCGATATGGCTAGGAACTATACTCTCATTCCAGCGTAATAATCAAGGAACTTTGCTGCCGTACCATGGGTGCAGCAGGCGCAATGATATTACGCAGCGCCTCTCACAAATGTCTTCATGGTTGCAAGGCACGCTCCCCGTCCGTCGGTCTTAGTACACAATGTAACTACAGAAGAGTCAAGTTTTATATAGGAAAAATAATCAAAATTCTTTGGTCATTTTTGAGCGAGATGCTAACGGTCTAATCAGATTCAATTAACTATGCTAAGCTATGCTAAAAGTGGTACCGCCAGACCCAGAGATCGGCTGAATGGATTCGAAAATGGTAAAACTCAACTGTTTAACTCTAGGGGAGGCGGAAAATGAGCCTATTTTCAAAAAAGTTGAGTGTTCCTTTAACCCTTATAGGGTCTTTGGGGTCTGCACAGACCCCAAATGACGTTTGCTCAAATAAAAAAAAATGTTCTTTGTCCAAATGACATGAAACTTTGTACAGTTGTTAACACTTTCTAGATCTACAAAGAAAAAAAAATTGGAGTGATATCTTGTTTTTATGTTAGTGGGTCTTCGGGGTCTCCACAGACCCCAGGCAACAAAATATAATTTTGTAAAAAAACAAGTGTTTTTTAAAAAAACAAATGTAATTTTACTCTGTTTATTAATGTTTTTACTTCATATTTGTGCAGTTTTTGGAGGATTTGTCATATCTTTTAAATTTATATATATATAAAATCTTATTATGTAAAATTCACTTATAAAAGACTCACATTCTAACTTTCATTCATGGGGATAACATGGATAATTTGACATGGTTTAGTGTAAGATTTTTGCCCATCTTTGGAAAATGCAGTTTTAAAAGTAAAAAAAAACATCACTTTACCAGTAAATGCTGCAGAGCTCCACTATATGCTATATGTTATTTGACTGACTGAAAGTATTTTCAATTGGATTTATATCTAAATATTATGAAATCACAAAGACAAAAAGACAATAAAAAATACTTTTTGTCAAAGTTTAGCATTTTTTTTTTTTTGTACTGAAAAAAAAAAAAGTTTTTCAAAAATGTTGATTTTGAGGATGAATTTGTCCAATTTCTAAGTGGGGTCATCATAATGTAACAATATTGAATTTTTTTTTTTTTTTTTCATAACAAAAAGTACTAAACTTTGACAAAAAGTAGCCTTTATTGTTATAATTGTGATTTCGGAATATTTAGACATGAATCCAACTGAAGAATACTTGTGAAAAGATGTCTTTCAGTTAGTCAAATAGCACATAGCAAATAGTGGAGCTCTGCAGCCATTTACTGGTAAAAGTGATAATTTTTTTACTTTTATAACTGCATTTTCCAAAAGATGGGCAAAAATCTTACACTAAACCATGTCAAATTATCCATGTTATCCCCATGAATGAAAGTTAGAAATGTGGGTCTTTTATAAAGTGAATTTTACATAAAAAGCTGTTTTTGTATAAAAACCTATTTAAAAAACATTTTATTTTTTAATATAAATTTAAAAAATGATAAATCCTCCAAAAACTGCACAAACATGGAGTAAAAACATTAATAAACAGAGTAAAATTACATTTGTTAAAAAAACAAACAAGTATTTTGTTACAAAATTGCATTTTGTTGCCTGGGGTCTGTGGAGACCCCGAAGACCCTGAGTGTACTTCCCAAACGCAGACCGCACAAGGGTTAAAACAAACAGTGTCTTTAGAATTTTAGATATGCATTATTTTATTTCCAAACCTCTTTAAAAATCATTAGGGCAGTGTCCTGAACCCACAAGGCCTGGTTTCACAGACAGGGCTTACCCTAAGCCAGGATTAGGCCTTAGTTCAATTAGGGCATTTAAGTAGCTTTTATAAACGTTTACTAGAAGGAAAAAAAAACAACAACTTACTGGTGTGCATCTTGAGACAAAACAATGACACGGACATATTTTAAGATATGTCAGTACAAGTTACTTTCAGTTAAAACAGCTCAAACATGCAGTTTAGTCTGAGACTAGGCTTGAGCCTTGTTTGTGAAACTGGGGGACAGAGTCCAAACTGTTGTGAAGTGGGGACCAGTGGTGAAGTCTTCTCTGCTGTTTACTGCACTCCAGAGCAGATGTGCAGGTGATGGTTTAAATTGCTCCTTTTCAACCTCTTTCTAACTCTACAATTTTTCATGAATGTGTTTGCAAATGTCGTTTCAGGTCTCTCCGATATGTGAAACTCACGTCACACTTTAGACATGTGAAAGGCTTCTCTCCAGTGTGAAGTCTCATGTGAGCTTTAAGATTTCCTTTTTGTGAGAAGTTCTTCCCGCACAGTTCGCAGGTGTGAGGCGTCCCTTCAATGTGAAGACTTTTTGTGTGAAGGCGGAGGCTGGTTTTATGATTGAAACTCTTTCCACATGATCGCATTTACAACTGTTCTCTCCTGAGTGAATCGTCATGTGGAAATTAAGGCTTACCTTACGAGTGAAACTCTTTCCACAGTCAGCACATACGAACGGCTTTGCTCCAGTGTGACGATTCATGTGATACCTAAGGTTTAGTTCTGTTGTGAAGCTCTTTTCACACCGATCACATTTGAACGGCTTTTCTCCTGTGTGACTTCTCATGTGGGATGTAAGGGTGTTTTTGTGTGAAACTCTGTCCACACTGAGGGCAGGTGTAAGGCTTTTCCAGTGTGAATTCTCATGTGGACTTTAAGGTTTCCTTTTTGATTGAAACTGCTTCCACACTGTTGGCAGGTGTAAGGGTTCTCTACATTGTGAATATGCATGTGGACTACAAGGTTTTGTTTTTTAGTGAAACCTTTTCCACACTGTTGGCAGGAGTAAGGGATCTCTCCAGTGTGTAGCCTTATGTGGGTATTAAGGTTTGTTTTTTGGCTGAAACTTTTTCCACACTGTTGGCAGGTGAAAGGCTTCTCTCAGTGTGAACTCTCATGTGGACTTCAAGATTTGTCTTATACTGAAACTCTTTCCACACTGTTCGCAGCTGAAAGGCTGTTAGATTTGGTCTTCTGACCTCTTTTTTCTTGTGAGGAAGTCTTTGTGGATTTTTTTCTAGTTGTGCAAAAATTATATTTCTCATACTGATTTTTCTTGTACCAACTTTTGTCTTCTATTTCATTCAGTTCTTCACCCTCCTCTTTCAGTGGCATTAGGTCTAAGGTAAAAAAAATAATAAACAAGTTAACACCAGTTTAATTACACAAAGCAGCAGACATCAAAACCAGCATAAGACACGAAAACGTACTGAAAATGGCAACTTAAAGAGATTTTTCCTGTAATCTCAGAACTTCATATCAATATTGTCAACTCTTTGCTTTCTTAACTTTCAAACTTTTATGCTGCATGTTATCAAACCCCTTATCAAACACAGCTTGACCATGGGAGAATTGGTTGGTTTTCAGATTTAAAGGCATCGCTTCATGAAAATGGACTTTCTTTTCTGCACCAGTTAAAACTGCAGCCCGTAAGTTGTCTCTTTGTTGCAATCTCTGTTTGAAACCTGCAATTGCAGTTGTTTGCGGAATCGTCATCTTTACGTGGGCTGTGCCTCGGCACGGCTCCTCAGCGCAGATGAATCTAATGTTTGCTGTCGTTGTGGATACTGTACTTCGGAATCACAGATTATAGTCTTGGAATATGACCAACATAAGAATTTTCACCGGAAAAAGGCTGAACAAGTAACATGTCTGCCACTTTTGTTCTGACTGAGAAAAAAAAAAAACAATAAATCACGCTGCCAATGGTGATTAAATCTAACGATCGCTTAATTTGGATCACGTCAAACCGTGCAAATCATTATTAAATGTTCTACTTTGTTCTCAAATTGTTTATGTTAAAGGATTAGTTCACTTTCAAATAAAATTTTCCTGATAACTTACTCACCCCCATGTCAAGCACTTGGAAGGCGATCTTTTATTTATATAAAGCATATCGTCGCTGTCCGATGAAAACCACGTATGTCCATTTTGCCGATTTTGAAATTTTTCGACGGATTGAATGTCCAGGTTCATTTCCGTATACAGTATGCTTCATATCTAAATGGCCAATGAAAAGTTGTGAAATCATGTCATCTGATTTTCACGTATATCCATTTGGTGTCAAAGCTGTCAATCACGCCGCGTATCTCCCGCCCTGTGGAAGCATCTCGCCGGTCTCGTGAAGTTTCATCGAAGCTCAGCACTGGATAGCCGAATAACACTGTGAGGTAAAGTATCAGCAAACGTTTGTTTTTGACAACTGTTCTCAAGTAAACGTTTCCCCCCTGACGCCAGACGTACGTCTAGGAGTGACAAAATTACGGTAGGACTGTGCAAACAAAGTATCTGTCTAGCATTACCATGTCAGTGTATTGATTCATTGTCCCTTCAGTTTGCAAGAGACATTTAATAAATTTATAATTAATATTACTAAGAATAAACTTTATTTAATAAATGAGCGTATTCATCTGTCAATATGAAACGCGACTTGGCCATTCTAATTAATGATCGGAAGAACGCGTATCGACCACCGGTACTGTAAAATATGCACGTATGTCCATTTAAACTCAATTTTGGTCAAATGTGGATTATATCATTACACTGGCAAGAATATGGTTACATGTAAAGATGCCGTACCAAGTATGACAACGCTACATTCAACTGCTTTTGAAATACGGTGTTTTTTTCACTTCCTGAAAAGTAACCGTTTTGGACATACGTGAGTTTCATCGGGCAGCGACGATATACATTTAAAATTTTTTTCGAAAATAACTGATCGTTTCACTAGATAAGACCCTTATTCCTCGTCTGGTATCGTTTAAAGCCCTTTGAAGGCCCCCGTGAGTCCTCCCAAGGGGGATCCCCCAGTGGTGTAGTCTACGTGATATGCAGGTATATGCCTTATACCCACTAGGAAAGGTCAAGGATTTCTGTATATCCACTTAAAAAAGCACGAGAATATGGATTTGGCGCTTTTTAATGTGACGCGACAGATCACAGTGCCTCAGTTCAAAAGAAGCTGCAGCCTGACGCGCACGTGAACTGATCCTCTCCTCCGCTTTAATACCAGTTACAACGCGAAATAAACATGAATGAACACCTAAAGGTATGTTAAAGGATACAGAACAACTGACCGACATCCATATCATGTCATGTAATCATTTAATCAGTGTTTCAACCACGGAAAGAAGTTAACAGCTTGTAAACAAACGTAACGTCACAATTACCTTAGAACAAACATATTCATCATGACCATAAACTTGTTAGTCAGCTAAAAAAATTAACTATAGAGAGGAGCTTTTAGCTAAATATATGCACCATTTTACATATTGATTATAATTTTTAATGTTCTTCAATAGCCTATATAATGCATGTTTGAATAAATTCATCAAGTTGACAGCCACCATTTAAATGTTTATATTTAAAAAAAGAGAAAGTTAAAGTTAGTGGGCCTATTAAAGCTTTATTATTATATATATAAAAAATAAACTTACTACTGAAGGGTAACTTAATACTGAAGTTTGTATACAAATTGGTTCATTTAACCTTCAATATTAATGTACCAACTGATTCCCATGTGTATTTTACAGCATTAGTTAAGAGATTTTTTTTCTTGAGAAAATTTGTCATGTAGCCTACCTGATATACAGTATATACAAAGTAACTGATATTGACTCAATGCAAGCTTGTGAATTCAAATGCATAACTATGATGACAGACTGGCAGGAAATGGTGCAAAACAGAGTCCAAACAGGGTGATATTGTGACATACTGATATGCCTAATCTTTCTATTAATGTTAATAATAGTTGCAACTTGCACTCTTGTGCAAATGTGCATTGAAAATTGCCAGATGATAAAACCCACCATATATATAATATAAGGCCAAATGTAGAATTAACTGGATCGCATGCAATGTCACGCGCATTTCGTCAGTAAAGCCGTATTACCGCTAAATCGCCATCACCTGCTTTAAAATGGAGCGCAAGCCACGCAATATCGCGTTCATCGCAGATTGACTTCGATAATGAACGCGATATTGCGTAGCTTATCAGTGAACTACGGTTCTGTCTATTAAATGCCGCTCCATTTGAAAGCAGGTGATGGCGATTTAGCGGTAATCAGGGAACCGGCTTTACTGACGAAATGCGCGTGACAATCGCATGCGATATATCCCCCAGCCCTAATCTTAACTGGCTGAGTTAGATGGAGATTGACAATAAACCATAGAAAATCAGTCCAGTCTTTCCAGCCTTGACCCAGAGGAAGCCCAAAAGTGACACTGGAAACGTAACTGGCCCTAGCCCACCCACCTTTGGTCTGAGAGTGGAAATGCAGCTATTCACTCATATACCTTTTTTTATATTGTCATTATACATACCAAAAACCTTCAAGCTGGCTATTAAACCTCTTATTAAAATTAGGATTTGGATTAGTCATTTTCGACTACTTGAAACCTGTTTTTTTTTTATTATTATTATTTCAGATTTAATTATTGGATAAAAAACTTCTTCATGTAATAACCTAGAATACTGTCTAACACTTGATGGCTGCTCTGTTAAGTCTTTGTTGTCATTTAGGAACCTGGGTGTGCTCTTTGATACCAATCTTTCATTTGAAGGCCATGTTTCTAGCATCTGTAAAACCGCATTCTTCCATCTTAAAAATATATTTAAGCTACGACATATGCTCTCAATGAAAAATGCAAAACAATTAATACATAAAAGGTCTTTAATGTTGTGTTTTGCGCCATTGTTGTCAAACAAAGTAAAAGCGATTATTAATTTGATTGCTAATTATTAAAGTTTCATTTATTTTTCAGTGCATTTGTTTTACACTATAGGGATATTACTGTCATGGGAATAGTATATAACTATTATTATTATTATTACTATTATGTAGTGTAATGTAGACTGACACTATCACAACTAAAAGAGGGTTGAGTCCCCTTTAAAAAGTTCACGTACAAGTCAATGCTTTTTTTTGCATTGACTTGTATTGACTTTTTTGCATTGACTTTTTTACACACTGAATATGGGTTGGAGCTTCTCATTTTTAACTCAAAGTGCGCCAGATTTATTGATTTCTTTAGGGCTTGATATTTTAATAAGGATCAAATGACTTAATTCAGCTTTGAGAATGAAACTAACCTGTTTGTGTCTCATTTTCTTCTTGGTTCACACTGAACGTTTCTTCAATCCTCATTTCTTCATTCTCCTCTTTAATAAACGGCATCTTTATAAAAGTGGGTTACATGGATCTCAGTCGCTTCACCAGGAGTTTTCTGTTTGGACAAATTGTCATGTTTAAGATGAGAATAATTAACAGAAAGAAAAATAAATCCAAACTAAATCTCTGGGTGCGTCTCAATCGCCTCCCTAGTTCAGCAGTCAGCGCACTGGTAAGGGAGTCATAAATACACTTAATACTTATTTACGATTTATATTTTCTACTTAATGGCTTTTGGATTATATTTAATCAATTACACTTTTATCTAAACATTAATTAAATGTTAATTAAAGTTGTCATTACAAATGTTTGTGTTCTTGTTGCATTTACACCGTTTTAACCAGCAAGTGTCACTTAATCTTGAATGGGAGTTTCAAAAAGGGAATAAGTTTATCACTACTTGACAGTGGCAGAATTCGTGTTTACAATAAACTGATTAACGAAATACGACGGGAAATGAGACGCAACTTTTCTGTTACTCATGTGCGGATGCCCTTTACTCGTAAAAATAACGTTATTCAGCATGACAGTGTTGCATTCGATATAAGTAACTCGTTTTTTATAGCTTGTTAATACGATACAATTGATTGGACAGCTTGTATCGATTTAAGCAGAGTATAAACACAAACCCTTGTTCAGTCGAATCTCAACAAACGCAATAAAAGCGGCGCAGCCTTGTGACGTCATATCGCCAGACCAAAATAAAAAGCCCTGTCACAAAAGTACATAGAAAAACCAATTGTACCATATCCCTGAATTAAAATTTAAATAGTGACTTGAGTAAAAAAAAAAAAAAAGTGTTAAAAGTTCATAAATATTTTATAGCTACATTCAGTATTGATTTTTTTTTATTTTTATTTTTTATCTCTAATGAACTGTAAGGTTAATTTAGTCTAAAAATACCTTGGTAAAAATTCTTCCATGAAACAGTAGAAGATAAACAAAAGAAGCAATACAAATTTCAAATACATTTGAAACATATTGCTAGAAAAACAGTTCAATCTAATTAAAATCAAGCATTTCACAGCTTTTTAATAAAAGAGATAGTAAGTCAAGCCTCAGATGTCAAGGGTCATTTGTGTGAGTTGCTGCCTATTGTAGCAGGAATAGTTAGTTTGGTCTGGAGAGCCATACTCTTTGAGATTTAAGGAACCAATTGGGGCCATATGTGACGTTTCAGGTGATTTCCGGGAGTGTGTTTATTTGAATGTTTGATGGCAAGTGTCGCTTGTGGGTCTTTCTGAGTGCAAATTTGCCATCAGTTTTGCCTGGAGTACATTGCGTTGCTGTTGCAAGCAGCGTATACTCAGCATTGGGCTTTTCTGTGTCATCTACATTCTTACAGGTTTGAGTGTAGGGTTGGGTACTGAACTCTGTACATTTAAGCGCACCGACTGAAATACGTCAGTACTACTGAGTACCAATTCACATTAAATCAATTACTGCCAAATTTCAAAACACGAGAACACATCTGGGCAATTGATTTAATGTGAATTGGTACTCACATTGACAGTGCTGTCTAATAAATAGGATCTACTCACACACACACACACACAAAAGAAAAAAAAATGCAGTATTTGTAAATTATCACATTGTTCTTATGACCTGTGTTAATAAACATTAGTTTTAATAATTTCATTCTTATGTTTACAAAGTGCACACATGACCAACACTGGGCAAAGTGGAAAGATTGAAGACTCCATTTGCTCAAAAAGAAAAGGAAAATGCTTTTCATGAGAAAATACAAAACTTGTCAGGCTTCTTACTTAGTTGAATCTTCTTACTAAGATCAGTTTGACCAAGAGATATTTAGACAATGCAAAATCAAAGATTCACTGAAAGGTCTGCTTCAGAGTTGTAGAGGACTTGAACATTTCTCAACTATAAATAATAAAATATATTCATATAAATAAATTTTATGTGAAGTTGTGATTCATTGGTTTGTAATGTTGATCTCATATTGGTGCTTGAAACTGCTGCTCTACTGACAAGATGGGGATGCTGTCAATCTTTATGGATCAGATCATATGAAGCTCTTCTGCAATTGGAAGGACGTCTATCACTTTTTGTTCTCCTCAACTTCACCCATCACATCCATTCATGTGTGTCTGCAAATCCAGATGTCCTGTAAAAATTAATTGATTTTTATTTGAGGAAAACTGCAGAGCTGTAGTGCCTGGACCAATCAGACAATCTAACAGACCCCTCAAGACCTTAAAGGCCCCGGTATACTTCAAAGGAAGTTCTTTTTGTGTTCTTTGTTTAGGGGTAAAACGAAGTTCGAAATGTGTGACCAGCAATATACTGTAAACGAACATCTGACGCCGCCCACACTGCTGAGAGCGATATTTAGATGAATATGTAAATATGTGCTATATACTTTCTTCTCAGTAATAAAATAAACACAACAAAAATGAGAAAACAAGCATTTTTTATATAAAGCATAAAGAAAAGCATCTGATCATAACATGGGTAGAGACAGAGTCAGAGAACAGTTCCACGTGAATGAAGGCGGAGCCTCGGCACACACCTCCTGTTACGTTATTGTCACGGACCAATGGTAGTACAAAGGTGTTTTGCAGCTGGAGTGAACTTTTCCTGAAAGTGGCACTTTGGCAAGCCGTTTCAAACTTCCAAAAAGAACACAAAACAAATCTCATTTTGGCCTGATTTTGTTCGAAATTACGTCATATCAGTTCGTTCTTCGATTTCGTTTGAAGTACATTGGGGCCTTAATAGGCAAAGGTTCGAGTAGGCTCTGAGAAATCTGATTCCCATTCATCATTATCAACTTTTATCCCCCTGCTGACACTAGCCAGGTAACTAGTCAACCTCAGAGACATTCCAGTTGAAGGAAGGTGGCAACATGCAGCAGTGCATGCCTAGGAAAGACACATAAGGCCATAAAAAAAAAAACTTCTTTCCATTAATTCATAGACAAATCTTTCTTTGAAGGAACATGCATATCTCCAGGACATTGTGCGTATTATTACTGTTTTGCATATTGTCTTTTGTATTGTATACTGTTTTATGTATAGCTTATGACAGAACTGTAAGATAATGTAACTTTATTGGTATCATTCTTCATATTAAAATAGTCCTCATTTAGTATCCTACCCATTGGTGTATATCACTTCCTCATAATTTGCATGTGCTTGTTATATTAATCAAAGTATAAAGGGTGCACAAAGGGGGCCCTCATTCATCATTCAAATGAGTCAGCTTCCAGACAAAGAAGCTTTTCCAGCTTGAAATTAGAGCTTTTTCATTGGTCAAGCCAAACTCGAGAGATGTGACCTCTTTTCATGTGGAAAAGACTGAAGACATCCAGTCTGACAGCAACGCTGTGGGACCGAATTTGTCCTTGTAGCAGGATTGGAGCAAAACTGGGCAGAGCTGTAGACCTCCAGGAATTGAGTTTAAGACCACTGACCGAGAGTCCAAGGACTTGAAACTGAAAAAAATCAGGCCACAGAGCAAATTCTACAAAATACCACAGCAAAACGTTTAGAAGGCAATGCTAAAAGTCCAGCGGTTTAAATGAAAATGTCGGCACCTTAAAGGGTGTCACCAAAGAACTCAAGAAGAATCTGTTTATACCAAATCAATGTGTCAATTAATGAAGTGCCAAAACACATCTTTTGGAAAATACAGCAGGGGAAAAAGTCAGCTAAGTACTCAGAGGAGCTGAAGCAGTTTTCCATCACATTACACTTTTACTCCCCAAAGGCATATGATTATGTCCGTGACAATTTTCATAAAGCTCTGCCACACAGTCACACTATCTGTAATTGGTACAGCAGCATCTCAGCCGATCCTGGATTTACTGTGGCGTCTTTCACAACACTACAAAGTTATGTACAGGCAAACAAAGAAACTGTCTGTGCCCTAATGATGGATGAAATGTACATTCATAAGATGACTGAATTTGCAGGGGACCAGTTCCATGGCTATGTGAACATAGGCACTGGAGAACACACTGGCCACCCAGGCCTTGGTCCTCATGGTTGTAGCTGTCAATGAGTCATGGAAAATTCCCATTGCATACTTCCTTATCAAGGGTATGGATGGAAAAGTGATGGCAAATGTCATAAGGGAGAGCCTTAGCAGGCTTCATGAGGTTGGTGTTAAAGTTGTCTCACAAGCAACTTGACCATGATAAGGGGACTTGGCGCTGAGCTAAATATTAACAACATGAAGTCCTGCTTCTTGCATCCCTACGCATAAAGTACATGTGTTCCTGGATGCATGCCACATGCTAAAGCTTCTTCGTAATGCCTTTGCATCTTCATTTGAATTTAAGACAGAAAGATGGAAGGAAGATTAAGTGGAAGTACTTTGAAGCCCTCAATGGACTACAGGAGAAAGAAGGTCTGCAACTTGGAAACAGGCTAAGGATGACTCATTTACAATGGAGAAAGCAAAAAATGAAAGTTCACCTGGCAGCACAGCTCTTTAGAAGCAGTGTGGCATATGACATGGAGTTCTGTGAGCAAGGCTTGAAGTTGGAGGAGTTCAAGGGTTGTGCTGCAACTGTGCAGTTTGTGCGCACAGAAGATGAAGCTTTTGATGTACTGAACAGCAAGGGGTGGGCACAAAGACAACCCCAATGCCAGGCAGTCCAGAGGAACGTATAAATGCCTACTTGTGAGTAGAGTCGGGCAAGTTACTTACAAAATGTAATACTTTATCCATTTTGTTCTTCTATGTTGTCCCATTTGCTGGTTTTGCGTCAGTTTTTGGGTAACACTGCCACTTAGCTGTGAACTGCGGAACAGCAGCATATCAAGTACCGAAATGAGCAAAATCATGATAATGTACCATTTGAAATAAAACATATACCGGCATTTTTCCAGTACAGCTATACGGCACAACCCTAATTACGCATGAGAGTTTAGCATTCCATTACTTTGAGTAAAAATAGAAAAAAAATACTGCTTTCTAATAATAGTTGAGGTAAACATATTATAATCCATAAGTTTTTATCCAAATGAGCACACTTTTGGACTAAAAGCCCAGAGGGATGTAAATATAATAAAACACGGAAAGGCGTCAACAGTTAATAAGTTTACAGAACAGAAAATAATTCTTGTTTTGACAGACAGTTACCTAAACACTATCGTTTTACCTGTGGCATTTTTACCTTTTACCAAACCTTTTAATTATATACTGTTCTGTAATTCTTGTGGCAGCTCTTTTCCCATCGCCCAGTCAAGAAATAGAAGTTACCTTTTGCTGAAAGAACTTCTGTCCTGTTCTTCCAGTTCTGGCCCCCTGCCAGTAGATACAGCACCTGCTTGAAGGCTCTTCACCTTCCAGAAGTTCAATGGCACACAGAAAACTCAGCTCCGCTATACAATGATTTTATTCACACTTTACATGACACACTTATCTAAAAGCTGTCCTCATCACTTTCCTCCTGTAAGATGATCATAATGATTTTTTTTAACTACACAGACAACAACAAGAATATTAGGCTGCTGTCACTTTAAGAAGGAAAGCACGCATCTGGTTTCTTTCTTAACTGTTTACTTATGACATAACCGAGAGAATACTTGCCGAGACAGGTATTTTGACATAATTTTGTGTGCCTGTGTCTGTTAAAGTGCGAAAGAGAAATTAATTCGGTGTTTGAACGCTGTCTGACTGTCTCTCTTGCTGCATTCACACGGGGCGTCGACGTCAATGCTTGACGGAAGGCGTGTCTGAAGCTTGCATTTATGCGACCATCATAGTACAATAGACAATCACATTATTTTCCAGTGTTGTATGAACGTAATTGGCTAGCATCTGTGATCCGATTGGCTAACCCTACGTTGGCACTTGAAAAGCTGAGAAATCTTCAACTTCTGCCACAAGCAACACGAGTGTAGCGACACGACGGAACCCACAATTCATTTCGGCAACGCATGACGTCACCCATTCAAAGTAAATAAGAAGCGTTAATGCCGACGCCCCGTGTGAACGCAGTGTCTCTCTCTCTCTCTCTCTGCATGTGCACTATTGCGATACCACGACATTGATAATACCTTTACACAGGCCCGGTTCTAGGATTGCGTGACTGGGGGGGCATTTCGAAAACTTGGTGGGGCAGCATAATATGATTTATGATTCATAGGTTTATGATCCCCCTACCCCCCCTTTTAAATACTAAACAGTTTCCTCCATTTTTCAGATTTTTCCGATTAATAACAGCTTCAAATTTATATTAGCTAATCACAAAAGTACTTTTTGTAATTCTGAAATTGAAACATTTATTTTTTGACTGTTTAGTTAGTACAACTGTTTAATTGGACTGTTTAGAGACTTTTGGTCTAAGATACGAATGGCTTAAAATTACAATTAATTTGATTTATTTTCTAAATATTACATAACTTTTGGTATAATTATGGAAGATGTACACATTCAATGTCTACTATGAACAATATTTTCATTTTGGGAAAATGTTATATTCATGTTATATTATTTACTGTAAGTCCTTAAACAAAGCCATTGTTTTCTGTTTTGCAGAAAGAATTTGGATTTACTCTAAATCTTTAAGAATGGTAAATTTAAAAGTGGAAGAAGACAACTTGGTTCATTGAAGAAATTTAAACCATTAGAAGACCTGGTTGCATGATTCTTTCCTTTTTCGTGTTTTATTATATATTGTGGACTATATGTAAACATCTCATAATAATACATTTTTGTTGCAGTGCCAAAAAAAAAAAAAAAAAATTTTGATCTCACTTATTTATTTTTTTAAATTATTGAATTTCGCAGATTCTGAAAGGTGTTATCGCATCAAATAATAGGCTACTATTCAACAAATAGCACAATATGCTGATAGAATATTTTAGAGTTGAACATAACTGAGCAAAACTATTTTATATTTTACTAGAATAGTTACATCTATTTTTTTTTTTTTTTTAGTTTTTAATTTATTCATTTTCAAGATTTTTCATGACTTGGAAATCACATTTTTAAAATTCCAAGCTACATTTCCAAGTGTTCCATGATCGTGTAGCAACGTATTAACGGTGTGTGCGCGTTTAAATATTGACAAGAGCGCATTTATAAAGGAGCTGCATGTCATCTGCTCAAGTGATTGTCAATGGCCGTCTTGAGAAGTGATCAGATAAGGTGTGTCTTGGAAACTGCTTAGAAAAAGGATGTGGATGGACATGAATGCTTTTTACAAGTTGAAATCTTGTAATTATGGCAATTCTAGCATGGTGTGAGTGAGCACCTGAAGTGCTGAGCATGTCTGTGAGTGAGAACTGTAAAAGGATGCGCGCCGTGAGGCGCGCCAGAAAAATACAACCGCACAATGTTTCTAGTAATTCGCGTATGTAACTAATTTAGTGTTTATATATTTTTTACATTTTGAGTGCTATCACAAAAAAATTAGTATCCTGGGGATGTTGGAGGGGCACAAGAGAAATCTGGGGGGGCATTGCCCCTCCTAGCCCCCCCCTAGACCCGGCCCTGCCTTTACATCCCAACTAGGTTGGCTTGTATGTTTGGTGCAGTAGGGGCCTAACCTCATATTCTTTCATAGGGCCCAAAATTGCTTGCAGTGCCCCTGATGGCAAGAAAAAGCCAAGAAGGTGATCAAGTGTTTTTGGCTGTTGTGACGATGCCATTATCATCATGGACTTGGTTGATTCACTGATCTCTTTCTCTGTCTAATCTTTGTCTAATCTAAATGGTTTTATTGTCATCATCAATGCATAATTATCAGCATTCGATTATCATCATCTTTTTTTATTTTATTTCTCTTTGCCATAACAATTGTGGCTTGTAAAAACAGTTAAAACGACCAGAGAAAGACCTGATGTTAAAGTCAAGGGTCAATTAAAGCAAATACTGATATCCATTATGGTAACCACAAACCAAACATTTTAAACATCAACATCTAAACTTCTGTTAATTCTCAATGAGACCTTCTGTAGATGTATGACAGAAACAATATCAATCTGGTTAATATATGTAATAATGTGTAATGGCTTAAAGTCAGCTGTAGTTTTTGTGTTTCTGGTCATCTCTTCTCTTTTTCTGTTCTCTTGTTCCTCTTCCCATCAGTGATTCTTGAACAGGTGTTCATCACTAAGGCTCAGTCATCACTTACACATTCACTTAATTATCTCACTGCAACACAGCGCCAACACTCTAAGAAAAAAAATGTACGGCGCTGTCACTGGGGCAGTACCCTAGGGTACAAAAGTGAAAAGATACATCTTTGTACCTTACTTACCCCTAAATGGTACATATTAGTACCTTAAAGGAACATATTAGTACTTTAAAAGTGCATTTTAGTACCTTTTCACTTTGTACCTAGTGACAAATGCTGTACCTTATTTTCTGACAGTGAATGTTTACTTTTACTCTTTGTAGTGTGGACACTAGAGGATGTTCCTGTGGGGTTGAAGGGTTAAAGGTTAAGATAAAAAAAAAGGACACACCTTCAAAATGTATTTTAACAGTAATAAACTGTAAGTTAAAAACAGTTATATACTGGCAACATTTTTTTAACCATTGTGCTAAAGAGTAGAGCTTGTGCTTCAGTTCAGGAGAAGACCAAGAAACATTGATAAATAATATGCTGCATGTTGGTTTGTTTAACAGGTAGTGACTGTGTATTGCTGATTCAGTGAAAATCTCTTTACTTAAAGGTGCCCAAGAACGCTCTTTCACAAGATGTAATATAAGTCTAAGGTCTCTCCTGAATGTGTCTGTGAAGTTTCAGCTCAAAATACCCCATAGATTTTTTAAATTATTTTTTTAACTGCCTATTTGGGGCATCATAACCCTTTCGCACGTAAGTTTTAAATATTCTGGCTGACCCCCAGCGTGAGTTTTTTGAAGCGACCGTTATTTAGACTTATCACTTTATGGTTTCCATGGTGACCGCGTCATCGCTTGTTATGTGACACACGCAGCACTGTATGAAAGATGGTCTGCTTTCATTTAATTTTTCCTTTGTTATTCAAAATATTCACAAATTTGTTGACTATAGCATGAAATATCTAATATTCCGATTGACAAATATGTGCAAGTGGATGTGTTTTGCAGTTTAAACACCTTTATAACGATCATGTTAGTTGAGCCATATGCGCGATGGGCGCCGCCATGTTAGTTTGCGCCGCACAGAGAATCGGATCTGTTGGATTTACAACCCGTGAATTATCCACTTCTCCCGAAATACATGAAAGTAAGTGAGTCGGTTGAACTGGGGAAGAATAGAGTAAGCTTTAAAGTTTACTTCACAATGTGTATCTGATATGAAAATCGTGTCGTCTAATTATAATGGAAAGGGTTGTTATTTCCGCTTTTATAGACACCCATTGTGTATTTTACAAACTCTAAATGTATTGTTTTGTTAGTACTCGTGTGTATTTAAATGTCTGAAATCTACAATAACATTATTTGTTGAAAATACTGCAATATGTATATAATGAAAAGCGCTGCGCGCGGCCGTCTCTGGTTTAGAGCGCCAGCCAAAGCGCGCACGCACATTTGAATTTGGCAGTTGATCACGCGATGCACTGAACGTTCTAATCACACCGGTGATCGTACGCTCCAGGGACCAGCCAAGACTGATCACACCGGTGTGATCGTACGTGTTAAAGGGTTAACAATGCACTGATTTACACTTGGCATCGCCCCCTTAAATCGCGTGCTCCCTGCCACACGAGCTGTCGACTATATTACAGCGCATTTACAACAAGTTCACACAGCTAATATAACCCTCAAATGGATCTTACAAGATGTCGTCATGCATGCTGTATGCATGCTTCGAATTATGTGAGTAAAGTATTTATTTAAGGCCCGAGCACCGATGGTGTGAGGACCCTATTGGAATTGCTCAGCCATTATTCTTCTTCTCCAAAATGAATCGCATTTTTGAGGCCCTAAATGTTCTCAAAACTCATGAAACTTTGCACACGCATCAGAAGTGGTGAAATTTACATCTGATATGGGTTTCAGAATTAGGTGTGGCAAAATGGCTCGATAGCGCCACCTACAAAATTCAATTAGCGCCCTTCGTGCTACGTTTCACGTACAGTTATGAAATTCGGTAGACAGATGTAAACAGCCCAATACCTACAAAAAGCCCCTGGGTGCAAAGTTTGTAAACCCAACAGGAAGAGAGATATTTTTGACTTTTCTCTCTACAAATTTTGGCAGTTTTTTTGCCATTTCCACATGTTGTACTTTAACGAACTCCTCCTAGAGCTTTAATCATCACATCATATATGGCCAGTCTAATCTTAAGGCCTTGGAGATGTTAAATATCAAAGATCTTGAGTTTTCGTTGAAGGGCGTGTTCGTGGTGGACTGACAAATTCTGATGTTTCGCCATGAATGATGAAGTTGTTGTAACTCAAGCATACTATGTCTGATCTGCTCCAAACTTCACATGTGTGATAAGAGTCCTGGCCTAAAGACATCTATATTCCAATATTCAGTTAGCCATAGCGCCACCCTGGCAACAGGAAGTGGCATGCTTTACACTGTAATTCAGTACCAGATTCACGTTTCATTATGCCACGAAGTACCAAACATGCTAGAAACACGTTAAATTATGCAACACTTGGCTGAGTGCTAATTTATGCAAATAACGCCACGAAAGAAACAGGAAGTTGTTGTAACTCAGGCATACAATGTCCGATCTGTTTCAAACTTCACATGTTCGTGATAGTCCTTGCCTGAAGACATCAACATGGCAATATCAGTGACGGTCAAAGCGCCACCTGTTTGGCCACAGGAAGGTGGCATTTCGAAATGACTTTGGCATAATTCTCCTGTATTCACTCGCTTACATGCATGTCGCCCACTGTTCTCTGTTTTCCTAAGGCCAACGGGTGGCGGTGAGCCCGGGTGCGAGGGCCCTTTCATCGCTGCTTGCAGCTTTAATTTGATGTTTATATTTGATTCTCTATGAGTTTGAGGCTGTGCTCCGTGGTTAACGGCTAATGCTACACTGTTGGAGAGATTTATAAAGAATGAAGTTGTGTTTATGAATTATACAGACTGCAAGTGTTTAAAAAATGAAAACAGCGACGGCTTTTGTCTCCGTGAATACAGTAAGAAACGATGGTAACTTTAACCTCATTTAACAGTACATTAGCAACATGCTAACGAAACATTTAGAAAGACAATTTACAAATATCAGTAAAAATATCATGATATCATGGATTATGTCAGTTATTATTGCTCCATCTGCCATTTTTCGCTGTTGTTCTTGATTACCTAGTCTGATGATTCGGCTGTGTGCAGCTCCAGACGTTAATACTGGCTGCCCTTGTCTAATGCCTTTCATAATGTTGGGAACATGGGCTGGCATTATGCAAATATTGGGGCGTACATCCCGACTGTTACGTAACAGTCGGTGTTATGTTGAGATTCGCCTGTTCTTCGGAGGTCGTTTAAACAAATGAGATTTATATAAGAAGGAGGAAACAATGGGGTTTGAGACTCACTGTATGTCTTTTCCATGTACTGAACTCTTGTTATTTAACTATGCCAAGGTAAATTCAATTTTTGAATCTAGGGCACCTTTAAAATATGTTTTAAGTGGACTCAAATTAAATAAGTTCACAGTAATAATATGCTCTCTTTATTAACACATAATGCAAGAACAATTAACAATACAGTAGAGTAATAAAGACAAAATTACTTTAAAAAGTAATGCGTTAATCTAGGAAGTTTGTTATAGGGAAACTGTCTTACATGCAATAGACTGATCACAACATGGACTTACACTCTTGTATGGCTCATAGCCTACAATTCTGTTTTATGTATTCTCTCGTTTCTATAATACTCTCCAAGATATTGTCAAGTCCTTTATGCATTTTTCTCATCTCTGCAATGCCCTTGAGGACACTGGATGAGACCTTCTCTGGATCATCTATTTTTCCCTGTCTCATCTGGTGAATCTCTCTGGAATCTATTCCTATGAAGACAGCATCAGCAATGATTAAGAGTCCACTCAACACACCTGAGACTGCTGCTACTGCTACTACTGCATCTGCTGCTGCTGCGGTTGCTCGTCCTACTCTGGTAGCCTGAACACCTGACCTAACACCTGCCCGAATACCTGGCCGAATACCTGCCTGAACACTCACCTGAGCACCGGCCTGAACACCTGCCTCAACTCCTGCTTTAGCACCAGCTATGCCAAGATCTGCCAACAGACATAGATACACTAGTTTTGTGGCATACAATAATGTAAAGGTACTTCTATCTACCTTTTTTTTATCAAATTTCTCTTCTCTTGTCATCTTTTCTCTGAGAAAAATTCTAAATGTTTGGATTTTTCTCAGTAACATCAATGTATCTGATGAGTTGAGAATCGGTTCACTTATATTCTCGTACTTCTGCACAATTCTTTCAAGGCTCTCACGGAGTGATTTTTGTTTTACTGCATTGGCAATGTTGGAGGAAGCACTTGTTAAACCACCTGCAATTCCGACTGAAGCACCAACAGCTGATACTATAATAGATGCTCCGAAAGTGAAAGGTATCAAAATTGCACCAACCAATGCAGTGATTCCACCTGCTGCACCAATCACTGAACCTGACAGACTGCCTATAGTGCATTTACGATGCACCTCCTCTAGTAAATCTGTTGTTTTTTCCCATTCACTAAGGAAGGCTTTCAAGTCTTTGTATATCTTCTCAAAGATCTCAGTGTCCTCCATGAATCTTTTCATCAGTGCTTTTGGAATTGTACTTCTTCTGTCTACTGCATCTTTCAGGAATGGTTTTGCTAGAATCTCCTCAGTTGAAGGTCTGTCTTTAGGGTCACGGCAGAGCATTTCTTTGATTAATTCCCGTAGTTCCTCTGAGTATCTCTCTTCGATGGGAGGTGGGTTTCCTTTCATGCTGAAAGCATGTGCACAGCGACGCTCTATGATATCTGACTGTAGGATTAAGAAAAATCTGGTTAACCTCTACAGACTGAGAATGGAAAGTTCATGCACATTATGCAATAAATAAAGGACATATTTTTTTTCCACAAGTTAGATGCATTTACAGTGTGCCTGAGATTAAGTTTTATTGTTATATTTAAATGAAGCCATTTTCTGGGTTCTCCTCAGGAGGTTCCTGTGAAATTTCCTGTTTATCTAAGGTCCTAATTGACAACAGATTTTCAAACAGATCCGTTTCAGTATTTGTTGCCTAATAAATCTCACAGACACTTTTTTTTAAATCTTTTTTTGTGTATAAAAAGATATTTAATACATTGCTGAGACTCCTGTGAGATTGTCTAAATGTTTAACTTACATTATACATACTACAGCTAATTGCAGTTGACCCAGCAGTAAGATTATAGTAATTTACAATTGGTTTAACACAATGCTTGACAATAAGAAAAAATATACTCACCCACACATTGAGCATGCAGAGATCGTGGAGCAACCATCCCAATGACCATATGTCACTAAACAATTAAAAAAGTAGCTGTTATTGCTAGGAATAAACTAATTTGTTGAACAATATCGACAGTACAAAAAGCATACCTTTTGAAATCATAACTGTGTGTAAATACTTCTGGGCTAACATACAGGTCTGCACCGACAACTGATTCTGCAGATTCATCAGCTCTGAAAAAGAAAATGTATACGTGTAAAATGAAACTAAAATGAAAAATCACTTCTAAAAATAGTATTTTCTCACCTTTCCATTGCTTTTAAGCATCCAAAACGACATAGAATAATATAACCCTCTTTGGTAAGGAAAACATTCTAGAAAAAAACAAAAGCCTTATGAATCATATACATTTGACTTAGTGACAAATGATTTATTAAGCTTGGCCAGTGCGTATACCTGAGGCTTTATATCTCTGTGGAGAACACCCTTCTCATGGAGATCCTGCAGAGCCAGACAAATCTGAACAAACCAGTCAAGGATCTACACACAGATGATACACATGTGAGTTCATTCTTAGCTAGTTCCCAGCTAACAAATATTTGTACTAAGAATGTTTTCTAAACATTCAGTTTTGGCTATGAAAACATTAAATTGTTCAGTTTTATTAATGTATAGTTTTTATGTTACTATAATGTTCTTCATACATCCTTTTCAACTTTTTTTTCTTTTCTTTTTTTATTAACAACTAAACATTCTATTACTCAAAACACTTTAATCCAATGAAGAACATTATAGTGACATGATACACAGCAAAATCCTCAATGTTTAATGAAGTCTGTTTATATGTGTTAGTAGTTAATTATATATTTAAGTGATTAAAGTTTTTCTTTCATGTCTACAGAAATTCTTATTGAGAATTAACAGAGGTTTACTGTAGATGTTTTATTAAATTTCATTTGAATCCACCATTATAGTGTGTGTGTTTGCTTATGCTAATAACCATACAAATTGAATGTTTAAATGTCTGTCTTGACAATCATTTTAACATTTAAATTAAAAGTATACAGTAAAACATTTTGGCTTTTACAACAAGGATATTTACTAGGCAACTTTACTTTACCTATATATTAATGGAACTATGTAATAGTTTCTTTGTCTTTATTTTTTCTTCTGTACACTTAATGAAATGAACTTTTCCAAGAGTGACCAACATAAGACACAAACCTGTTGTTCTTCAAAAACCCCATTCTTTCCCTGTGCCTTCATCATCGTGTAAAGATCTTCTCCTGTACAATTCTCCATTACAGTGTATAAGAGTCCAGCTTCTTTATCTGAATAAATAATGTAACAGATTATACAATAATCAGTGTATTTAAGAATATCTGTCTGCAAATGAGAGCATAATAAGATGATTTTTGTTTTTATTATTTATTTGATTTTATTTGTCCTTCATTTTCTATCAAGAACATGTTCATTAATTGGACTAATTTATTTTTTGGGGGACAATGTTATATTTTAAATTCAGAATACAACAACATTGACTATTTCTAAAATGTAAACAAACACACCTTCAAATGATTCATCATAATCAACAAAATGTGGATTCTTCAGACTTGACAAGATCTTGATTTCCTCTTTGATTTTGTCCAGATCTTCCACCTGAGGTGAACAATGTTTACTTTTTTTTTTTTTTTTGCTTAATTTTTGTAACTAAGGAAGAACTTACATTAAAAAGTGACACTCTTGTAACATATTTAATAGCAAACAGAAAAGATCATTATGGTGAATGCTTTAGTAAATTTTCTGTATACTTACATCTCTGTAGCGCATCTCTGTGATCACATAAGTTCCTCCCTCTTCGCTCTGCACCAGAAATGCTGTTTCTGAACCCCCTTGCCTAAGATTTTTTATTATGGTGTATTCATGTTTTTTTAACACTCCTACAATCAGAATTCAGTGTTATTTTTACAAAGTGCTGTAACCACACAAACTTCATCATAAGCAAAAACATTGTAACGAATGAAAAGTACATATTGTATCTACATATTGTATCTAATTTCTAAACAGTAATTCCACAGTAATCTCTTATTTGTAAGTTGCTTTAAATAAAAGTCAACATCTGACTCAAACACTGAAAAGCAGGTTATTATTTATATTAGTGAAGTGTATTTTGTGTGTTTGTCATTCCTGACTTCATATCAGTGTGCAGTTAAAGTCACCATAAATTCAAAGTTGGCAATTCTCATTTCTTTACGTGTTCTTTACATTTACATGTACTCATCCAACATTTTCAGTTTCTTGAAAAGTCTTAGAGATTCAGCTGGTCAGATGGGGTTGGAAAGATCATTCCACCAGCAAGGAACAGTGTACTAAAATGTCTTTGAGAGTGATTTTGTGCCTCTCTGTGATGGTACCATGAGCTGGCGCTCACTTACAGACTATAGGTTACTTGAGGGCGTGTAGATTTGTAAGAGAGTGTGAAGATACAGTGGTTAGTTAACCAAAACCTTCCCACGTCGAGGCATAATTTTCATTGCATTAGAATATAGATTATATATAGCAGGGTGCGGAGTCCATGGCCGTCCTGTAGACAAGTCTAATGAGTAAGAGCCAGTAAGAGATGTGAATCACTCCCCTGGCCTCAAGAGGAATGCTAGCGACTGATACTAACGGTTGTGGTCTTTAGCCTCCTTGTTAACGGTTTAGGGTGGTGAGTGTAAGGGACATAGGCCACTAAGTGTTGTGTGTGTGTAACTCCCCCTAACTCCCCTGGTCTCAAAATGCGTTGTCAGTGGCTGCGGTCTTAAGCATCCTTGATAACACCCCTGCCTCTCACGGTTGAGTAGGACCGCAACATAAAGATCAGGCCATGGTCCCTACAGTACACTAACCTGTCTTGTTAAATAATGTTTTGATAGACCGATTAAGCAGTTCTCCTGGCGTCCCTTACCTTTTCATGACTTCATGACTTCATGACTTAGCCAGATTTTTTCCTGACATTTTCAGTCAGTCTTACTTCCACCAAAACTTCTTCTAAATTCAACTGTTGTCTGAGCAGCCTGAACTGTGATTGGTTCTTTTCACTAGCTGGGGTGGGACTTTGAGTTATTGGGATGGGAATTTTTTGGGTTCCTCTACTGTTTGTTACTGACTGAGCTGAAATAATTAACTGTAAACAAATAATTAATCGCTGTAAACAATGTGCAACAGTCTCTGCTCCCCTCTGGCATCATTGAGCTGCGGATGACACACGGCTGGACGATGGTTCATCGTTTGGTCATCCGTGCACCACTTTTGATACGTACTCAATACAAGTGAACAACCTACAAGACGCACCATTTCCGAGACCAAAGTTCAGAGGCGCCACCCCATCGCAGTTTGTCTCGGCAGTTTTTCTCATTCTGACACTGAGCACTCTACTGACCAATAGCCGGTCCTCGGGCATACTGCTTTGTGAACTGTACCTTGGGCACTGTTTGGTTGCCCGGCCGCTTTCATTGCTCTAGGCTGGGGATGGTCATAATGTAATGGCTCATTGGTGTATCTGGGTATCTCTTCTCTTCTGACATGTTTACCAGAGTGAGGGCGGGGCTTGTAATTTACATGAGATCCACCAATAGTAAACCACAACCATCCAATCAATTGTGCCCATGGAAAAAATCAAGCTGCGCCTTATTTTTTCTTGTTCCAAAAGCTGTATCACTTAGATATACATCCCAATAGAGAAAAGACCAGAGTGACTTTCGTTTCATTAACATATAGTAATATGCCAAACTAATATTGACATTTTACAGCCAGAGGAGAAATGGTGCTTTACAAGGTCACTAAGTGTATAATACCAAAACGAGATCAGCAACACTTTAGACACCTGCAGGATGATCATAACTTTTTTCATAATGCTAATTCATTTGAATACTCACGTGATCTGCACTCTTCAAATTTCAGGTTAGTGTTTTGTTTTGATTTATTCATTTTAAAGCTGTTAGGAAAAGAGAAAAAGACCTTTAAAAAAAATACAGAAATTTGTTTTTCCATTCTCAAAAAGTAATTTGCATTATAATTATCTTTACAGTACAAACTGATGTGGAGTATTGTAAGAATGTTTTGGTAATTATCTTGTGACTTTCTGTTCCTACCCCGTATTTGCAGTTGTGTCTCAGCCTCATGATACACCCAAAAAAATCTACAGTTTATTAAATAACCTTCTGATACATTTCACAGACAAAAATTCTTCTCAAACTGGCTGATTGACAAACAATTTTAGCACTGATTCTGTTTCTATATCAAGCAATCTTGGCCTGAATGTGTCCTCAAGCTGGCACTGCTGGCCTCCTGTCGAGAATGGCATGTATCCTGTCAGCCAGAGCTGGGCCATGTGTGGCAATGATGGCACAGCATGGATCACGGCAAACAACATGAGGGCCGATTGTTGGTGGGAGAGGAGTGTGATCCTGATCAGTCCAGTGATCTGGTTCAAATCTGGATTGTGACCATGGGCCATTTAAGTGCACTTTAATGTAGTTGACTTGACTGACTAACAATTTACTTAATTTGAATTATGACTTGTGATTTCAAAGAGTAATTTTAAACAATACTACAGTTTAAAATGTAAAATAAAATTTCTGTGTTCATTAACCATAATCATGCAATATTTTGTTTATCATGGTTGCATAATTTTATTAATAAAATTATTTATTAACCGGATGTGTAGGGCAGTTGGACATAGTAGTGTTTTAGAGGTAAAAAATTATATAAATACTGTTCGGTTTCTCACACAAACCAATCGTTTTGTGTCTTAGGACATCAATGTGTCGTCACGAGCTGCAGGGTTTAATTTGGATTTGTCTGTGCATGTTTTTTTTACTCTTTTAGATGGAGTTTCCACTGGCATGCATTATACGGCTGACAGACGGCAACGGTTGGAGTTAAAAATTATCATTTGTGTTCTACTGAAGAAACACAGTCACCTACATCTTGAATGCCCTGGGGGTAAGCAGATAAACATCAAATTTCCATTTTTGGGTGAACTATCCCTTTAATAAAATCTTTCATAGTATCACAGCACTGCAGGAATTTCTGCAGTAGTATTGGCCTGAGAATCTAACAACTGATGTTAAACAGTTTAATCAGAGATTAGACTCTGGTATCAGTGAATCAGGCCACCATCAGGCGTGTATCAAACAGTCAAAGTAATGTGATTTCAGTAAACGAGCCTTCCTTACGCCATAACTTTTTTGAAATGATTTGAATTTCCATTGGTTCGCTGCTATGGGGCTATGATCTTTATGAGCCCATGAAAAAGTGTCTGTATTTTTTTTTACTTGAACTTGAATGTGTTTTATAAATTTGTAGACAATTGTATGACACATTTGTAAAATTAAAAAGGATGAGTTATAGTTAATAGTCTCTTACTGCCCTGATTTACCCAGCTCGTCATAAAAAAAACCCTAAAACAAACCCTACAATTCAATAAAATAACAAAATATACAAAAAAAATATACAGACCCTTTATTTTATTTTATGATTTGTTATTTTATTAATTTATTAGTTGCATTTAATAGATTACGCTTTAAATAATAATTTGCAATTGGTTTGTAAAAGGTGTTTATGCATTTTTGTGTTTAGGTTTTGCTGCATTATGCTGTTGACCAGCAAGCATCACAACATGTGGCGTTTTCCAGCTCTTCAAATCATTTTGCGAATCAATTGGTTCAGTTGATTCAAAGTTTGTTCCACTCATCATTTTACATTTTCTAACCATTAAAAATTTTCATAGCTTTTTATTTATTTATTTATTTATTTTTTAGATCAAGTCAATCATAATGTTACTGTAAATTTACCTTAGGGTTTGAAAACAGTAGAAGATAATTATTTCTCATTTCTATTTGGTTTGAGTGGACGCATACATTTGTCATGTTTCCTTTTAATAATAATAATATTATATACATATATATATATATATATATTATATATATATACACATATATATATATATATGAAATGTGGTGTTTTCATAGACAGATGTGATGACACACCATGTTTGTTAGGTGTTTGTGATGATATATATGGTACGAATAAAATGCACCAATCCAATATTTCAACCCATGCAACAGTAACATTCATAAATGCCAGTACTCTCAGTTTTAAGCATATTTGTTGAAATAAATTATTTAAATTAACTAATTTAAAAGCAGGCTGTATGCACATATTGTATTTTGAGTCCACATCTATTTTGAACTATTCATTAATCAATTACTGTAGTTATTAAAAAATATAAATACCTGAAGCAAGTAGACCTATTACCAAAACCAAATAAAAAAATAATTATCTGAAATATTCTCTTTTTAAAATGTAATTAATTTTACTCTAATGTAAAAATTGTTAATGTAAATTCAGCTCACCTGGAATCTGTAATGGCTGTTGGATTGAAACTTGTAGAAGATCCCTATAGTTATCTGCCAACATCAAAATAAGGAATTATATTTTAGAATAAATGTTTATTTTCATAAACTTGTGTTGTAATTTTTGCAAATAAACCCAGTAAATAAAGCCATGTGTAAGAGGAACATTATGTCGTGCCAAATTATTTCAAGAATCAAATTTGCAATAAAAAGAAGTATGAATATTCTTACATACCATGAGTCTGAGAAGAGTGTCTGACTGAATGATGGTCAGATCTTTCTGAAATACTGCTCTATTTATTAATGAACTAAGCCCCTCCCAACTAAATCTAATTGGTCATTACAATGAACAACAAATCTTCATGTATGTGCGTGCTTTCAGAAATGTGCTCCAATACCCACATGATGGGTGTGTGTTGATCCGTCTGGTAGAGGGATTGAAAAGTAGCATTAATGAGGCATAATTGAACATTTGTTTAACAATATCATGCATGCAATGACCACTACCTCTACACCTTTGAGAAAAGCAGAGAAGACATTGACTGAATCTACTTTTACAAAAAAATACAATTTAGTAAAAAAGATCAAGGTTTGGCTGTGCTCTTCTAATGACTTTAAAGGATGTATTCAACAAATAATAAAACATTTCATTAACAGTGATTTCATGGTGAGCATATAATTCCATTATTTAAGAGTGAAGCTGCTATAGGTTATTAGTAGCATAAATTTCCACCTGCACTATTGTCTATGGATGGATGCCAGTTTTGAGAAGAAAGCTAGTTTAGTTGAACTTAAAAATAAACGTCAATATTTAATCTCAACATAACACCGACTGTTACGTAACAGTCGGGATCATTAATATGATCGCCCCCAACTTTTGCATATGCCAGCTCATGTTCAAGGCATTAGACTGGATCTGTGCACAGCTGAATCATCAGACTAGGTAAGCAAGCAAGGACAACAGCGAAAAATGGCAGATGAAGCAATAACTGACATGATCCATGATATCATGATATATTTAGTGATATTTGTAAATTGTCTTTCTTAATGTTTCGTTAGCATGTTGCTAATGTACTGTTAAATGTGGTTAAAGTTACCATCGTTTCTTACTGTATTCACGGAGACAAGACTGTCGTTATTTTCATTATTAAACACTTGCAGTCTGTATAATTCATAAACACAACTTCATTCTTTATAAATCTCTCCAACAGTGTGTAACGTTAGCTTTAGCCCATTAGCCCGAGCATAGGCTACTATCAAACTCATTCAGAATCAAATGTAAACATCCAAATAAATACTATACTTACATGATCTGATATGCTGCATGATGAACACTTTGTAAAGATCCATTTTGAGGGTTATATTAGCTGTGTGAAATTTGCTTATGCAATGTATTATAGAGTTGCTAGCTTGGGGGCGGGGAGCGCAAGCATTTAAAGGGGACACGCACAGAGTCGGCACATTTTTAATTATGCCCCAAAATAGGCAGGTAAAAATTGAATAATAAAAAAATCTATGGGGTATTTTGAGCTGAAACTTCACAGACAATTTCAGGGAACACCTTAGACTTATATTACATCTTGTGAAAAAGGGTTCTAGGGCACCTTTAAATAATCCTGTATGGGCTCGAAAAGTCCCCTGTGAAGGTCACATCAACACAACATCCAGAGGCACAGATCCTCAACAAACCTGTTTCCATACTGGCATGATGAATCCGATCTTCAACCAGATGGAACTGGATTAAATATTTTGACTGTTGCAATCCCAAGGTCAAGGTCACTTTTATTTGTATAGCAGCTTAAAACAACATTTCTGATCACCAAGGTGCTTCACAATAACACAATAAAAAGGATAACAGTCAAATAAGAAATACTAAGTATAAAAGTCAACATAAACAACATAACATAAACCATAAAACCAAGTAAAATCAGGACTAAGATTTTAACTCATTAAGACTAACAGATCTAGAAAAAAAATATGTTTTCAGAGATGACTAGAATACAGATAGGGAGGAGGAAAACCTAATCGACTGAGGTAGCGAATTCCACAGCTTAGGGGCAAATACAGAAAAGGCTCTATCACCTTTAGATTTCAAGTGAGACAATGGAACGGCTAATAGTTTGTCAGAGGATGATCTGAGAATTCTTTGAGTAGAGTATGGACAAATAAGGTCTGAGATCCGTGCAAGGCTTTAAATACAAAAACTAAAACCTTGTAATCAATTCTAAATTTGACTGGTAACCAATGTAAGTGTGTCAAAATAGGGGTGATCTGCTCACGTTTTTTTTTTATTAATTGCAAACGTGATGGGGAAAACTGGTTGATACCAGCATATAAAGCATTACAGTAAATAAAGGTTAGTTACAGTAAAGCATTACAGTAAATGAACGCATGAATAACTGTCTCTAGGTCACTAAAAGATTTCAATTTCCGTAAACCCCTAAGCTGGAAAAAAATAGCTCTAACAACAGAGTTTATTTGCTTGTCGAATTTTAACCTAAACTAAGAGTCAGACCATGTACCAAATGGGTGAACCAAATAAAATGACCATCCAACTTTTGATGTCATTTACGCAGGCTAACAAATCAAGATAAGGACTTAGAACCAGGTTTTATTGACGTACAACTGGGTATCTTCCGCATAAATGTGATATGAAACCTTATGAAATTCAAAAATGTAATGTAGGGGGAGCATATATAAGGAAAATAAAATCAGGCCTAAAATGGAGCCCTACGGCACCCCGCCCGTAACAGAAGCAGACGATGAATGAAACTGACCTATCTCCACAGAGAAACTCCTCTCAGTAAAATAGGACTCAAACCACTCTAAGGCTGAATCACGGATATCAACCTCAGTTTTTAACCGGTTTAAAAGAATGCAGTAATCCACTGTATCAAATGCCGCACTTAAATCCAATAATACCAAAAAAAAAAAAAGGATATGCTTTATAAGTTTACTCTTCTTTGATGACTGCACATTGTGCTCAGTACTGGGCGTATTGCCACCTAGTGGACTCTTCTGTCCTGTTTGCGCAAGCGAACACGCACCATTCATGCGGTCTCGAAATTTGGGCTGCATGCGGACAGGGTGTGTGGACGTCTGCGAGCCCTCTGGATGATGAAAATTACGCCATGCGGATGGCTGAACTATACTTTAGGCTTTAGCTGGGGACACTTGATATTCAAAAATGTTTTGATTTGCCTGCATTGACACATCTTTATTTTAATTTATAAAATAGTTCATTTTAAATTGGTACTAGTACTATATGGCCCAGTTTCACAGACAGGGCTTAGCCTAAAGGTGCGGTCACACTGCATTTTTTGTTCCACTGACTTCCATTCAAACGCATGCGAATGCATCAGACCGGAAACGCAAGCTCGTGTGAAAAAGTTTTGCATTTCGTTGCGTTCCAAAGTTCAAGTTTTGAACTCGGACCTGCGAATTTGCATCACGTGAAGACGTGCGACCAGTAGAAGATCGATTCGTCACGGCATGACCTCTTGGTTGAATTAAAAGAATTATATTTTTTGCAGTAAAGTTGAGTAGGTTCTATATTTTTACATTTTGAATGTATTACTTTAAGTTATGTGTTGAATTCATGTTTATAAAAAAGACTCTGTAGACTGTGACATCATCACGACCGTTACAGCATCCGAAGAAATTTCACATGTTCAAAGTCTAGTGTGGCCCTGTCCCAAATGGCACCTAAACACTCACGGCCTTCCTACGAGTCCGCACTTTCGTGACGTAACGTCGCTTTGACTGTCGGGAAGAAGTCTGCTGAGGAGCTCGCACCAGTGCTCGCAAGCACCCTTCTGAAGCCTAAAATTGACAAATGGGACACCCTACGGTCTCGTGGACTTAAGTCCACAAGACTGAAAGTGCATTCAAGTGTGCCATTTGGGACAGGGCCTGTGACTGCGGCTTAATCCGGGATTAACCCTTAGGTCAATTAGGATATTTAAGTAGCTTTTATAAATGTTCACTAGAAAAAAACATTACTGATGTACATCTTGTGACAAAACAATGACACTGACATAATTTAAGATATGTCAGTAGGGATGTAACAATTCAATCAACGAGATTTAAATTAGATAAATCAAAATTGAATAATTATTTCTCAGACAAAATGCTGCATATTTCATTGTGAAATTGAAATCTTACAAATCCTAAATCAAATAAATAAATCTGTTCATGAGTACAATAACAAGATGTTTATTTGCTCTATTACAGGTGGCACAATGTCACAGCCAGCACCATCATCACCAGATCTTCACGCTCCACCCACTCGTTCACAGTCCCCCTGAGTTTTGATCACCTGCACCTCATCACCAGACACACTTAAAAGACGCTCACTTCCTACACTCAGTGTCTGGTCTCATCAGACTTACATGGACTGCTTACTCGTTACTCACCAGCGTCTTCCCGGATTCCATACCTGCAAGAGAGTTCTCTGATTATCATCAGCTAAGTGACTGTTTCAAAGTGCTTGTTTATCTACTCACCTGCATTCGACTATCCCTATGTTCGTGCATCTGTGTTCACTTAACCATCTGCCTCCGTCTGTGTCCTGACAACAGGCTAAACTATCTAGTAATTTAAAATTAGAGGCAACCACTGCATTTGAATCACGATCCCAACGAAGAGCAGTTTTTAATTTAAATTAAAACTAGAAACAGAATGTTTAGCTTTGTGAAATTGTTACATAAAACTTAACAGCAGACGAGCTGCATGAGAACGCAAATTCACTGTCTTGACAGCAGGTGGTGCTTATGGAACAGCGGCAATATAGCGCTTCCTTGGTCACCACTGTAAACAAAGCAGCACTGTGCGCTAAAACCACTTTAAAATGCACTGTACAAAAGATGAAAAGAAAATACCATCTAAACTTTTTCTGAACACAGTCAGTTCCTCTCAGCTATACATTAAACCCCCGCCAACAAATGTATCGCGATTCATTTAGCATCTCAAACGACTAAATGTTGAGATGCTAAATCAATCATATTTTAATTGATTTTCAACCGGTTCTGGATGCATCGTTACATCCCTATGTCAGTACAAGTTACTTTCAGTTAAAAACAGCTCAAACATGCATTTTAGTCTAGGACTAGCTTAAGCCTTGTCTGCGAAACCATGGGTATATGTTATGTTCATGGTTAATTGTTAATTATTTCTTAAAATGATTCTTAGTGATACTATTACTAACTACTATAAACTGCCTATAAAGTACTTTACTGTCCAAGACTACTTTTGCCCTATTTGGATTGAATTTGTCAATAGACATGAATGCTCATGTTATGTGCGTTATAGAATAATAATAATAATTGTTACAAAGTGCTTACTGTATTCACCTCTGATTCCTATAAATCATGTGACATTAAAAGAGAAACTGAAATGCAGCAGAAAATAATGCAAACAGAAATTAAATCCTGTTTACATTGATCACATCCTGGCCACTATTGAATGTTTGGTTATACTGTAGCATGTGAAGCTGAACAGCACCACCTGTTTACTCCACCCCCCCTTTCAAAGAAGAAGCCTGATATTGAAAAACCCTTAAAGGATTCTCACTTTGTTTATTGTAACTCTGTCCATTCTCCGAACTGTTTGTCCTATAGGGTCGCAGGAGCCCATCCCAGCCTTGCGGGACAAAGGCAGGGAAACACACACACACACACACACACACACACACACACACACACACACCACTCTATATTTACCTTCTTCAGGTCACTGGACCTGCATGAGATTGGATTGGGGGAAATCAGTGGTTCGGAGCATGAAAGTCATGTGATTTCAGTAAACGAGGCTTTGTTACGTCATAAGTGTTTAGAAATTTCAAAGATTCATGTGATTTTGACACTCCGGATTATAACAAAAATATCATAATTTTTTGTTCCGAAGATGAACGAAGGTCTTACGGGTGTGGAATGACATGAGGGTAAGTAATTAATGGGTGAACTATCCCTTTAAGAACTGACCTGTTCAACTTAAAAGGAAAATTATTCTTCTGACAAACTTGCAGCAAGATCAAATGTTAAAGTGACACTGATGTGTGAGCTGCAAACACATACAATAGAGCGTGGATACAATTTTTCAATAAACAAAACTAGATGCATACAATTAAATCTTGGGGCAGATTTTATGACCCGGTGAGCAGATCAAGCATCCTGATTGCCTCCAAATGTTGCATTACATTAATAAAACCTCTGCTCACAGCAGCGTGGACAAAGTTAAGCCCAGACTTGAACCCAACTGAACATCTGTGGATAAACCTGAAAATGTCTGTTCACTGAGTCCACATCCAAACTGACAGATCTTAAAAAAGATCTAAAGAAACAAAATGACAGACAATCTGTAAATTCAGCTGTGTAAAGCTTTATGAATCATACACACACACACAAAAAAAAAAAAGACTTAAGGGTGTAATGGCTGCAGAAAGGTGCTTCAACAAAGTACATTTTAGCATAAGGTAAACAAAATGTTGTAAAGGCAAGGGGTCTGAATACTATAAGAATGCTATCTAGATACATGTATGCAATACACTGATTTCTAAGTATTATATTGAATAAAATATATGAGTGACGACTCTATACAATGGAAATTACATGACGTGAACGTAGCTTTGATTTCACAGAGATGCATATTTTCTGGTGCCATTTTAAATTGCTGAGCCATTTAAAACGCTTTCTACAATAAGAACAAGAATAGGGTCTCACATCTGCATGACTTTTCATGTGTATCTTTAAGTGTGATGGCAAAGGAAATATTTTTTTACACTTATCACAACTAAATCGCCTTCCTCCAGAGTGAATGTGCAGGTGATTTCTTAAATTGCTCCCTTTCGTAAACCTCTTGTCACACTCAGACCATTGTAATTTCTTTCCATTATGAGTTTGTAAATGACTTTTCAGGGCACTTTGATATGTGAAACTCTTCTGACACTGAAGACACTTGTAAGGCTTCTCTCTAGTGTGAAGCCTCATGTGAGTCTGAAGATTTCCTTTCATTGTAAAACTCTTTCCACACTGAGGGCAGGTGAAAGGCTTCTCTCCAGTGTGAACTCTCATGTGAATTTTAAGATTTGATTTAAGTGTGAAACTCTTTCCACAGTGATCGCACATGAAAGGCCTCTCGCCAATGTGAATTTTTACATGTCTCTTAAGGTGATCGCTGTCTGTAAAACTCATTCCACACTGGTGACATTTCTCTCTTGAATGAATCTTCATGTGGTCAGCAAGAATTACTTTAAATCTGAAACTGTTTCCACACTCACTGCATACATACGGCTTCTCTCCAGTGTGAACTCTCATGTGGGCATTATGGGTTGATCTATGTGTAAAACTCTTACCACACAGTTTGCAGGTGAAAGGCTTCTCTCCAGTGTGAATTCGCATGTGGCCTCTAAGGGTTGTTTTATATTTAAAACCTTTTCCACATTCAGGGCATGTGAAAGGCTTCTCTACACTGTGACTTTTCATGTGCCATTTAAGGCCTCCTTTTTGAGTGAAACTTTTCCCACACTGTTGGCAGGTGAAAGGGTACTCTCCAGTGTGAATTCTCATGTGGAGTTTAAGGCTTCCTTTTTGAGTGTAACTTTTTCCACACTGTTGGCAGGTGAAAGGTTTCTCTCTAGTGTGAGTTTTCATGTGGGATTTCAGGTTTCCTTTTTGAGTGAAACTTTTTCCACACTGTTGGCAGGTGAAAGGCCTCTCTCCAGTGTGAACTCTAATGTGGTTTTTAAGGCTTTCATTTTGAATGAAACTTTTTCCACATTGTTGGCAGGTGAAATTACTTTTAGTTCTTTTCTTTTTAGCTCTTTTTTTAGACAAAGTCTTTTTAGTCTGTGAGCGACTACAAGACTTTTCTCCAGTTAGGAAATCGTTATGTTTCTCATACTGATTTTTATCTTCCTTTTTATTCGGTTCTTGACTCTCTTCTTTCAGCGCCTTCAGGTCTAAGATGATAAAAGACAAATAACCCAAGTTTAAGCACAAAGCAAGAAACATCACAACATTTAAAAAAGAACACAGTTTGAATAGAAGAACTTGTTGGGTATAGACTAATCTCAAATCTACCTTTTTTTTGTCAAAAAAAAAAAAATAGTTCAGTTACGTAGAAATTTAAACTGCATATAAAAGTTATAAATTACCTGCTTTTGGCTTTAATCTAATCTTTTGGCTCTCTCTTCTAGTGCTATTAGATCTTTTGACAACAGACCACAACATTGGCTTAGCTTAAGATGTATGATAGCTTGAGAATTATATTGCCGTTTTTGGACAAGCATTAGCTTGGTTCAAGTTCTCGCAACTTTTTGCAGGGTAGAGATGAAAATCTATTGGTGCTTTTCCAATCCATGGTACGTTTCAGCATGGCTCAATACAGCTCACTTTTTGCGATTTTTCACTACATAGTACGGCTCGCCTAAATAGTACCACCTTGGTTGAGGTGCCAAGCATGCTGTACCGATACTCAATGTGACGTGTAAATACTGAAGAACAGTGATTGGTCAGAGAGAATAGTCACAACCAGCGCCATTGGATGTGAAACACGAGACGCCAGACCTATTAGATTTAAATACTCCGTAACAGCCACAGCATCATTTGTTCACAAAACGACTTTGAAACCTCAAAAACGACTTGCTTTAAATTAATGTCGCACACAACTTGACAAAAGAAATGGCTGTATCGTGGTCAGTAGAAGAGAAGCGGATTCATGGCAGTAGAGACGGCGCAACTGATCAGTCTATAATCCCACCCACTTTGAAGCAGTACAAACTGCAGTGGAAAGCAAACCGAAAGTAAAGCGAGCCGAGCTGAGTAGTACCATGCAGTGGAAAAGGGCCATATGTGCAGCAATCTCTATTTTGACTAAAAGTAAAAGGAGGATCTAAGGAAAAACACAAAGTGACAGCTCTGTATAACCAAATAAAGACAACAACCAAAAGATAAATTAGAAAATTAAAGGTGCATTATGTAAGAATTTTGTCCACTAGAGGTCACTACAGGCCTATTCAAAACAAAGGCCACTGGAACGATTGCTCAACACACGCCTCACGAGCAGCGGGACTTTTATTATGACACAGTCGCCGGCGCTGCTTCCGCTTTTCCGGTCATGAGTATGAGGTAACGCAGCTCTGTTTATCATATTAGATACATTTGAGCGTGTTGAAAATGATGTTATAACGTTACTCTGTGCGTTCGCTCGGCAGCTGCTGTGAGACACTGTTACACACTGCAGTAAAATAGATCGATATTAGAATATCATATTAAATGCTGGATGGCTTGTGTTGATGAATGGCATGCAATTAATTTTAAAACGTATTGTATGATGGAGAAAATTCTGTATTACTGTTACTAAAAATAAAGCTGCATCTGATTATGATATTTTAGCTACTTCACAAAATAGTGTTTTTCTCTGAGGCATGGTAAAGCATGGTACTCGCAAAAAAAATCAAGAAAATTTATTTAAACAATAAGACTAAGCGTGTTGAGCTATATAACAATTCGTTTTCTGTCTATAAATATCAAAACAGTTGTTCCCTTGTCTATTAAAGGTGCCGTAGAACGGCTTTTCAAAAGATGTAATATAAGTTCTCTGTGTTAGGCCCATTCTCTTTCTCCTTGTATGTTTCCAATGAGAGACATTATCATTAGTGTCCATTGTTATGACAATGATAAACAGTTTTATATTTCCTCTTAACCCAATCAAACGGCACAACCCTCCAAGTTAGTCATTTTAGGGAGATATTTTTTTCCATGGGTAGTTTTGTGTTACACAGATATTAGTTAATTGTTAAATAAAATTTCATGGTTCGCTTTTTTTACAAAAAAAAAAAAAAAAAGTTTTGTTAGATACTGTTGCATGGTTGTCAATGTATTCAATTCAGAAGTAGATATTGGGTTTAATGTTACACAAAATACTACTTCGGTATTATTTTTCATAATTTAACAAGTTCAGCTTTGAGAATGAAACCAACCTGTTTGTTCTCAATATCTTCTTGCTTCACACTGAAAACTTCTCAATTTTAATTTCTTCACACTCCTCTTTAATACACGCCATCTTTATTATAGTGTCACATGGATCTCAGTTGCTTCACTCTGTCATGATTAAGATAATAAAAGAAATATTGAATAATTAACAAAGAAAGTTAAATCCAAACTATATCTCAATCAGCTTGCTAGGTCAAAGTCAGTGCAGTAGTAAGGGAGTCAGTCGGAGTGAGAGTTAATGGCTACAAAGCTGACTTGAAATGGATGTTGTTCTTCCCATCCTATCGAAAACCTATTCCGCCCCAAATTGGAGAAATAATCATTTTTATTCTTTTATTTTTATTTCTTATCCATGATCATCTTCATTTAACATGCATCTGTTGTTATTATTTTATGATTATTCTAATTCCTTTTCTATGTAGATCACTTTGAATTACCATTGTGTATGAAATGTACTTTAGAGATTAAATTTACCTTGCCTATTTAATTTTCACATGATGTCACACTGTAAAAAATCTTGCAAATCACTAGCACAAGTCAAGTGGACAATTTTTTTTAAAGCACAATTAATAAGAATTCGAAAGCTAAACTTTGTTTCATGTCAAAAGTAAGCTGCTCGGTCTTGTCTGTTGGTGTGATGTCAGTGTTCAAACATTTTTTTTACACTGTGTAAGAAAATGGGCTTGTGGCGTGAGAGTTGGCATCCCTGAAAGAAATGTAAATCCCTAATTCGGACGGTAGGTAATGGTTTCTCATGGGGATGTAAGATATTTTCAACATTTACTCCCACCACCTGCATAAAAATACCTGGCCGAATTACCTACTGTTTTCTGACAAACTCCAAAGTAGCAATGTGGTCATTTAATTGACATCTGAATCCACATATTTGAGTTTCACTGAGACCAATTCAAAATTAATGGTTTTGACCACTGCTGAGCACCTTACGGTAACTGTTGATCTTCACTGTAATTTTCATGCGATTTAAAGATGTACACTTTTATTACTGAAATGCTGGGAAGTATTTAAAAAAACAAACAAACTATATTTCATCACTGCTCCACCTCAGCGAGTAGGAGTAGAGTGCACTTAAATATTCAATTTAACTTATTCCATGTTATATTATATTTATAACCTAAATATGAACTTATTATTTCTTTAACATCTGAAGAGGGCTTATATTTATATTTTGTGGCGACTTTAAATGCTCTGGTCAGCCAAAACAACACAAAGCACTGGAATTTGGAAATTAATAAAATAACTTAGATTATAGAAAAACTTAATGTTTAGTAATTTATCTTTTACATTAATATTTGTAGCTAATATTTAACAGGTTACACTTTCATGAAAACACAGTGGCTTGTAAAAGTTATCATTACACACTGTTTTGATCGTCAGCGTGCGGTGATTCGAGCGCTTCGATTCACTGAATCATTACATAGTAATTGATTCGATTCTCGCGGCGTTTCGAAAAGCTCTCCGTTGCTACTCGTGTTTAAACTGACGATAAACTGATTCACGATACAGGGAGCGAAACTAGACGCACTTTTTCTGTTACTTATGTTTGGACGCGTTTTACTCACTAAAAACCTTAATTATCATTAGATAAAGCCGTATACTACATTAAATAACACATAACTTTAAATTACTTTACGTCGCGTGTGAAAAAAATTTAATCGATTGAAGACTGCATTGATTTAAACACATTAAATGCTATAAAACACAAACCTTTCTTCAGCCGAATCACAACAGATGCAGCAGAGCGGCGCGCTCGTATGACGTCATATCGCCTAAACAAAATAAAAGTCCTGTTCATACGCTAATGTCTTAATATCACAAAAGTGCAAAGAAATCTAATATGTGGCCATATATATAATATATATATATATATATATATATATTTTTTTTTTTTTTTTTTTTTTTTTTTTTTTTTCACGTATGTGTGTGTGTGTGTGTGTATATATATATATATAACTGTCTTGATTCAATGCTCAAAACTCCTCGGCTCAGTCTCTCATCCCCCATTGTTGTTCTGAGATGGTTTTTGATCAGCTTAATTCAGCTTAATACAGCTACATTCTTACACCTAAAAAGCTCAAACACCTCCCAGAAATGCCACAAATCAATGAGAGAAGTCATTTGGTTTTCCTTTCCTTTCCTTTCCATAACTCTTTTGGTTTGATACAGCTCATGCTTCAAATCCTCAATACTTAACTCAAAAATTTCAGCAAATGAAAAAAGTGGTTCTTCATGGAAGAAAGTTTTGCTTTTAGGGTGGAGTACTTGGATTCTGTGTAGAATCCAATTTGTACAATTATTCGAAACAAAAGATTCATAAAGCTTCATAAATCATTGTTTGAAATCGCCCATCACTAAATATTGTTGAAAAAGTTGGTATTTTGTTTTGTTCAGTTTTTGTGTATAAAAAGTATTCTTGACGCTTCATAACATTAAGTTTTAACCACTGTAGTCATGTTCACGTTTTATCAATGTCTTTTAATACTCTTCTGGACCTCAAAAGTTATTGCTGCTTATGTGTGGATCAGATGCCTTCTGATCAAAATATCTTAATTTGTGTTCTGAGGATAAACAAAGGTCTTATGGGTGTGGAACAACACAAAGGTGAGTAATTAATGACAGAATTTTTATTTTAAACCCTTTAAAGGCTTAAAAGGCTTCCTTGTCTCCCAAACTTCGCATGTTTCATAAGAGTCCTGGCCTAAATACATCTGCATGCCAATATTCAGTTAGTCATAGCGCCACCTGCTGGCAACAGGAAATGGCATGCTTTACACTGTAATTCACTCCCAGAAACACATTTCAATATGCCATGAAGTACCAAACATACTAGAAACATATTAAATCAGGCAACACTTCTTCTTCATGCATCACATTTCTTCTTTCATTTCCAGTTAGTACAGAAACAGCTGCAGTGCAATCATTATATTTCCATACTGAAGACATTTAAGAAGGTTGGTGTAATGCCTAAATCCTTTGAAAAGCACAAGATTGACAGAAATACAGTGGTATCCACCGCATCATTTGGAGAAGTTGCCATTGCAGCCCCTGACCTGTTCTCAGATTTATATAAAATGCACAAGAGAAGTTTTTCAAAGTGTTGCTAGTATGTGATTAACTAAAAAAAAAAAAAAAAAAAATTGAATGTATAAAAGTAGATGGGGAATTTCTCCCCATTGGGAAGGCTAAAAACATAAATTATGAACCACATACAACAGTTTGTCGACATTTGTTCACGGCAAACATGCCAATTTATTCTTTTCAATGATTTTGTTTAGGTGAACTTAAGTACCTTCCATATTGCAGAGGATCTTTGCATTTGCAGACTATTTTTTTAATTTAATTCTATTCAAGACATATTGTTGTTTAAGAGCACTTGAATTGCATCCATAATATTTCTGAGAATCTACATACTGGGAGATTTTTTTTTCTTTCTATTAGTAAATCATTGTGTATTTCTCGATTGGAGATTTTTATTCCTTTTTTTTTTTCTTAACAAAAGTATATTTTCTTTCCATATTATTGGGTATTCAAGGTTCATTGTTAAGAGCACTTTAAAAAATTATTAAAAGTTCTTGTGTGCTTTGGTTTTTATTGTTGGTTTTATATTGTACCAGCTTTATTGTATTAAAGAAGATTGTTTTTTTCCTGAGACTTGCTTCAGTTTTAGTAGTAAATCTATATGGGGTAAAACTGCTGATGATTTTGCAGCAATAGTAATAATGAGTATAATAACCTTATTTTTTCACCTTCTCTCTGTTAGGGATCACCACAGCGAATCATCCTCCATTTTGCTCTGTCCTATTGAGTATAATAACTTGTTACTCATTAATAAACTTGTCTCCACTTTACATAAAGGTTCACTTTCACAGGTTATTAATGTTTATAACTCATGAATAAATGGTTTAGTTATCAAAACTTTTCACATCATCATAATCATAAATCTGGTTTTGGGTCAAATAAGCATTAATAAATACATTTATTAAGCATTTATAACATGTGAGTTAAAATGGCTCACTATTTGTCAGGTATTTCATTTAAGTCAACTTTTTTATTCATGCAATAATAACTGCTTATTAATGATTTATAATGCATTTGTAAATGATTTATGACTCATTAATGAAATGATTTACAAAGGGAATCTTAATGTAAAGTGTTAATAAAGTAGGTTACCCTAAGCTTGTCCTTTTTGGGTTCTGTTCTTAGACTAAGAGGTTTTTGCTTGTGCATACTTCACAACCTGATACTTCACAATCAAGTATTTTCCACACAAGCTCCAACGCCCTTTCTACATGTCAAATCAACCGAAAAAAAGCCGACAAGGACCAACTTTAGCCGAAGGTGCAGAACACACTGAGAAAACTTAGTCGGGCGATGAACAAAAACTGCCCGGCGGCCGACCATCGGCTTGGTGTGTTCCTGCCTTCAGATTCAGAATCTGACAGACTGATTCATGTTTTCAGTTCAGTTAGAACTAAATGCATATTTATATTGATGATTGTAATTTGATTCTTTTATATGCGATTGTTGATATTTGTGTTTTGAAAAAGTTTTTGACTGATGTTTTGACTCCTATTCAATTTTTCTTAATAAAATATGAAAAAAAAAAAAGATGATAAAATTGCATAAGAGGCTAAATCACTCTTCGAAAAAAAAAAATGTGCACATGGAATTTCTTGTGTGTTTGATACTTTGTATGACATTATGGCTGAGATCACACATGTAAGCAAGGCACTACAAGCAGCAGATGTGTCTTTGGACACACCCTTTATGCTAGTCAATTTTCTGAAAGACTTCTTGGTTCAGTACAGAGAGGAGGAATTTAAAAAATCAATGTCCATAGCACAAAGAATGGCCAATGAATTGAATGCAAATTCCATGATGAAACCAGCAACTGCAGTCAAGATGAAGACCCTGAGATGCATTTGATCACGTGTGGGGTGTTTAATTTAATTGTTGACACAGCTATCCAGGAACTTAGTGACAGATTTAAAAAAAAATAATAATAAAAAATTGCCATGTCTTTGACAAATGTAGTTTTTTAATCATGGAAACCATGACAAAAGACGAACTGGATGAATCTGTAACAAGCACTTATAACAAGTGACATTTAAAGAGACATCATTTAGGAAATCTACCCTGCAAGCCGAATTCTGAAAGGGCACAAAAAAGCAATTGACAAGCTGAGCTTTATTTTGCAGGAAAATCTAGACAAGATCTTCCCAAATTTGTCAGTAGCCTTAATGGCATTGTTTGAAACACTCTTAACAGTTGCCTCTTTCAAACTGAAACTTATTAAAACATATACCATCATTCAACTATGAACAATGATCACTTGACCCAGCTGGCAATCATCTCTATTGGAAACAAATAAGCCATATCAATACGTTTGATGCATATATACCAAAATGCTTAATTAATGTAAAATGCGGGAAGTTTTCTTTGAGCATTGGGGAATAGAGTATATGCTGAATTAGATAGTTGGTTTTCTGCATTAATTGGTCATATCCAATTGTGAAATTCAAAGTCACAAGTCAAGTACACACTAAAAATGCTGGGTTAAAAACAACCCAAGTTGGGTTGATGGATGGGGCATGTCCAGCTACATGACAAAGTTGAAATCTTTTCAACTTTATGCAAATGAAGAGCGACAACCAAGACCAATCTGGAGCAGATGTCACAGTTATGTCAGTTGCAGTTGCTCGCAAATAGTGGTGACAGAAAAATAGCGATAACAAGTGGAGGAAAATGTGCAAAATCCACAGAATAAGAGAAAATGTTTTGTTGTGCCTTTAGATGTCAGAATCAGAATACAAAAAATATAGTCTTCATTTTTAGAGAAGACGCCCTTTGAAGCTAAACGGAGACGTTTAGCAAATCACAGACTGGACTGTTGAAACCTGTGATGATTAGTCTACTATTAAAGCATGAATTTGATGTAAATAGTAAGTCTACATAATATTCACATATGCAGTTCATAGGGGACATACATACATAGCAGTTACAGCATAGGATATGCAAACCTATAACATTTTACATAGATAACATTTAAACATAGCTTATCACATTTTTATTTCACAATTCTGACTTTTTTCTTGCATTTGCGTGTTTATATCTCCCAGTTTGGACTTTATAATTCACGATTGTAAGTTTATATCACAATTCTGAGGAAAAAAGACAGAATAACAAGTATATCTCACAACTCTTTTTAATTCTAAGAAATGCAAGATATTTAAACTCGAAATTAACTTTATTATTCTTTTATTTTGTGGCTTCCTTTTCATTTTCTGCCACCAGGTAGGCTCCACCCACAAAACGTCATCACTGTTCGCAAACACAAAATTGGTCTAAAGGAGGGAAGTCAGTGAAGCGCACGTGATCCGATTCTCTTAAGTGCTGAGGCAAAATGAAGCTTATTTTAGTGGTCAGCAACTGTCCTATAATTTATGATATGTCTCCGTGTACATACGGTGGTACACTCCATGCTGACTCCAAATCCTGAATGATTTTGTGAGCCCAGATAGACCGGCATTTGCCCTTTTGCTGTAAATATATACCCGCGATGACAAAGAGCACTTGTCGTTTCTCATTCATCTTTAATATAAGGCATTTAATATTAGGCAAGGAAAACAAGTTTAATGACATTGTTTTAAAAAAAAAAAAAAAAAAAAAATCCAAATCACTGATCACTGAAGCCATTTTTTTCCCCTGACTAGGAGGAATGAGAGATACGTGCAGGTGAGTGATCAGATCCCTGTATTAAAAGGCTGTTTGATGGCACTAGTGACTTGAAGTCAGATTTTAAACTCTCAAGTCAGTCACTGTTCAGCCTTGTTGAAATTCTCCACCATCCTTTTGACCAAGGATGGAGACGTGGGATCCAGGTGTCTGTGTTTGAGGACTGGTTAGCAAGTTCAACATCAAACAGACTAGTGGCAAACACATTTCATATCCCACAGGCTACAGTACACAGGATTGTGCACAGGACTGCAAAGGCAATTACATTTTTAACATATCAAAAAATGTTAAAGGAGCTGTATGTAAGGAATCTATTTCAATTAATCATAAAATGGCCCTGATGTGTCACTAGACATTAAGAAATCATGTTCATTTCAAATACTTATATCACTGACAAAAGTAGTTTGGCCAGGATATTGTCATTTAAAAAGTGGACTTGCAGCTAGTGATGGGCAGATCGAGGCTTCATGAAACACTGAAGCAGCTGAATCAAATGTGCCGTAATGATTCGAGGCTTCGAAACAATCTGACACCCGTCTCCACGGTGACCCCTAGTGGTCAGAGCAGTGCAAATGCAACAGAACTCAGGCCAAACATGCATTAAAAATACACTTTAACAAATGTATTGCAAAAGTTTTATTTAAAGTAAAATCAATTAAATGCAATTAACTAATCATCTAATAAGATTAAATATAGTGTCTGTATAATTTGCTCTTTTATCCATTTTAAAGGCTTGTTTCTCTGTTCCATGGCTCAAGCTAAAGAGGCCAATAAGAGATTAATAACTACCATTATTCATTTTAATTATTCTAATGTATAATTAAAACATCTACAACTGTATAAACTGATCAGAGATCAGGTAAAACCATAGGGTAAAGCCCTAGACCTTGTTCAGTAGTTCTCAGTGAATCTGCATGATTCATGGGCTCACTTTATCATCGCCCTCATCGGTGAACCATTGAAATTTCGAACTGTTTCGAAACAGTGATGACGTAATGAAGCCTCGTTTACTAAAATCACGTGACTTTGGCAGTTTGATACACGCTCCGAATCACTGATTCGAAACAAAAAGATTCATGAAGCTTCGGAGCTTCATGAAGCAGTGTTTCGAAATCGGCCATCACTACTTGCAGCCCTCAACTGATGTTGATGTTGTCATTTTGTGTTTGGCCTGACGCGCCTCCCTCCACCTATCTACCAATCACGAAGTCAGTAGTGTTTCGGGATCCGTGTTGCCAGCTTTGCTGTAACCTACCCTAACTCCAGTCGGATAAAATGTCTAATGTTACTAAATCAAAAAGACCTCGTTATAATTCAGAAATTCGACAAAGTCCGAAATAAAACCAGAATTTGTATTGGAGATGCTTTTGAAAGATGGAGACGGCTGAAAACGGAGAAGAATTTGAACACAGACGCCAACGTTGCTAATTTTCTCCTGGACAGGTAAGATTCATCTATGCTTGGCTAACTTGTACTTGATGTCAATAGACATTTCATATATTCATGACAGTCGAACAAAGTTATGCATGTTTGTGCAAAGTAACATAACGTTAGCTCACATGGACGTATGCTCTGTCATTATGCTGAGACGCTGAGGAAAACAACATTAGCACGCCCATTATGGCAATTTGAAACGTAATTGAGACAGTACCCTAATGTTACCTCAGTAAAAATGATTCGTCATTTGTTCTTCACGTATATCGTGGACTAAGTTACACATGCTGCAAGTTGACCTGTATGACCATTGCTAATGTAATTTAGTTACTCTAACAATATTTTCTGATGGAACTGAAAACAACCCTGTGATAGCCATTGGTGATATTGAATTTGTCCCGCGTTATAATTGCTGTGGCAAATGTTTTGGTTATTTGTTAGCCTACTTATGACAAAAACTTTAGTACTTGTAAATCGATTTATTTATTTTTTTTCGTATTGAAAAATAAGGAATTTTTATTTTGTTGTTTATTTTTGTTTTGTTTTACTATTATCCTTTTTTTTCTCAGATTTTTTTTTATTGTAATTGTATTTATATGTTCAAAACATTATATGTACTATGTTAGTGATGGTTTGGAAGCACTGCAGTAGGTGCAATTCCAAGAAAATAACTTTTCTAATGTCCATAACACTAATGAAAAGCACAGTGTAGCCTATGATGTGAAAAATTTGGGCCATTTGGAACGTTTTGTAGCCTACTTGTTTTTCATGCAAGTTCTACAGCCAAAAATAATAGAATGTCATGTAATCTTTCACATCACATATTTTAGCGTTATGGACGTGTGCTGCAGGGTAAGTAAAAAAAATACAGCTGGCCACTTTCACTTATAGCATCAGCTAAATGAATAGCTGTATCTTTGATATTGGTTACACATAGTGACATAGGCTTGTGCTTGTACTTACATTAATGACAGATAAATAACGTTACAAGTTAGACTTCTAACAGTTACCGTTCTGTACGTACGAGCATACATCTTTACGATTATACGTCACATACGAGCATACATCTTTACGATTATACTGTCACATACGAGCATAAATCTTTACGATTATATTTAACTAATGACAATTAGTACATTTTTTAAATACATAATTACTTATCAAAATATCTCTCATGAAGCATAAACAGAATTAACAGAAAAAAAATTACTGTGTACGTCTGTTCGTCACTTGCCATTGGAAGCTCATTGAAGCAGCCTACGTTTCTGCTGAATCCTGCAGCTCATCTGGCAACCTCGAGTCAGGGGTAGGGGAGGGGATACCCGCTCTACAGTATTTTTATAGTGATTGCAGTACCAGTTTAGGCCACAATCCTACATACAGCTCCTTTAAAGGTGCCATCGAACGTTTTTTTTTTACAAAATGTAATATAAGTCTAAGGTGTCCCCTGAATGTGTCTGTGAAGTTTCAGCTCAAAATACCCCATAGATTTTTTTTAAATAATTTTTTTAACTGCCTATTTTGGGGCATAATTACAAATGCGCCGATTCAGGGCTGCTGCCCCTTTAATTGCTCGCACTCTCCGCCCCCCCCGGAGATCTCGACTCTATCATTGCATAAACAAAGTTCACACAGCTAATATAACCCTCAAAATGGATCTTTACAAAGTGTTCATCATGCAGCATGTCTAATCGCTTAAGTATGGTATTTATTTGGATGTTTACATTTGATTCTGAATGAGTTTGAGGCTATGCTCCGTGGCTAACGGCTAATGCTACACTGTTGGAGAGATTTATAAAGAATGAAGTTGTGTTTATGAATTATACAGACTGCAAGTGTTTAATAATGAAAATAACGACGGCTCTTGTCTCCGTGAATACAGTAAGAAACAATGGTAACTTTAACCACATTTAACAGTACATTAGCAACATGCTAACGAAACATTTAGAAAGACAATTTACAAATATCACTGTAACACAGTTCGCAAATACAGGAAGGAGGAGCGGGAACCGATTCATCTATTCATGATTCAGATCGCCAAAGTCACGTGATTTCAGCAGTTTGGCGGTTTTACACGCGATCTGAATCATGAATCGATACACTGATTCAAACGCTTCGAAGCTTCAGGAAGCAGTGTTTTGAAATCGGCCATCTCTATATAAGTCGTTATTTAGTTTTTTTGCACACAAAACTATTCTCGTCGCTTCATAAAATGATTGTAGAACCACTGTAGTGGACTTTGTAACGACGTCTTTAGTACCTTTTATGGGTCTTGAGAGAGGAAATGACATTGCTGGCTATGGAGGCCTTTCTGAGCCATCGGATTTCAACAGAATATCTTAATTTGTGTTCCGAATGAACGAAGGTCTTACAGGTGTCGAACGACATGAGGGTAAGTAATTAATGACAGAATTTTTATTTTTGGGTGAACTAACCCTTTAAATCAGGGATGCTTTACAGGAGATAAATTTGGTGCAATGACAGATGGAGATATGAAAGATCACTGCATGAAAATCAGCATTTTTTTTTTTTTTTTTTTGTCTGATGGAGAACATTGAAGGCTCTGATCTGTCTTTAGAGCTGATGAGGGAACCAACATGGAGCTTGAGGCCATTCAGTTTCTAAAGTCTGTTCACATTCCCAAACTGTAACAGTAGCAAATCTTTTCAAAACTTAAAGGATTAGTCCCCTTTCAAATGAAATTTTCCTGATAATTTACTCACCCCCATGTCATCCAACTTACGGAACGAACGCGGCGCCAGTTTAGTTTTTTTCGTAAGTTGAATAGGGAAGGCGTAGGACATACAGCATAAGCTTGTTGAAGAATAAGGAAAACGGAAGTACGTTCAAGGTGATAATTTGTGTTTATAAAGCATATACAGTTGTATTTTCGGAAATGATCTATCCTTTTGCTAGATAAGACCCTTATTCCTCGTCTGGTATTGTTTAAAGCCCTTTGAAGCTGCACTGAAACTATAATTTTGACCTTCACTGTTTGGTGCCCATTGAAGTCCACTATAAGGAGAAAAATCCTGGAATGTTTTCATCAAAAACCTTAATTTGTTTTCGACTGACGAAAGAAAGACATGAACATCTTGGATGACATGGGGGTGAGTAAATTATCAGGAAAATTTTATTTGAAATTGGACTAATCCTTCTATCTACAAGGAACTATGTCACAGGAGATTATGTGGACTGGCAATGTTATCAAATGAAAGAGACATTGCTTCTGACCTGGACGATATAAATTTGAAAAACAAATATAATGTTATACTTCCCAGATATTTTACCTCATTCAAACCTCTGGCTATACGAGACTGGTACATTCTGAAGACTGCTTGATTGACTAAACATTTTGGATTGACTCCGCCTCCCCATCCTGTTTGACCTTAATTCATTGTCTGTCCTTTATAGGTTGGAACAAATATGGTGGAGTACCTCAAGCAAGCTGAGGTATCAAGGTCTTACTCCTATGTCCTGACTCTTGAGAATGGACACATGGGCTCCCAGGCATTTGTTATTCTAGCAGGAGAAGCTCTAGAGCAAAGCACAATAACTGGGGCAGTGGATGTGTGCTTCAAAGCTTTTTATGTTTTTCACATGAACTACCAGCTAATGATGGAGTATTCCATCCTATAGAAAACAATTGTAGAATTAATAGAAGCGAGAAGTGTTTTGAGGCCTCTTGGCCTACGTGACTGTAAGGGTCAAATGTTTCTGAGAAATTAGCTTGGCTACTGAGCATATTTTGTTGGTAATTTTCTACCAGACAACAGGTGGCTGTGAAATGAATAGGAACATTATTAAGAGTGTCACATGAAGGCTTCTTGCCTCCAGGGAGTATTGACTGGTTTGATACAATGTTTCATTTGGCCCATGGAAAAAGGGTTGACCATCAATTGGCAGAAGGCCCATGAGAGATAAAGTCAAAAGATGGCAGAAAGACTAGTTGGCAGTCGGCCACCCTTACTAAGAAAATTATATCTTACATAAGCAACACCAGCAATTATATTAGTGAAATGACTATGGTAGAAAGGTCAGGGAGTACATGGGAAAGATGTGTGGGGGGAGAGCCCCTGTAAGCGAGAATATGGGAAAATGTAAAGGTGGATATTACCAGCCAATGATACTACTTTGGTGTGTTTTAAGAGATAAGAAAAATGTATAAAAACTGTGCCCCAGCTAAGAGAAATTCAGATGGACAGCTGGCATCTCACTTTGTTGCTTGACAATAAAGTTAAATACTTCTGAGACCTGGATATTCGACTCTGAGAGTTTTTTTCTTCGAGACCAGAACTGAAGAGACACAGAGACATCGATTTTGCCATGACACTAACAATTGTGCAAAAAAAAAAAAAGTCACATACATTTTTCACTCATGTCCTACAGGTCTGGTCCCTTATTCAACTGTTCATCATCCTCTTATATAACATGCAGCAATGACGTTTCACTTTCCGTTTTACTCAACTATGGCTCTTTTCATCTTACCTTCATGAAAATCACTGCCAGGAGAAATGTCAACGGACTGAAGAAAACAAGCTATCACAACTCGGTTAAGAAGCAGACATCAGTTAAGAAGTCAGATTTCATAGAAAAACTTAAAACAAAACTTTTAACTGTTTAACAATTATTTATTTCTGTTTTGTTTGTTTTTTTCTCCATTCAAAAATGGAAATCATATATAACCAAAGAGACTTTCTTTTACAAATGCATTCAATCAAAATATTCACATGTAGCTTATCTTCAATAATTTTCCTTACACAATATCTGAGTTGTGTAGAAACAAAAAGTCACAAAATCAAACAATATCTAAACATCGAAGCATTATCTGTCTGCTGGTTACAAAAGCATTTAGCATCAGGAAGTTACAGTGATAACTAATCAAATATGAAGGAAAAAAGAAAGAAAAGATCTCTTTCTCACATTGTTCTTAAAGGCATAGTTAACACAAAAGTCATGCAGGTTTGAAATAACAATTGTGATTAAATGACAGAATTATTATTTTTTTTGGGTTAAGTATCTTCCTTCAAAATACTATTCTTAGGTGAACAATATCCCTTTTAAAATGCACTCAGAAAAAGTGTATGATTCTCAGTGACAAAAGCAGAATGTTGGCTGATTCTTGTGCCATAAACTCAAATCCATGTATTATAAAGGTTATTATAAAGTTTGAAATATTCATTCTCCTTCTGCAGCACTGGAAAGTAATTTTATAACTGTTCATTCTCTTCTTCATCGGGCTGTGGTGTTGGCTTTTCACGGAAGTTGCTGCAGATCCAACCTAACAAAGCTAATACCATAATAATGCTGTAGGATAAAAGTACAGCATAGCCATCATGCTGAAAAATAAAGAAAAAATGTCAGTCCATTTGAAATATAAGAGCACTTCTTCAACATATGAATGTCAGGAGTCTTTTTCTTGCTGCTCTATCCAAGTAACAGTACATTATGGAAATCATTTGTTTGTTTTACTTTTAACTAATACTATGCAACTCCATTATATAATCTGAAGATACAATATGACTTACCTCTGACTTATGAATATAGGAGAGAGTCAGTATTTGTAGTTCAGTCTCATCTCTTCCAGAGATGAATTCGGTAGGTTTACACCATTTTCTTTTTAGTTCGTCATCAAGAACATACTCTCCTTTCCAGTCTGTTTTACTACAGGCCATGTAATCCCCATCTAACAGCAACATAATAATCCACAGGATAGGCGGAAACAGATACATGAGAACATTTATACAATATTAAAAAATATTTTACATTGGTTTTCTTCTTTTTCCCTTTTTCCTTTCTTATTCTCTTCAGATTTGACATACCGAAAATAGAGAATTAAAGCTAAAATATAAAATGCAGGTGCACTAAAGACTAGGCCTGTTAGTTTTGTATTCATCTCAGAGTCACACAGATATGAAAATTTGTAATCTGCCAACATCTCCAATGGAATTGTCAAAATGTTTGCCGGTAAAGTGCTGAAAAAAGGAGATTTGATCAGACCGCTCTTAATTGTGGATAGTAATTTAGACATCTTCTGAGGTTTATTTAATGCCGTTGAATATGTTCTGGTGTCTTGTGCTCAAAATGATTGCAGTTTGGTGAACAAGATTCTCATGAAAAAGTCACGGACAGAATGGTCGAATGCTGCAATAAACAAAACAGCAGAAAATGACATATAAACAATTAAATAATATTCCAATTATTACTTGTTAACTTAATATTTGACATTTAAATATTCCAATGATTTTCTTTTTTATACTTACACTTGTGGCTGTGTTGTGATGTGTCGTCTGTGTATTCTGCTTCATCAACATTTAAATGACTCTCGATAAGAAAGGGGAAGCACTCCTTATCAAGAATCTGATCTGTGTTCATAGTAGGGGCTGTCATGATATTAGATTTTTCACACCATGGTTATCGGGGGGGGGGTAATTTATCAGTCTAAATAATTTTTACTTTGTTTATTTAGTTTTTCTCTTTCAGGGTTGCTGCACATTTTTTAAAGTCAAATTTAAGACCTGAAGAAATAAAAATTAATACTAGCATAGTAGCCTATACATTATGGCTGTTACCAATCAAATCATTATCAACAAAATCCATCTTTGCAATACAGAGGTGACACAGAATGAGAAGTGGCATTAATATATTTACACAGCATTTACAATTTGTCTACATAAATTTAATTCAATATTATATATTTAAATAAATTTTTCTAATTTTAACTTTTGAATTAAACTAAACTGCCAGTAGGTGGCAGCAAGTCACTGTCTTAATGAGTGAGTGAGTCAACCGATTTGTTCAGATGACTGATTCATTCAGGAACGAAGCTCGGATTCATTCGTTCTAAACGCGGATTCAGTCAGTCAGTATAACAAAAACATTTCTGTTGCACAGGGGCTCTGTTCAGCTGTTCATCATTTTGACATTTTCGTTGGCGATATAAAGGGGAAAAAAAACAATATTAGCAATACTGTGTCTAAAGTGTAACTCACATTGTTCATTTAACAATAAGTTGAAGGAACATTGCATTTGTGCTGATTTGGGGAAAACGGCACTTTTGCTCGTGTGATATTGTAATATAACTACATCTTATATGATATAATGACAAAAAATTGTCGGCAAAAAAATGCCTGTGTGTCTTGAATTTTGAGGGCATAACGTTATAACGTAACTGCATGCATAGCTACATCATGCTGAGTAAGACGAGTAAAGAAAGCACGGTACTTATTAAAGGAATCACCCTTTATTTAAGTATATGAACACAGAAAATCGCTGTTAACAGGTAAATATAACATTTCCCATTCCATGACTAGTAAAATAATCACAACTTACTCTCTGTAAAATGGTGTAATCCGCAGGGTGATGGACACGGAGGTGGGTAAAAAGGTTGGTGGTGTTGCCACCCTTCGCGCTGACTGTAGCTAGGCAAATCCTGCGGATTGAGCTGTCTAAGGAGCCGAAAAACTCCCATACTGTCGAGCTTATTTACTTTTCTTCGGGTGTGTGGACGGTGTGGACAGAGCCTCTCACTCTCCCGCTCGAAATAGCTGCGCGCGCTGTCTTCTTCTTGTTTGACAGGTGTCAGCGTTAAGGTGCAATACTGCCACCTGAGAGCTCAACCAGGTACTGGCGCTGGAGTTTTACATGTCATGATATCATATGCGTCCTACTCATTTTAAATATTGTGGTTATCGTCAATACCTTTATATCGTCACACCCTAAATTAACACGATATCGATAATTCATGCTTTGAATATCACGGTTATCGTCAATACCGGTATATTGCGACACCCCTAGTTCATAGTAAACATGCCTCAAAAAATGTGAGAAACACATCACGTCTATCAGTTTGTTATTTTACTGCTATTCTTTTATATTTAGAACGATTTTTAGAACTATATCTTTATCATTACCTTTATAGTTATCCTTCTTGGTGTGAACAGGCCTTAAAACTATACACAAACATGTAACAAATAGTATCCACACACCTTAAAATGGTCATGTAGCACCAACAACTAAACACTTTTTCAAATGGCATGCAGCTTCCATTGCCATATGTTGTCAGAAAATACTGTAAAATGCTTAGTATAAACCCTTGGGCTAGAGTGACGGTTAAGATGTTTGTTGCAACACTCTTAAAGGTACTGTAAGTAGAATTTGTTGGCCATTGTTGATATTTGAAATCAACCCAAACAAACTAATGCTCCCTAATGCTGATTGGTTTGAAGTTTGTTGTTGGTATCGGCCCGACTAACTTCCAAACATCCATCCATCCATCCATTTTCTTCCGCTTATCCAGGGCCGGGTCGCGGGGGCAGCAGTCTAAGCAGAGACGCCCAGACTTCCCTCTCCCCTGACACTTTCTCCAGCTCTTCCGGGGGAATTCCGAGGCATTCCCAGGCCAGCCGAGAGACATAGTCCCTCCAGCATGTCCTAGGTCTTCCCCGGGGCCTCCTCCCGGTGGGACATGCCTGGAACACCTCCCCAGGGAGTCTTCCAGGGGGCATCCGGAACAGATGCCTGAGCCACCTCAGCTGGCTCCTCTCGATGTGGAGGAGCAGCGGCTCTACTCTGAGTTCCTCCCGAGTGACTGAGCTACTCACCCTATCTCTGAGGGAGCGCCCAGCCACCCTGCAGAGGAAACTCATTTCGACCGCCTGTATCTGGGATCTTGTTCTTTCGGTCATGACCCAAAGCTCATGACCATAGGTGAGAGTAGGAACGTAGATTGACCGGTAAATCGAGAGCTTCGCCTCGCAGCTCAGCTCCTTCTTCACCACGACAGACCGGTACAACGACTGCATTACTGCAGAAGCTGCACCGATCCGCCTGTCAATCACCCATTCCATCTTTCCCTCACTCATGAACAAGACCCCAAGATACTTAAACTCCTCCACTTGGGGCAGGACTACTCCACCAACCTGAAGAGGACAAGCAACACTCTTAAAGGTGCTGTAAGTAGAATTTGTTGGCCATTGTTGATATTTTAAATCATCCCAAACAAACTAACACTCCCTAACAGGGGCGGTTTCTTCATTAGGGCAATTGGGCGACGCACCACCAAAAGTGAGAAAGGGATGGATTTTTTCAATCACATTCAACCACAGAGTTACGCTAGCTGTCACTGCTAGGCTGTTTGTTCTGCCTCTGGATGTAGTCCAATCAGCGTCGAGTCACGCTCTGTGGAGTACCGCCTCTTTTTGGGCATTTCAGTCTGGCGGAGATTTGCCCCGATTGCTCCCATAGACTTCCATTCAAAGAACTTTTTTTCGAACTGCAGGCACTGCAATGCAATCTCTATGGGTTCCGGGAGGGCTCGCACTAACGTGCTTTCGTCATCATACGTAACCTTAACTTGTGCAGCGATTGGTGGAAACAAACATACCTCTATTAATATTTTTTTTAAGCTGAAGTCACATCCAATAATTTCCTCAGTGCATAACTTACATTTCACATACATATTCTCCATCTGTAAATATTAGAAAGTCGAGAAAATATTTCCATTTTGCAGTCAGGCGTGGACGAGCCTTCAGCAAGCACAAACTTCCGTGAACGAGCGCCGCTGCGCGCATGCGCGCCAAACATATGGAGTTCAATCTGAGTAAAATACATTTTGTTAAAAATATTTGTTGTTGAAAATTTGTTTTTGTTTTTTTTGGCGAACATAATAATTATGCCATATGTAGAATTTCGAACCTACAACTAAGTGTATTTGTACGATAGCAGTAACTGTGTAAAGTGACTGTTGTAGAGTAATCAAAATAGCCTAATAATTAGTCTGTTCTTTTGTTTTTATTTAATTTTATTTTTAGTTTAGTGTATTTAACTTCTGCTTTAAAAAACATTTAAAATTTTAGAATATAGCCTAGGCCTAATGTGATTTGACCCCTTTTTTGCACATAATATAGCATATAGTACAAGGTTACATTCATGTTTGTTTTTATAGCCTTCAATATGAACATTGTTTCAAGGACAATATTGGGCAGGATGTGAAATAACAGTTTTTTTTAATTAAATACAGATTTTTTTTTTAGATTCCAGCCCTATGGCATGCTTTAAATACTGAATTTTCCCTGTTTTAGATAAGCAGTAATGATACATTATTATATCACTTGTTAAATGGTTATTCAACAATTAGCCTATTCATTCCTGCATTTCTAAAAAATTTTTTTTTTTTTTGCGCCCCCCCAATAATTTTTTGCACCAGCCGCCACTGCTCCCTAATGCTGATTGGTTAATGATACCGTGGGCCCACCACCTGCAGGAGGGACCGTAAGGGGCCGGTGCATTGTGGATTGGGCAGCAGCCGAAGGCGGGGGCCCCGGTGACCCAATCCCCAGACATGGAATCTGGTTCTAGGGACATGGAAGTTCCAAACAGTGTATTTGAAATACTACCGAGTCCCCCTTTAAGGAAATCCCTTGCCTCAAGGGTTTTATCCCCCTCAGTAATACCCTTATTTAAAAGGTTTCATGCAACCAGGCCCTGCTGCTTAAAGTCCCTATTTGAGGCTATAGCATGTTAAAACACAGTTTCTGTTATAGTGGCAGATCACCTGCAGAAAATGAGAGACAGTCAACAAAAATACCAAACAACACAAAATATTACCATATAATCCACACAGAATCACTATGCCCATTTTGTTAATTTTTAAACAAAGTTCATATTCACTCTTAAAACATGCCACTCACAGAGAAGTTTGAACACATCTGTGATCAAATCAGCTTTCTGGTGTAAAAAATGAGTCTTTCAAAGATGTCTTGCGATTAGTATCTTGCTGCATGTGTGCAACACTGAGAACATTTTGCACGGTACCCACAGTGCAATAAACCACACATCCTGTTATTACACAATAATATTCCACTTTCACATGCAGACATAAGCAAACATGATGTTCAAAACCTATATAAGAATTAGTTCATTTCTATAACACTATATAATAACAGTTTGATGGCTGTTTGTTCATCCAGAAAACAGAAAATTACATAAAAAAGACATCACATGCATTTAAAGCCTTATTCGCACGGGATTAGTATTATCTGGTGACCTCTAGTCATTTGTAATAATTGCGGAGGTTGTCTGTGATCTTAGTCCTGTGCAAATTGTAAATCTGTAATCTGTAAATTGTAAAGTAAAAATTCCACCACAAATGACCTACAATATATCATCGAACAGAGAGGTCCTGTGATAATATTAGTCTTGTGTGAATTGGCATCTCTGTGATTTGGAAGGGTTGTATATATTTTTTCAAAGTTTGTTTCCTGTGCGTCTTTTTATCCATCTTTCACAAAGAATAGAGGTTGCGTTGGAGTGTACTGATAGTATTTTGGGTTCTTTTGGGTTCTTTTGGGTCATATTGCTATACACCATACAACTGTACAACTTGCAGAAAGCTCAAAACCATTAGAGGAGCAAAAACAAAAAATTATTAGATGGAGATGGATGACGTGTGGTAAGGAACATTCTTCGTTTATGAATATCATACAGCTAGACCTATAGTGACAAGACATTTCCAAGCAATAGTCTATCCAAAATAGTGCACAATCAAGTGAGGGGGTTCACGTCATAATTTGAGGTTAAAGTGTTACAAATAAATCAAGCGTAAAGCTTGAGCTATTAGATTTTAACCTGGTGAAATGTAAATGACACAGGGGACAAAACTATATTTGTTTCTTCTTTTTTTATCCATCTAACCAGACCTTAGAACAGGACTCTTCACCAGGGGATATGCCAAAAGGGCACAGTGCCATCAAGTAAACTTGTTTCCACTGGGCTATAAGAAATACAATTTGGGTAGAACTCTTTTTATATTTATTGTGTTAAGCATTTTTGTTTATTAATTATTGCTATCCAATATTTAATACAAGGTACATTTTAATGATAATAATAGCCTAACAATAATTAGAAAAATCTCTCAAAAAAAATCTCTATCTTAAACATACAGTGAAGAATACAGACAAATGTGCTACAAAAATGCAAGCAATATTGGCAGTTGTGTTTCCTTATGGGCTTTTGCCGCCTTGGCAAACAATGTATGCCACCACCACCGCCATGAGTCCTTGTGAACAAGAACATGCTTGTGATAGGCTTGAGCGTAAAAAAACACTCAAGAGAAAGGTGAATTGTTCTGAGCTCCAGACAGTTTATGTGCCACATTCTTGCCATGTCTGTCCAGACACAGAAAAGCTGAACAACCATTACAAAGGGATCATCAGCATGTGCTTAATGAAAATTACCTTTCACGCAGTCTGTAATGTCACTGTATGTGAAGAAAGAGTCAACTCTGAACCACTTAAATGAGTCGTTTGTAATTCGGATCCCATTTCTAAAAAGTTCACACGTCCTAAGTTAACACTTGGCGTGTTAACACCTCCTAAACAGAATTAGGGACCTTTCAAATACCATAATAAAGGCACTTTAAAATTATGCTGTGTTGTGTGATCTGTGTATTATGCCATAATGGTGTTAGGTGTAATGAGGCAGGACACGAGGTGAGATCCATATGCAAGCTTTATTAAACTGAGTTCATAGTCAAACAGGCAATGGTGGAACAACAGCGAACAGGTATGGCAGAGAGCAGGCAGAATCGTAGTCGAGGTACAGGCAATAGGTCAGGGTGGGCAGATATCACTAACAAGTCCAATAAACAATACACAGTCCAAGGGCAGGCAGCAGAGAATCGAACACAGGGAACAGACAGGATCAATAACAAGCAGGCAGGCAGGCAGACAGAATGATCAACACTCAGAATTGTAACCAGAGTAAACAAGACCTCGCAATGAGTGTGAAGATGTGAATGGCTTAAAAAGTCTGGGTAATGTGCTGCAGCTGGGTGTGGGGATTAGTGATTAGTGGAGTGAGTGTTGGTTAGTAACTATGGAAGCAAACTAGTAACTGGAACAAAGGAAACAGGAACTAGGACAAATGAAAACAGGAACACTAAGGGTATTTCTCAAATAGAAGGCTGCATCCTAGGAAGGGTGTATTTCTCGGCTGCTACGTCATCAATCGTCGCTGAAGGCCATCTCAAACAGAAGGGTCCTTGAAAGACAGCCTTCGTTTCATGTCCATCGTTCAGCTGAATTTGAAGGATGCATGGGATGTATCTTTCTCGACCTTACACCACAATCCTTTGTACACATTCCAATTCACGAAATAAACTCACGGAAACGAGTCGGTATTGAGCTTGTCTGAGTTTATTATGTAAATGTACTCACTAAACTGCCAATATTGTAAGCCACTGGGAGACTGATTCATTGTATTGCATTAATATAAAGCCAGATAATATATAGATTTGTAATACAAAGATTTTTCCAACATTAAGTTTTATATGTATTTTCATGCCATGACGGTGGGGGGGCGGGAACATGTGTGACATAGCCAAGTGCACTTACTAGACCATCTCTTTCTAGCGTTTAATGCTGAGGACTTGAGCCTACAAGCCTCTGATGGACTGAACTAAGAAGGATGCAGCCTTGTTAGGATGCAGTCTTCTGTTTGAGAAGCACCCAATTTTCTTCACGTCTTAGCTCCACCCCCTTAGGAATCTAGGGAAGGATACATCTGTGCATCATCACTCATGACTCCTCAGGAAGCTTCCTCACTCCTCATTCCTCACCTCCCAGCAGTACAATCGGTTTCTGGAGTCACGGTCTGGAGTACGTGGGAGAGAGGAAACAAGGAAGCATCAATTTGTGTATTGAGAACCTAACCTAACCTGCCTAAGTAGGAAATATACAGAAATTGAAATCTTACAGTCTTGACTGCAAAAATTCTAAATTAAATATAGATTAATCCTTAAAAGTTATTGATTTCCTCTTTTTCTTTTGTTCTTTGATTAACAGACATCATAGCAGCAGGTTTATTAGGCTGTTGTCACTTTAAGATCTGCCGCTGCTGCACATAACGCGGATCTGATACACATCCCATTTTCTCACAACTCTCTGTGTTCATTAAGGACTGTGCTTACGAGGATACTTCACAAAACGGGCATTTTGGCAAAATTGTGTGTTTTTGTTGTAGGTGCTCAAGGACAGGTTTGAAAACCACTGCATTTGAGACACTTTCTTAAATTTGACGCATATAAAACAAATACATGCATGCATTCTTAGTTTTGAGGCAGATTTTAATTGTCTTTTTGGTAACTTCATGACTTAACTGACGATGTTGCATGCTCATAGTTTTTTTTAATGACATACAGTGAGTGCGGGCCGCCTCATTTGCATGTGCAATTGAAGAATCATTTGTGTGCAGCCTACATTACAAACTGTCCTGGTTAAAGTGTAGCCTTAAAGGTGCCGTAGAATGTGTTTTCAATGTAATAGATGTAATATAAGTCTAAGGTGTCCCCTGAATGTGTCTGTGAAGTTTCAGCTCAAAATACCCCATAGGTTTTTTTTAATTCATTTTTTTAACTGTCTATTTTGGGGCATCATTAAATATGCGCCGATTCAGGCTGCGGCCCCTTTAATTCCTCACGCTCCCTGCCCCCGGAGCTCGCGCTTGCCTTAAACAGCATAAAAAAAAGTTCACACAGCTAATATAACCCTCAAAATGGATCTTTACAAAGTGTTCGTCATGCAGCATGTCTAATCGCGTAAGTATGGTATTTATTTGGATGTTTACATTTGATTCTGAATGAGTTTGATGGTGCTCCATGGCTAAAGCTAACATACACACTGTTGTAGAGATTTATAAAGAATGAAGTTGTGTTTGTGAATTATACAGACTGCAAGTGTTTAAAAAATGAAAATAACGGCAGTCTTGTCTCCGTGAATACAGTAAGAAATGATGATAACTTTAACTACATTTATCAGTACATTAGCAACATGCTAACGAAACATTTAGAAAGACAAATTTAAAAATATCAATAAAAATATCATATCATGGATCATGTCAGTTATTATTGCTCCATCTGCTATTTTTCCTATTGTCTTTGCTTGCTTACCTAGTCTGATGAATCAGCTGTGCACATCCAGACATCCTGCCCTTGTGTAATGCCTTGAAGATGAGCTGGCATATGCAAATATTGGGAGCGTACATATTAATGATCCCGACTGTTACGTAACAGACGGTGTTATGTTGAGATTCGCCTGTTCTTCGGAGGTCTTTTAAACAAATTAGATATAAGTAGGAAACAATGAAGGACAATGAACAATGAACAATGAATAAGTAGGAAACAATTGAGAATCACTGTATGTCATTTCCATGTACTGAACTCTTGTTATTCAACTATGCCAAGGTAAATTCAATTTTTGAATCTAGGGCACCTTTAATGCAACTGGTCAAATTGGTGTTGTTTTGAGCAAATTAATTGCATTCCCACTGAAAAACAAATGTTTTAGCACCAAAATGTTGTCTGTAAATAGTGTTGTGTGCCTTCTTATCAACATCACTAGTATGGATGATGAAGTTGTTGCATTTGGTGTGCAATTGCTCTACCTGCGGAGTAAACGTCGGAGATCAGTGTGGGTGCATGACATTCTCCGAGCCTGTCAGCAGCTCGGGGAATATCACTGGCTGGTGCAGGAGCTGCGGCTGGCTGGACAGGGACTGGTTTGACAGCCTGCTGTCAAAAGTGGGGCGAGTTGTGAGACAAGACACCAACTATCGGCGTGCAATTAATGCGGCTGAGTACCTCGCAATTTGCCTACGGTAAGTTCGTAGTTTTTTTCTTTGTTTTAATTGGAGTTGAAATACTCAGATACAACACACTAAAATATTCTGATACAAGCAAAAGTCCTGCATTGAAAATAAAGTTACTTAAGTAATTATAATCAGGTTTAAAGATTACTTAAATGGTTAGTTCACCCAAAAATGAAAAAGTGAACAGTGTCTATTATGTATTATATAATTAGATTAATTAGAAAAAGTTAAGTAAAAATTAAAGTGCAGTTGAGTAGAAGTGGCATGAAAAAAAATACTGAAAAGTACAAGTACCATAGCTTTCAGCTGTCGTGTGACCAGCTGACCAAAATGGGATGCCTTGGTGCAGGAGGTCAAGCCAGTCCCCACCACTGAGGACTGGTGAAGCATCGCCACTGACTTCCTCCATCGGTGGAACTTCCCCAAATGCCTTGTGTCCATCGATGGCAAACATGTTGTGATCAGGACCCCTGACAACTCGGGGTCCCTGTTCTTTAACTACAAGGGGACCTACTCAGTTGTGCTCCTGGCAGTGGTAGATGCCCAGTACTGCTTCCGGGTAGTGGATGTGGGCAGCTACGGGAGGACGAGTGATGGTGGTGCGCTGGCTAACTCCACCTTGGGCCAGGCACTCCGAGATGGGACCCTTGGCCTGCCACAGGATGCTCTGCTGCCAGGTGCAGAGCATCTGGGACCACAGCCTCATGTGTTTGTGGCTGATGAGGCCTTTCCACTATGCCGAGACCTCATGTGGCCTTTCCCAGGACACAATCTCTCCAGCAGGCAGAGTTTTTAACCACAGGCTATCACGGGCAAGGCTGATTGTTGAGAATACCTTTGGTATTCTCACAGCTCAGTGGCATATGTACAGGGGAGTATATATACTGTTCTAAAATTAAAATGAAATAACTGATCCTAAACATAGGAGCCTGAAATGTTCATTTTAGAAGAAAATTTCAGATGACATCTGAAGTCTTCATACACACAAACATATAAACCAACAAACATATATAAATGCATTTCCTGCAGCTGTCTTCTCAAAAAATACCTATTGCGAACAGCAGGAACACACCATCCCCTGGATATCTGCTAAATTACGCCATGCAATGAACAGAAACGCAGTTGTCGTTCACTATGCTGTACATAGAAGCATCAAAATAACAAAAAAATAAAAACTATATTACATTGGCGACTCCCTAAAACCTCGGTGTGCTACTGAGACTCAGCTTTAACCGCCGATCTGCTCAAAAATAACAAACTTTAAGAAAAAATTCAACATATCCAATAAAAGGACAAAATCCTACCGTTGAAGAAACCCTAAACCCAGCGTTTACCACAAAACCCTCTAATACAGCTGTTATGATATAGGAAAATATATCCATCAAACAAATACACTCGTTTCTCCTAAATTTTTACAAATCCAAACATATTTTCTAATCCTGTTATCAGATCTACTGTATATTTAAACAAAAATATTCATAATCTTGAAATATAATTTCATATAAATATACAAAATTAATCTTAATTAGTACAAGTCCATAGTTGACTCCTCCTATGTAGACTGAAAGAATGTGTTATTTTTTTTAGGAAAATCAGATATATTGATCATGACATTCTTAATCATACTATTGGTGACTTTCCTTGGCCTCTAGTGACCAATATAATGCTGTTCTTACATCTATTTTGGATGAGTTTGCCCTTTAAAAAAGTGTGTTGTTTTTTTAAAGAGATCATTTACATGGTATACGTCCGAGATACGTGAAATGAGGGTTATAGGCAGGCAGTTAGAGCAGAAAAAAAAAAAAAAGCCCCCCCTGCCCATCCACATCGTTCTATACAGGAGGAAAAAACCAAGGAGGTTGAGAACACTGTTGAGGAGCAACCTGAAGAGGAAGTCGTGGAAAGGATTGAACTGGCATCTTTACCTGCAAGTTCACATTCTCTGTGGACAGACTTGGAGGTGTCGTATATAGATGTGAATCCTAATCTGAGCCATCGCCGGGCCTACGAATTGTACCCGAGTAAATTAAAGTGATTTTCTTAATGATGTATGGTATATACATTCCTAATGTTTCTTCAACAGCACAGAGAAAATGGAATTATTTCTCCATCTTTTTATACAGTGATATAGAGGTGTCTAACCTTTTGGACTTTGTCCGCAAAAACAATGATCACATTAGTATTATAATTTATGTTGCCAGATATTACTGAATTATTTGATTTAGAGCTGTTCTGAAACAATTTTACACATTCCTAAAACTAATTTTATCGCTCAGTATACAAACAGATCCAGCAGATATCAATATGATGCCCTCTGACAATGTTTAATGTGCGTTTTACATTACATTATTAACATTATATTTGTGTTCATTGTTTTCAAATAATCAGCTTGGACTGAAGCAGTTGTAGATTGTGTAGTTTTTTAACAACATAATATAACAGTTAATATGTACAATACAATGTGGTGGGGGTTTGTTTGAAGCAATAGTCATTTGAGAAATCTATAACGTCATCTTACGAAAGCTAATGTAAACGTTCTGTAATTTATTGAATCTTTTTTGTTGTTGCTCAGTTGTGAAAGTTCCATCACATTTACAGTGGTCTATTTAGCAGTGTCCATCTCTTTTGAGCTTTTTAAAAATGTATATAATTGATGTGATCCAGGTGTTGGGAAGAGGATTTTGTGGAGCATCACACTGGACAGCAGCAAAACAATCGGCCAAGAAATCAAGCAGCAAAGTGGATGAGGAGGGATTAAAGATTGCTGCCTGTCGCCATGGCATTCTCATAATGGCCTTAAATATGTTTTGAGGAGAAATTTTTGCTTACCCCCTATTTCTTAAGAAAAAACTTACAGACATGTCACAAGGGAGCATCAAATTCTTCTGTTCAGATGAAGCCTGCAAGTACTTCCCATTTCTCCAACGTGTATCTAAGCACTGCACCGAGCTGGACAATGCATCCTTTTCTGTCTGAGATGGATGCCAAAGCATGCTCTTGGAAATGTGAGGTATATTACCATGTGTTTTAAGTGTGTAATAATAAGAAGAAATACAACTAGTGGTGAGGGAGTGGAGCAGGTGAACAGCTTCCTATCTTGAATTGCTGTTACAAGCAAATACATGTCAAAATCAGGTGTTAGGTATGATTAAAGCAGACTTGTTATATGCATAACTAATTACATTTTCTTATATTTATGTATAGGCAGAGCAGACATGATTACAATGCAAGCCATTTTCTGGAATAAGCGGAAGATTCTCAATTTGGGACAAGCTCTAGTTAATAGATATTTAAGATTTATCTTTATTCTCGGTCACATATTGCAGTTGGGATCTGTATATATTTCCAAATGATTCCTATGTAAATTAAAGGTGTAGTAAACGATTTCTGAGAAACACTGCTGAAAGTGAATCAGAGTAGCACAACATACTTGTAGCCAGGGGCGGAGCCAGACATTGTAAACATTCGGGGCTTAGCCCAAATCTATATTTGACCAATGACATTTAATTTTATGTTAACAGTTTTACTGACATAAAAGGAGTTTTTGTAGTAGTATTCTTGTTCAAAAAATGTACATTTTTTGGCACTGTTATTTTTTCAAACTTTACTGGTGTATCTCCTCTAGGGGGGTCCGGGGGCATGCTCCCCGGAAGAAAATTTTGTACATTTTAAGGTTAAATGCATCAATCTGGGGCACTTTGAGAGCTCAAATCTGAGAGCTTAAGCCCATACAGTATGTAAATTGAACAAAGAAACAGCGTTAACTTGTACCTGGACATTAAAAAGGGTTCAAACATCTTTTTAGTTGTGATATAGAGTCTAGGGTTAGATAAAACAATATAATGTTTTAATACTAGGCTATATAATTATTAATTACAGTAATTTCCATATATTGTAACAAATGCACTCTAAAATAAATGACAATTTTTATTAGTTACTTACTTTACAAAACAGTATTGGGAAATTATAACACTTTTGTACTAATCTCTAAGAAAATCCTTGAGCTTTTATTTTGATCACCAGATCACGTGAGCAAATGTGCGCACTTCTCTTTAAAACACGCAGCACAGACAGACTGTATATATACTTAATCACTGTATTTTGCTGTTTTATAAAGGCACAAAGCCTTATCACGCTTCCGATTTTAGTTCGTTGGTAAAATACAACGTAGTAGCCTATGTTTAAAATTTTCAGTTTATTATGAAACGGTGGCGGCGGCACAGGGTCATTAATGGGAAACACTGAATATATGTTTAGCTGACAAATGTGCTAAAGTTGTCATAGCTATTAGTTGTTATATCATAACAAAAACCCTTCAACCGGACCGAACGAGCGTCTCGAGGCCTGCCGCTGCTCTGAGTGAGTGACAGGAGGCGTGTCTGTGTTCAGCTGCTGTGTGCGTGAACGCGCTGTCGGAGAGAAGAGAGAGAAAGCGCTGCCGGTGTATGGATACTTATGATGAATACTGTAGAAAAGCGGTATTAGACTGTTTAACATATTTTAATAGAGATATATTTAGAAAAAATATATTTAGAGAGCACTATTAAAAATCCTCAAACCTGAAAGATTCGGGGCTTTTGGGAAAACATTCGGGGCTACAGCCCCCTTAGCCCACCCCTAGCGCCGCCCCTGCTTGTAGCCAATCAGCAGTAGGAGGTGTGTCCACTCATGTTGTGGGAGGAGAGAGAGTGAGATCTGAAAAAAAGACTGTAGACAGAGAAATGGCTGAGAGACATTACAAAAGAGAGATGGTCACTGGAAAAAGAGCAATGAAGAGAGGGATGTTTGTTTGGGTTGATTTTAAATATCAACAGTGTTTCTCAGAAATTACTTACTGGACTTTTAAAGTTGGTTTTCTTTTTTGTAACTCAGAAGTGCAAGAGATCAGAAGATCGAGCTATCACTGCATGATGATTGTTCATCAATGGGTTTAGATGTACAGCAAGGTGCAGACGGTATTATTTTGATTTGCTTCATCCAGCAACATGAAATACCACAGCCTGAAATGACAGACAGCAATGCTGAGCAAGAAATACGGGTTTGATGACTTCAAAGATTTGTCTTCAGCATCCTCAGCCAAGGACACACCAATTACACTGTTTAATCGGTCATCAACCTCACCAGACACTGAAGATATTCAGGAAAAGGGGGCAACAAAGGAACAAGACATGAGGATCTCAATTTTATCTCTCTCAAAGTTAAGCTCCTTTTTCTCTTAAGTAAGTAGCAGCCATCAACTACTTCAGCAATGAGGATTACGATGCTATATTATAAGTGAGATGTGTCTCATAAAAGATCCTGTTGAGAAAATGCAAGCAAAGCAGTCCATCATGAGGATTTTGTATGATGCTCAAGACAAAAGCATGTCAAACACCCGGCAGATGTCAACCTACTCCTACCCTGCATCACACTTACTAAATCTGATTGGATTTCAATTGGATATGCACAAAAATCAGATTTGGATTGACAATCTGAACGTAGCTAAAATGATCCCCGTCCACACAAATCAGTGAAAACAAGCACTGTATTGTGCATGACAAGCCAGTAGTTGTCAATGCCACTCTGTTAAGAACCACTATGCACCTGTAGACTGAACATGTGATACACATGGACATGACATCACCGTTTTCACAGAGCTTGCGTTTGTGGAAGAGACTCGCACACCAGCTTAGAACACAGAGAAAAAAACAGCGCACATTTCTCTGAAGTCTAGTCTATGCAAGAATATTGATCAATGCATTTGCATGTATACATATACATGTGGAAATAAATAAATGTGGACAATTGTAAAATACAATTATATATAAGGAAATAAAATTATAAATTCTCATTTTGAATTACATTTATTCTCGACATTTTATTGCAGCTTTTTATTTATATTCTACTGATTCTTTTAATATCATAATATTCTACCTTTTTTTAAGGTATTTAGACTCTAATGGACTTTATATGTCTACATTTTAATATTAGAGAAAAAAAAAAAAAAGAAAAGAAAAAAAAAACCACTAACTCAAATTCACTTTAATATTGACACATATATAAAACATTATTTTTGAACTCCTTTTAATAGGTTTATCACATATTTGCATTTTAATATTAGGATATGTTATGCTTTCTGAACCCAAGACGTAGTCTCATGCTCTTTTCAGCACATCATGGACAACAATAATTTAATTAGGCATTTCACCAAGATTTCAAATTTTAATTCCTCTGCCTTACTTGTCAGGACTTTTATTTTAATCTGGCGATATGACGTCACAAGGGGACGCCGCGCTCCTGCCTCTGTTTTCATTCTGCTGAAGAAAGGTTTGTAATTTTAAGCGTTTTAAAGTATTTAAATCAATGCACGGCGTTCAGATAATTTTATAGTATTTACAAGTGGTGTAAAATGGATTAATTGTTATTGAAAGTATCATTTTAATGCATTATCTAAAGTAGTAACAGAAAAGATGCGTCTCATTTCGCTCCCTATATCGTCAATCAGTTATTGTAAACACAAATTCGGTCACTGGCAAGTAGTGATGAGAGAAACGGAGCTTTTGAAACTCCGAGTCAATTGAATCAAATGTTTAGCAAAATGAATCAGTGATTCGAATCGCCGCACGCTGACGAGACCTGCTGGTCAAAACATAAACATGAAATGACCTTTACCAACCCAATTTGTATTAAAGTCTTTAGAATCTATAAGTCAGTAAATACCACCTGTAAATACTTAATGCCTAAATATTGAGTGTCTGTATAGGTTGTGTTCTTTTATAAATTTGTAATGCTAGTTATAATTTTTTTTTTTTTTAAGGAGTGCTAAGTTCATTAAGTATCACTCTGACTGACTCTGCCATACCAGTGCACTAAACTACTGAACTAGGCAGTTGACTGAGGCGAACCAGAGATTTAGTTTGGATTTATTTTTCTTTCTGTTAATTATTCTCTTAATCATGACAGAGAGTACATATACACAGAAAAACTCCTGGTGAAGCAACAGAAATCCACATGACACACTATTATAAAGATGGCGTTTATTAAAGAAGAAAGTGAAGACTTGGAGATTGAAGAAACATTTAGTGTGAAACAAGAAGATACTGAGGAACACTCAGGTTGGTTTCATTCTCAAAGCTGAACTCAGTCATTTTAAATGTTGAGCTTTTCAGAAATTAATATTTTTGAAGAATGTCATATGAGGGTGTAACATTAAACCCAATATCTACTTCTGAACTGAAACAAGTAAAACCGTTTATTTCTATCACTTAATTATGCAACAGGAACAAAACATGGATGTTCAAGTAACTAAAATTCATATGGTAAAAACTGTTACTTTACAGGAAAAAAAAACATAATATTAAGTAGCAGCAATAGCAGTAAATATTCAATGTCTCAAACCATAAACTAGTCAGTATTTTTTCCTGTCTTATCTCAAAAGCGCTCACTGTTTTAAACCAGTATCTTGTAAAAAACACTTTTTGATTCCAGGTGGCCTGATTGAAAACACCTGTGGGCTTAGGAAATAAGATATATATAAAGGAAATGAGATAATTATTTGGGTGGCACTGGGAGACAATGTTTATTATTATTATTATTATTATTATTTATTTATTTATTTTTTATTTTTAGAAAAATGCAATTAATGCTTTTTCCCCCTCACCTTTTTGTGCAATGCACATGGAAGATAACAATATTCAGATCCTCAAAAAAATTCAGAGGGTCAAAAACTTAATTTACAACCAGTAAGTCATATCAAAAACACTAACATACTGTCACGTTGTCAGTTTGTTTTTGCTTGTGTTTCATATGTTCCTTTGTTCAGTTTCCAGCCACTTCTTTTGTTTCCACGATTACCATCATCATTAGTTCATTTGTTTCAGCTGTGTGTCATTAATTATCTCTTCTGTCTTCTTCAGCTTCCCTGTATACATTGTTACACCTACTAACAAAATAATAAAATATTTCTCCGCTGACACAGCTTAAAAGAGTTACTGCATGTTGTCTACATTTGTTCTTCATTTACAGGGCACTGGTGAGCAAATAAACGGCTAGCAATTTTGTAACAAACTAACATAATAGATGTGTTAAAACAGATTTAATATTTGTAAGTGACAAATAATTTCAATCAAAGACACAAATTGAGGACTATTAATAATATAATAAAATTTGATATGTATTTCCCACATTTTGTTAGAATACCATGGTTCGTGTTACTATGGTAAATCCATGGTAAACATTGGTGATTGTGGATTGAAAAGCTAACTGGATTGTTTAAACGGGCAGTACTATTCCGCTTTTGGTGCAGTTGGTAGAAGGGCAAATTAGTAGTGGCACCAGTGGAACCTCTAACAACATTTAGTCACACCAGCAAGAAAAAAGTTTGCACAATGCAACCATTTAGTTGCAGTCTGTAGCCATCTGGATGAGCGGTACGTTATTTAGTGTTGCTATTGATGGCGGTCATTATCGAGGAACAACAGACCTCGAAAATATGACTGACCAATCAGAATCAAGAATTTTTAGAGAGCTGTGTAATACGAGTATTTGAAGGGGCCATGAACTGCGTTGTTTTATTGTATTATAATGTTTCCTGGGGTGCAGTTATAATGATAGTATGCTTTTTACATAAAAAATATTAGAATATATTTTTAATAATTTAAAAATAAAAGGCATTTTTGCTACCCTGATTTTAGCTCTCTGATTTGAATGCTCTGTTTTAAGGGGCGTGTCTACTGTGAGATTTGTTGAATAAAATGGGAGTTTTGGCGCGAGTCCAGAATTCAGTCGCTGAAACTTGCGCTGTTTGATTGACAGATTTTGAAAGGTAAAGTTATTGACAAAGTTATTGACAAAGATTTTGAAAGGTAAAGTTAATTTTAGCACGCCAGTGGGTGGGGCTAACGTTGCAACGATGAAGTAGGCGTTGATTTCTTCTGCGAGGCTGGGGTTTCACCTGTGTCATTGATGGGCACATTCTAGGATCAGTCTTTCAATGGGTCTGGTGTCAATAAAAGCTTTTATTGGACTAACAAGGAACTTTTTAAATTCTGAAATTTACAGGATATTCTTATAGTACGATGACCACTTATAAATCAAAAGCTCAAGGAAAGGTTGATTTTTTTTCTTTTAGTGTCTCTTACTTTGTACTTTATTCTATTATACTAAAATAATATTGCCTCTTTGTTTCCATTGGGCAGCAATACATTCATTTTTATACAAATATTTCCAAAATCATTTGAAAATAAAACATTTAATCATTTTGGAATTAACTCATAATTTTTTTTGTATTTTTTACTGCAAGTCAATCAGTCGAACTGTATACAAACTGTAATCTATGAATCCTAAATGGATTTTCTTATCCTGTGACACAAGCACACATTCATCCCTCACTGTAAACCCAAATTAGTTGGATTAACTCAAAAAATTGTTAACAAATAGCATGAGTTAACATTTACTGAACAAGTACAACAACTTAAAACATATAACTTACTTGCTCTCAAACCAAGCCGCGTGCGCCACTTATCACCATGATGGTAACTTTCTAAAAACCCACATTAACAGAAACTCTTCTAAATTAGCATAACAAAACATTAATCACTACTAAATCTCCCTTATCCATGAATTTTGCACAAAAAAACATTATATAACACTTAAATTTAGCATTTACTCTCCCTTTTGAGTGCCATGGGCAAAGCATGCTGGGAAATAGAAATCCCAGCCCAGTTTCAGTTCAACTTGTTAGTCTAAATTAAAAGAAATGAGTTCATACAACTCAAAACAATAAAACAGTTCAGTTTACTTAAAATGTATCAGTTCTGTGAACTCAAAAGAAAAAGAAAGTGCTAAATACTCATAACAGTTAAATTTAACTGAACTAATTTGTTAAATTTAAGTTTGTCCTACTCAAAACAATTAAGTATTTTGAATATTAGGGTTTACAGTGCTCACTAGGTGGTGCTATAATAAAGCAATTTAGGTTTTGTATCATAACTGGAACCCTAAGACCTACAAACTGAATCCTTGAGTCAAGCCCTACAAAATGTATATCTTTTAATTTTTTCATTTTTGAGAAAAAAATAAGTGAATGAAACTTTCTGAAGTTGCTCATTCACGAATTGACTCCTCTCCTGAATGCAACAACATCCATGCACAAAAACTGCACCTACAACTGAAAATCGGTTTACACTTTATTTTAGGTGTGTGTGGAGGCTTTGCCCTCTTTTAGGTGGAAATCATTTCCGGTTCATTTCTCCTGTTCAGTTAGTCGAGGTCAGACGAGTGAAAATATGAACACACTGGAAAACTGCTTTATAGTAGAAAATGAAGTTGTAATTCTAATTTAAATGAGACACTGACACTGTGTTTCATGTTTAATTTGGTAAATCCGCTTGATTTCAAACAATCTATTGTATACTAAAGTGCTGAATTGCAGAGCTCGTTCTAACATAGAATGTAGAACTCCAGGAACGTGGTTGGGAACCCCTGTTTAAACCCAGGTTAACTTTATTTCTGTTTTGTTGTTGTATTTTTGCCTTAGATTTGATGCAGCTGAAAGAAGAGAGTGAAGTACTGGATGAAATGGAAGGAAAGATCAGTATGAGAATACTGGAAAAAAATCTTTTAGTTGCCCGAAGACCAAAAAGGCTTCCTCACGAAAAAAAACTGTGAAAAAGACCGGATCTAGAAGTCGTTACACGTGCCCTCAGTGTGGAAAGTGTTTTGATCAATATGGAAACCTTAAAGTCCACATGAGAGTTCACACTGGAGAGAAGCCTTTCTCCTGCCAACAGTGTGGAAAGAGTTTCAGTCAAAAAGGAGGCCTTAATATCCATTTGAGAATTCACACTGGAGAGAGTCCTTACACATGCAAACAGTGTGGAAAAAGTTTCACTCAAATGGGAAGCCTTAAAGTCCACATGAGAATTCACACTGGAGAGAAGTCTTTCAACTGCCAACATTGTGAAAAAAAATTCATTCGAAAAGGAGGCCTTAAAAGCCACATGCGACTTCACACTGGAGAGAAGCCTTATACTTGCACACTGTGTGAAAATAGTTTTACACATAAAAAAAGCCTGGATTCCCACATGACAAGTCACACTGGAGAGAGCTCATACTCCTGCACACTGTGTGAGAAGAGCTTCTCACGAAAAGAAAGTATTAAGAATCACATGAAAATTCACACTGGAGAAAAGGCATTTGTATGTGGTCAGTGTGGAAAGAGTTTCACACATAAACCCACACTTGACTACCACATGAGAAGTCACACTGGAGAGAAGCCTTTTACCTGTAAATTTTGTGAGAAGAGCTTCTCACAAAAAGGAAATCTTACGGCCCACATGAGAAGTCACACAGGAGAAAAGCCGTTCATATGTGGTCAATGTGGAAAAAGTTTCAGAAGTAAAGTAAACCTTAATTTACACATGAGGGTTCACTCGAGAGAACTGTTAAATGTCATTAGTGTGGAGGGAGTTTCACAAAAGGAAAAAGTATCTGTGTGAATTTAAAGACACTATGTAATTTTTCGCCCCTAGAGGTAACTTATTCAAAACAAAGGCGTAGCTTTATGATGCCTTGATTTCGTAGAATCATGGGAGGTGTTGTCTTCACGTCTACGTCCGGTGAAAAAATCCACCATCCTAGTTTTCTGTTGATGAATGTATCCAAACAGTTGCTCACCTGTCTAATAAAACATATAATATATTAAAGCGTCTTTGTTGTTTCAATGGTTTCTAAAATAAATCGAGGGTAACCCGGGTATGATATCATTGATAGGCGAGGGACGGACACAGTCCGTGTCCTGGTTAAAATTGCTGATTTCTCTGGATTTAAACATTCTTGGAAACATTTGGGATAATGGAAGTACACAAGTCAACCAAAATATATAACATTGTGTTAATGAGATGCGACAACAAATTTTTTTTTGAAGAGTGATATTTCAGTTCTTTTGGAGGAGGTGGCAATAATAATAAAATACAGCTATTCTCAAACTGAAAAACAGCATTACAAATGCTGACAAAAATAAAACCTGGGCAGAAATCACACAAAAAATAAATGCTTCTGGCTATGGGTACGAGCGGAGCCCAGAAGAAGTCAGGAACAAGTAGAAGGACTTTGCAAGTGTGATGAAACTGAGGGCTGCGGCACGTAGAAGGGAAGCTAAAAAGACTGGTGGGAGTATAAATTCAGTTCCTACTCTGACTGGTGAATGTTTTGGCCATCCTGGGGCCTGAGGCATTGGAAGGGATCCCTGGAGGCACAAATGCATGTGTATCAACTAAGCCTTTGCCTTCAAAGGTGAGCTCTCCAACATCAGGCCCCCACCACCCTGGCCCTCCAGCATCCGGCCCCCTCCACCCTGGCCCTCCAACATTTAGGGCCTTCAACATCAGCAATGGGCCCCGGTCCTGAGCTCTTGCTCCCTCCCCCTGACTCACCTCTGTCTGAGGCCTCCTCATGTGTAGAGCAATGTCCTCCAGAAAACCAGCCATTAATCTCCCACCAAAGGAGAAACAGGATGTTGTGGCTGTAGTGAGAACCTGCTTCAGTCAGAGAGGAGGAAAATATGTGAACTCCAGGGAATCAGGAAAGAATTGAGGGCCCTGAGTGAAGCTGCAAGACCGACATCATCAGGAGGTTATGGCCTATAGGAGGGCTAAGCTCCTGCATCAACAGGCCAGCAAGCCCTCTTTTACCATGTTTTTACCAACTGACAATAAGTGCAAATTGTAATATTTACTTAATATGCATCAATAGCATGTGTACTAAGGACTCTCCTAATAAAACAGTGTGTATATCAACATTGTGCTCAACAATGGCAGCTTTACAAAGAATCCTACAACTTGAGCACAGGCGGTGACGCAGACGTTAGTCAGTGTATATAAATGTGTACATAACAAATTTTACCCCCCTTGACTCTGACTCTGAATTTGATGTCATCAGGACCAAGATCCTTGAATTACATCAGATACTGAAACCACACCTTCAGAGGGCCACAAGAAGAAACTACACCTTAAGTCCAGCAGTACAGTTGTTAGTTACACTGCGTTATCATGCTATTGGAAGTTTTATGGAGGTGGTGGGTACAGCAAGTCTTCAGCCACCAGAACAGTGACAGCAATAACACCTTTGCTGTTACAGCTGATGAACAACATCCTAATTTTCCCCAAAACTCCTGAAGAAATCTAGCTGGCCAATCAACAGTTCTATAGTGTTGCCAACATCCCCAGAGTGATTGGCATCATTGATGGCACCCTTATCCCAGCGTCAAGCCCTGTGGTAAATGAGCCCTTGTACATTTGCAGGAATAGCTATCCAGCCATTATTGTTCAAGTGGTGTGTGATCACCAGGGGTTCACTAACACTGTGGCAAAATGGCCTGGAAGCACACACAACTCTTTTGTATGGGCCAAATCTGCAATATGCCAGATTGCTGAAGAGGGTGGCTTTGGTGATAGCTGACAATGGATATCTTCTTCACCCATACCTCTTGACGCCTGTGCAGCATCCAGCCACCATTGCAGAGGAAAGATTTAATCAGGCCCATGAAAGGACAAGCTCTATAGTGGAGAGGGCTATAGGACTGTGTAAACAAAGTCAAGTCAAAGTCATTAAAATGGATTCAGGTCTTTAGGGAGTGGCAGTCTCAGACACAGTGGATGTCTGAGAAGCAATAGCTGTATCAGATCCAGTGGCAGTTGAGAGGCAGTGACAGTTTCCAATGCAGTGGAAGTTGAGAGGCAGTTTGAGCACTTTTATCATGCTGAATTTCTGACACTGTCAGAAAATGATCGTAGGCTATCTTTGGACGCAATACCGGGAAAACAGCCATCTTTGAAACTCTCTCACTGTACGACATAGGACCACCGATAAAGAGCCACAATCACAGAAATCGCCACGATTATTATACGATGGCAGTCTTTTGTCTGGGACAGCCAAAAAATGTGCAGTGTATCCCGGGCTTAACAGTGATCAGCATAGCTAGATCCAGGGACGTGGGAACTATATTGTGAGAGGGGGGGCGGGATTCTTGGGGGGGGGGGGGGGGGGGGGGGTGTTAGTGTAGGCCTATAGTAGGCTGTGTTATGTATCCTGATTGACTTTATGATTAGGTAAATCTGTTTTGCACATGCATCGCCACAGAGTTAACCATTTCAGACAGTACAGGACAGCCTCTGTCTTGTTCACTTCACGTCTGTGGGCGTTACGCACAGCTCAGTGTGGCCCAGGCACAGCGCCAGGATTCCAGTTTTGGATGGGCCAGACCAATTGTGGGTGGGCCTTAAATTAAAAATGTTAAATAAAATGTTAAATAAAAAACGTTATCCAATCACTGCTTAACCTAATAAAAAAATATTGACTAATATAGCCTACTGTTATATTATCTGTGCGTATACATAATATAGATTTTAATAGCTTGATGCTCTTTAAATTTTGTTGCATTGTTAAAAGTTTCGGTGCATAGGACAGACCTATCCGCGATCGCTCTCCATGGTTCTGACCAAAGAAGAGCACTTTGGAATCTCCATTACGCAAGATTCCAAAAACGCATCATACCTGGGCTGCGTTTCCCGATAACATTGTCTCTTAGCGGGCTACGAAGACTCTTAAGGTATAACTTAACTAAAGGTATACTACCACTAAAGGTTTATCATTGCTTGTCTTCAGGGCTATCATGCACTCGCGAGGCATAGGCGCTGAAAGGCAGAGGTGCTGGCGCCCTCCTAGCAACGCGCTATTTTTGGTAAACATGATTTTGACGACTTCATTAAGTTTTGTTTTATAGAAAACTCTTTTTAAAGATATCGTTTTGTATAAATTGTATCTTAATTTTGATCAATGTTTTTATCAATCAATGCCAGTATTTAATAAATAAAAGCAATATATAGCAGACAATGTAATAACCTTAGTGTAATTGACAGAATTACTAAAAAATATTTTGCTACCTAAAAGTTAAAGATTTTTTGTGTCACGCATGCATGCATGTCTATTTCCCTCATATTAAATATAAAACGCATGTGGACTGATATTTTTCCAATGTCTGGACTCCTTTATTAATGGAGTATATAAACAGACGTTTCAATATATTGGTATTAAATGCATTTTCTGAGAATTTATATTTCAAGTTTTTACTGCAAATGTCGAAATGCGCGCTCTTTGGTCCATCAGTGCTTGAGTCACTGATCACAGAATAAAATATCTCATAATAAAATACAAAATTGACTGATTATGAATGTATATGCATAGTTCTCATCAGTTGGAAATACAGATAAACGCTTTCTTTTGTTGTATTTTTGATCCTGAAAGAAAAAAGAACAACAAAAGAGCAATCATAGGCCTACATGGAGTCTGTACATGTTATGCTTCTACGCGGACTTTTGGGACTCAGTTTTGAACTGGTGTCAAGGTGCATGAATGAAACACAAATGGTAATTAAATAGAACCCCTGAAATGAACGAGGGCGAGCTGTTTTATTTTCACAACATTTTGGAACATGAAAATTCATACCGGTAATATCAAGCCACTGAACGAACATATAGAGCCCTATATTGAAATAGCATTGACAGTCAAAACATTTAAAGCTATGAACATGCTAGTAGACACATACGCTACTCAAAAAGTGCATTAAACCAAAAAAATTAATTCATGCATTTCCAAAGGTGGATCTTCTTTCATTTGTTCGATTTATAAATTTTTTTATCAGAGTCGCTATGGCATGAAATATCTGATATTCCAATTGTCAAATACATGCAAGTGGAAGTGTATTGTTGTTTAAACACCTTTATAACGATCGCGTTAGTTGAGCTGTATGCGCGATATAATTTTATGACCAAAATTTGAAATGTAGGCTTAAATCAAACACATTTTAATTCAGATTCTGTATTATATATATAAAAACAGCTGGCTGACCCCTAGAGGGGTGGGGAAAGGGTGTCTGTTCCAACGTCTATGGCTAGATCACGATCACAACGGTGCAAACTTACTCTTGCAGACAACCTTACAGATTGGATATATCAACTGGATTGTAAATGCAATCAAGCAGGGTGAAACCTGCAGACTGAATATTGTCAAGCAGAAAGAATCTTGCAATCAAGCAGATTTACTACTGTATTGAACTGATTCAGAACTGAGTAATGCAGACAGCCATGCAAACTGAACACTATACAGATTGTGAACATTTGAATTTTTTTAAACTGTGATATCACAGTGGGCATTCTATAAAGATGTGCTGCAGCTGATATTCTTTAGACCCAGAGTTAAAGAAAAGACTTCTAGTCCATCTAGGCGTCTATTTCACTAATAACCCCTCTGATCTTCCATTGACAGTTGGAGTGTGTGCAGGGCCTTCAGCATGAACCACACAGTGTTGCATCCCATTCAGCAGAATGATTATGCCCTTATCACGATGTGTGCCAGGTTCACTTTATTTTCACATTCCCATAATTTTTGTGGATACCCCTTATTTGTATAATAAGAGTTAATAATAAAGTTATTTCATTGTATTATATTTAAATTTATTGAGTCCCTAAGACAACAGTTTGAAATGACTATGTGGCACTATCACAACTAAAACTGTTCAGTTTAGACACAGTTTAGAAAAAGATCTGAGTTGGTTCTTGTAAAGATTGAACCCAAGTGTGGACACAAAATAACTATTTCTGTTGGCATCAATGTGTGGTCTCTCTTTATGCCTGGTTGTTTTAAGAGAAGAAACATGAGATGTTTTCATATGAGATGAAATGTTTACATATCACTGTTTAATTAATTTCAATATATGACAAAATAATCACAATAGAATTTGGGGGACAAATTGTGCAGATCTAGTGTATATGTACCCTGAAAACATAGCTGCAGAATGAACAGGCTGCGATGTCACGTTTGCAGTACTTGAATATGCCGTGTGTGCATGAGGGGCTAGCGCGATTGAACAGCGGAAACATAAAAAATTATTGGTCATACAGATATCATTAAGTCAGATTGTAACATGGAGTCAGAAGTCATGGGATCTATGTGCAGCTTTATTGTTGATAATCGAAGTATAACAGACAGAGGTAAATCACCGGCAACAGCAGTATTACACAGGCAAGGCAGAATAGTAACAAAGAGACAGGCACAGGGTCGGGGCTGGCAGCAAACAGAACAGGTAATATATCCAGATAAACAGGCAGAAGGTCAATTGGGCAGGCAGCAGAACGTCAAAACAGGATTGACAAACCAAGGTCATACACGAAGAAACAATACACATGAAAGAACGCTCAGAAATATCAGCCATGGCAAAACAAGACTTCGCAGTGTGTGAGTGTGTATTATAGTCCATGGGATGAAGATCAGGTGAGCGAGTAATCAGTGCCAGGCAGTGGGTGATGGGAAATGAAGTCCAAATTGAGTTAATTCTCTGGTGAGGGAGCCCTCAGGTGGCGATTGAAGGGAGGCAGAATTCGTGACACAGATAGGCTATCATTCATCATGTCATCTGTTTCCTTTCCGTGGAGTTGGAGCCTTACAAAAATAAACCGAACTCAGCAGCATATAGCCTACTACTTGTCACAGTTTTTTTTCCTTTCATTTTGTTAATCTGTCAATTAATTCAAATATATTTAGTGTATTTATTCCTTTTATTTATGGACTATGTTTTATATATATATTTATCCTTTCTGGGCATCTGAAAGTGTTACTTATCTTGCTGGCTATAGTTGCCTCAGTGATCCATCGGATTTCATCAAAAATATTTTAATTTGTGTCCTGAAGATGAGCGAAGGTCTAAAGCAGAGTTCAAACGATTTTAGCCCCGATTTTGGCTCGCCGACAGGTTTTGAGAAATCGCCGACAAATGCCTGAAATCACAGGCAAATCGGTGCTCGTTCACGCGAGTGACAATCACGCAGTGTGAATGAGCAAAGACGCGATCTGAGAGAATCGCCGACGATCGCCGACGCCGGTGAGATATTTGGCACGCTAAATATCTGGACCTGTCGGCGATTCAAAATCCTGCTGTGTGAAAAGTGTTCTGACTGAAAACTACATTGGCGATGACCGACAGCCAATGAGAGAGCAAGATACAGAGCAGCGGGGAGTTCGGGGAGGAGTTATAGACCAAAATATCAGCAAGCATGGCTTCGTACATAAACATTATAATTCTATCAAACAGAACCAAAGCACAAATATTTGCTTGACCATCCGCAACAGCAGCACATTCAAAAGTTATGTATTTAGCTCCAACTGTCGTTGAAGAACACACAATCCTTGTTCTTCGCATCTCCCCAAACATTTCCTCCTCCATATTCTTCTTTTCTTTATGTTGTTTTTGCTGCAAATCAGCGCACTGGCAATTCGTATTTCAAGCTTTTTGCGGGCTACTATTTTTAAAGCAGAACTAAGTAACTTTTTTTTACCTTCATAAAAAGTTTTCTAAGTCCTTACGATGGTTAATTGACTTGTAGTGGTGTGTTTGAGGCGAGCACTAACCCCATCTGGCACGTCTACGCCAGAATACAGCACTTGCGAGTTGAGCTGCATCGACCCGACACAATCTCGCCTCATGTTCACGTTCACGCGAGAGTGACAAAATGCTTTATGGTAATTCAAAAACAATGTATATATTATGACTTTATAAGACAATTTCGAAAAGTACCCACCTCCATCGAGTGTACTGTATTTGCAAATTACCCACCTCCTCTTTCTTGTATTTGCAAAACTACTGCGCTGGTGAGCGTTGTAGTCATTGTAGTCCAGAGCTGTGCTTGGAGTATTTACGACAATGTGATTCACTGAAGGAAACTGTAGGGGGAGCTTCGCAAATCTTACTGAGTTCTGCTTTAATAATAATCCCACCGTGTGTCCAATCAGCTCCCTAGTTCAGTAGTCAGGGCACTGATCAGGGTATCAGCCACATTCACTTTCATACTGATTCACGACCTAGGGAGCTAGGGAGCTGATTGAGACGCAGGGCCAGTCTCACGTGAGAACTCCGGTCTTAAATGCGTGATAGCGCGTTGTTTCTTTGTCATGTCTCGCGTATGTTTGGTTGTGAAATGTAGTTTGCGTGCCAGACAGAGTTGTCGGCGATTCTTCCTATTGTAAAGTCATGCAGTGTGAAACCTTCCTTCGCCGATCCATCGTGCAGTTTGAACACAGCAGCGACTGAATGCTGGCCAAGATAGTCATGCAGTGTGAAAAGAACAGTGACCCGACTACTTTGAAAATCGTGCAGTCTGAACTCGGCTTTACCCTTTAAATCATACTGGCGACCCATGGTTGCAACACTACATATACACATTTTGTATAATTAGATATGTGTATTTAAATGTTTAAAACATTGTGCGATGTGATACATGACTGAGTACAAACTATATAAATGAAATGAAGACCCAAATAGTCTCTGTGCATAATTTCTACTAATGTTTCTGTCTATTTAAACATTCCACAGTATGATCTTGTCATTGCAACAAAAAAATAGCTCAGCGCCAGTGGTTATGTTTTGTGTAGATCTTACAAAGCTGTTTTGGCTTATGATTTCGGGTTCGGGTTAAGTCACAGTTTGTTATTTTTGGTCAGAAAGGATGTGGGATTCTAATGACAACCTGTTATTGCTTCCTGGAAAAAAAAAAATCTTTGTGAAAAACCTTGGCTTTTTGGAGAAAGTTGTTCATGCCTTTGTGTCTTCTCGTTTGGATCACTGTAACGCTTTGCACTTGGGTGTGAGTCCTTCCTCCCTCTCTCTCCTGCAGCTGGTTCAGAACTCAGCTGCTAGGCTTTTAACTGGTACCAAAAAAAGAGACCAGACCATATTACTCCTGCATTGATTTCATTACATTGGTTACTGATTCGATATAGAATCCAGTATAATCTGTTGTTATATGTTTTCAAATCTCTCCATTGTTTGACACCAGAGTATACTTCTGATTTAATTAGTTTACATAAATCTTTGAGATCGCAAATGATCAGCTGTGTCTGACGGTTCCCTGATCACGCTTGAAATGTAGAAGTGATAGAGCTATTTCCATGGCAGCCCCTAGACTATGGAATGAGCTCCCACTGTCCTTAAAAACATCTCCATTTTCCTTAGTTTTTAATAATGTGTTGTAAACTGTATGTATTTTTAGTTGTATATATTTGTTTATTTTTGTTATTTTCAAGTAAAGCACCTTTTTAACCATTGTGGTTTTTGAAAAGTGCTCTAGAAATAAAGTTGAGTTGAGTTGAAAGTTGAGTTAAACTACAGCAGTACAGGTCGGGTGGGTCAAACGATCTCAGATACCAGACCTCTAGACCACAGACCAGCAGCATCATCATCTCTTTCCAGTCTCCAAGACATGGCCAAAACTGCTGAGCTACAGTCTTATTTTCTCTCTGCTGCTGTTGATATTCAGGAGAATCCTTTGGTCTGATGGAAGGAACATGCAAAACAATTCCCAGCACTCTCCAATTTAGCACAAAAGTATTTGTGCATTCCTACCACAAGTTCTCCCTTGGAAAGAGTATTCAGCACTGGAGGAAACATCGTGACTTCTTTGCATGCATCCTTAAAGCCTGAAAATGTGGACAGGCTTGTGTTCCTGGTCAAAAATCTTTAAAAGTCAAACTTAATGTTGTTCATTCCTGAAAAACTTCCACTCCTGTAAATTCTATTCTACTCTGCTGTGTATAGCACACCTGTTATCATGATCCTGGTGTTGTGCATGTCTTGTCTGGACATTTGTTGTGTTTCATTTCCTAGTGCCATGTTTGTAGTTCATTGTAGGTTTTCATGTTGATTAGTCTCCCCAGGTGTATCTTGTTTACTTGTTACCTTGTTAAGCCTGTTTGCCCCTGTGTGTATGTATAGCTCTTGTGTTTCGCTAGTTGTTGTTTTGTGGTGGATCATGTTCATGTTTTTGGTCAGATGTTTCTGTCTGTTCAGGTGGAGTTTTGTTATTAAAAGTGTGTGTGCAAGTGGATTCTCTCTCTGCCTCATCTCTCAGCGAATATTACAGAACAACTAGCCACAATGAATCAAGCCACACAGATAATGCGTCTCCAACAGGGAGACCGCCCAATCGAGGAATGTGTAAAGGACTTTATTGATTTGATATACAAAACCACAATAGACATAGTATGCCCAATTATATTTTTTCAGACTATCTGAGCCACTCAGTTTGATCATGCCTTTGCATGATCCTAAGTGAACTCTGGAATATTACATTGACATTGCATTACAACTGAGCAGTTCAGCTTTTACGGTTTGTGTCGTCGAGGAGGAACGCATCATTCACGTTGTACCTACCATGCCAGAGTCCCCAATCGTCACGGCAGCCACACCAGGGTCTTCAGCCAACATGGCTGACATGCCTGAGCCTCTTCACGTTGTGGACACCATGCCAGAGCCTCCAGCCGTCATAGATGTCTCACCAAAAAACATTTTGGAGACAGAGCAGTTTGGGGTCACCGATGGTGAGCTGCAGGACTGACGGCAGATGAAGGAAAACCACTTTAAATCCTCATTATGAGTCTTAATCATAAATACAGTGCATTTTCACAATAACAGTTTAAATTAAAAAATGATTTGGAAACTCATGTTTTAATTTTGATATACACATTTACATTATTATTACAAGAAAATGTTGATCCAGACACGAATCAAAGAAGCCCTTTTTCAAGCCAAAGATGACGACAAAGGGAATCCCCAATCAAAGACACCAACACAAATGCAAGTAACTTCCAGATCTTAGCTGAATTGGTGCATTGATAAAATGTAATAACCCTGCTTAAAAATAATAATAGAAGGATTACATTAATGATTGATGGTTCATTCAGGTCAGGTTTTACAAAGTGCATACATTGCTAGAAACTTGGGATTTCATCATTTCACTCTCTTAAAACTCATTCTTTTCTCACTACCTTTCTTTCTGCAACTCGTGTGAATGTGTGTGCATGTGTTTAAGTATTAGATATTAGTTTGTGTTAGAATAATCAATAAAGTCTCATTTATATGGTGCTACAACTACTTACCTCAAGCTCCATTTGAAAAATTGGCATGCCAAGTTGGCCTCATTTCACTAGCCATGACTGTGCCCATTTTCTCCTCTTTCAATCACTTCCTCCTCTTTTTTCAGTGCACATAAAAACTACAACAACCAAACAGCCAATGTGTGATTCATCTTGATCTATTTGTTTAACACCAGCACATGCTGATGATGTATTCTTCTATACTTTGCTGCATTCCAGGTGAAGTTGGACATGGGAATATCCGAAATTAAATGTCCAACTTCAGACCTCAGTGAGTTCCAGTCAATCAGATGTCACTTTCACATGTTGACCACATGATGTCGCCACGACACAACAAGAGAGAGAGTGTTTTAGTGTCAATTATGGCAAAAACAGAATAGAAATGACATAAATCGCTTTGAAAACAGCTGACGAATAACATTACTTAAACTTGATGTTTGTTTTTACATTTATTCTCATTGGAAGCAGGACTTGCCGACATCTTGGAAGTGACTCACTGACGTCAGGGTTGATCGATGTACCCCGAGTTCACATGCAGAATGTCTGACTTTGAGAGGTGTTCCAGACGTTATTTCCAAGGAGGTGAGGGAAAAATCCACATTCTGAGCTGTCTGGAACGCTGCATAACTTCGTAGCCTACAGTTCAATATGTCATCATTGTACAGTCTATGTCATACCCTTTATAAATGGTTAAATAGTTCAGAAAAAAACTAAACTCTGAATTCCTCTGACATCTATTTTACTATTCTATGCATTGTGATTTTAGCGTGTGAACAGGGCTTTTATTTTGGTGTGTTGACGTCATATGCCTGCGCCCCGCATGTGCATCTGTTTTGATTCAACTGAAAAAAGGTGTGTTTTAAAACATTTAAAGTATTTAAATCGATACAAACCATTAAATCATTTGTATAGTTTTTACAAACGATGCAAAATTAATTATGTATCTGAGAATTTCGCTTTAATGCGTTAGCTAACATTAACTAACGTTATTTTTGTAAGTAAAGCGTATCCACACACGAGTAACAGAAAAGGTGCGTCTCATTTCGCTCCCTATATGAATCAGTTTATTGTAACACGAACTTTTCGAAACTCCGAGTCAATTGAATTAAATGTTTTGCGAAATGATTCAGGGATTCGAATCATATGCCTGACGAGGATTCAAAACGGTGTAAATGCAACGAGAACACAAACATGTAACTTCTAATATTTATTTGTGTAATCTATTAAATATAGCATACAATCATTCAATAGTAAATCATACATATGATTATCTGTATAGTTTGTGTTCTTTTATTCACCAGTGTTTTTGAGTAATCAGGTCATTAATTCTCACTCTGACTGAATCCCTTGCCAGTGCACTGATTACTGAAATAGGGAGCTGATTGAGACACACCCAGAGATTTAGTTTGAATTTATTTTTATTTTTATTACACCTGATGATATGTCTTAACACAGAAAAACTCCTTGAGAAGCAATTCTTGTGACACTATTATAAAGATGGCATTTAATAAAGTGGAGAGTGAAGACATGAGGATTGAAGAAGCATTCAGAGTGAAACACGAAGACACTGAGACACAAACAAAGATGTTGTTTATTAAAGAGGAGAGTGAAGATATGAAGATTGAAGAAACATTCAGTGTGAAACAAGAAGATACTGAGGAACAAACAGGTTGGTTTCATTCTCTAAGCTGAATTCAGTCATTTGATCCTTATGAAAAATGTCCAGCTCTACAGAAATGAATGATATATTTGAAGCGTCAAATAGGTGTCTGAATTAAAGCAGTTTTATTTAACATGGAGCTGGTCACCTCATGTGGACAGACATGCTGATGCCGATATCTAAGTGAGGCTGTGTGGCCAATGGTCTATGGGAATCGTATTATTTCAAACAAAGACATGATAACACTAATTTTACATGACAGTGGGCAACTGAATATAGCGCAGCACAGTTGGAAATCTTATCGGCCGACATTTTAAAAATGCCAAATATGTTGAGATCACGTGACCAGACAAATACGAGCGTTGCCTTGAAGTGTGTCTGAGAAGATCCCACTTCAAAGTTTAGCATTCATGATTTTGACACGTCATGTCATTAAATTAGTAAAGTAATTTTCTGTAACATTACAGAACTAAAAACTAGAGATGCACTGATACTAAATTTCTCCGCCGATACAGATAGCCAATTATTCGGAATATCTGCCAATAGTTTGATTTTCTTTAGAAAAAAATCTTTCCCAAAATAATGCTGCAAATTATACAGAGAACCTTCTTATTTGATAAATTACTATAATATTAGAGGTTAAAATTGACTACAGAGCTCAAGCTATTATATTCAACTGCTATTTATCTTCAGATATAACAGTTGCACTCAAATAAAAATGAAAATGTTTGTATACACCTCAGTTGCACAAGGCAGTTTTCATAAACACTTGTCTTCAAGGCAGATTTATTCAAACATACATAAATAATTAACAGTAAATAAGCTCCTCTCTATTGTTTAATCATAGTTAACTAAAACTGTGAACATTGGATAACTGTTCTTAGGTTAATGCAACGTTAAGTGGCATTGTTCACAAGCTTATTGACATCTTGAGACATGATTCATTTCGGTAAGTTGTACCGGATCTGTCAACTTATCTTTAAGGATTTTTTCAATCACATTCAACCACAGTTACGCTAGCTGTCTCTGCTAGACTGTTTGTTCTGCCTCTGGATATATGATATAGTCCAATCAGCGTCAAGTCACGCTCTGTGGAGTACCGGCTCTAATTTTAGTAAATCGTGGCCATGCTTTAACTATATTAAAATGAGAAAAATGAATACGTTTTGAGAACGAACCTTACCCGGGCACATTTGACTTCCAAAGTCTAGTTCATTTGACTTGTGTGATTGCTCCTGGACACTTCAAGAGGTGGATTGGGCATGGGTTGATCGGACTCGGGTACACATGCAGCGTGATCAGAGGAGCACACAATGGCTACTACTTGTCTGTGCGCTACTATCATCATTATGACAATGATCAGGGTCACCAAGTTTTCACAACAAAACCCGCACAATTGCTACTCAAAACTAGCCCAGTCGCGTTTCGGGGGGTAAAATATAAATTTTTTGGGCGGGGTTCCTCCGGTAAAATTTGCATTCCATGAACTTGGCAGCACTGACAATTTTATTATAACTTGGATAGTACACTTTTCAGTTCATTCAAGTATATTTTAAAGGCAGGAACACACCAAGCCGACGCTGACGAACTAGTGGCGACGAAAGCAGACTGCGGGGTTGGCTCACGTCGGCAATGTCTGGGTCCAAAGTTGACCTGACGCACCAAACCAACGCTCGACAGGTTTGCACCTGCGTAAGATGAAATGCCTTTCCGTACCAGCAGGTGGCAGTAGCTGAACAGCCAATCAGAATGATCCGATGGACCGTCGAGCTTCGACGCCGAAAAAAATCCAACGAGGACCAACTTCAGCCGACGGTACGGAACACTCTGAGAAAACTTAGTCTGCCGACCATCAGCTTGGTGTGTTCCTGCCTTAAGTTTTGAATGGGTCTCACCTTATTGATGAACAGGAATTGTATTTGAGTAAATTTACGAGTACCTCCGTAATAAATGTGGAGCATGATTAAGTGAAAATGACTGCACTGTTTAAGTAATCAATCTATTTGTGAGTCTATTAGTGAGAACACGTTTCTTCCTGTTTTCTTCAAAACAAAAAGTTAAATCAAATAGCATAATCATTGTTCCAGGAAACCATGCCTAGTGTGAGTCAGTGAAATAATCTAGCTCTCTAGATGCTCATTTCCCTTTCAAGTGGAACTCAACACTGCTGGTATCTGATCCACACATAGGCAGCAACGTCATTGGACCATTTGACATCCAGAAAGGTAGTTGAAATCATGGTTAAAATAGTCAGTGGACTACAGTGGTTCAACCTTAATGTTAGGAAGCGACGAGAATACTTTTTGTGCACAGAAAAACCCCCAAAAATAACAACTTTATTCAACAATTTGAACTGTTGTCATACGTAGTGAACTAGTGCAGGCTTCCTCGTTTACATCTGAACGCCAACTCAGTATTGGTCGAAGCTGAACACGTGAGCACCAGGACGCATGTATCCGGCACAGGATCCGGCTAATAATGAGCCGGCATTTGGACATTTTTAAATGTCCATTTGTAAACCCAGCCTGATCTGCCGGCGATTTGATTTCACCCGGCAACTCAGTCTGGAAACCTGTACATTCATTTCTACTGCTTCTGTTACACTTTTGCGGGAACCAATCACAGACTGGCTTATCCACCTTGCTCGCTATTGGCAGGTATAACATGATGACGATAGAGAAGCGATGGCAAGCACGACCGTTAATCCAATTCCTTTTAACCTCTCGACGATGCTGAATGACTTCTTTAGTTTAGCAAACAAATCACTCGAGTGGGTGTAAATACCACTCACTTTCATGTTTGTTTTTTTTGCACAACCTGCAAAAATCGCTCGATGCCATTGCTGCTTCTGCAAACCGCTGATCAATGCTACAAACCAATACAAACTAAACCTGTCTGGAGTTTTCACGTCGCTCTGCAAAGTACGTCACCCGGATCGTTGATCTGATTGGTTGAAGGACTATCCAATTGCCTGAATAATGCTCGTTATAGAAAATATATACAGACTCCCCAGACCAATGTTCAATTTTAAATTGATCTTAATTGTATGACCAAAGAGTATTTTGAGTCTCTTTTGCACTGATAAGAAAAAAAGCGAGGTGGGGATTAAACTGAACAGCCAATCAGAGTGATCTCTCTCACTGACTGCCCTGACGCCAATTCAAATGCTGAATTGGGTGAGCTGCTGACATGTGGAACACACCACAAAAACTACCTAACGGACGCTCACCAATGGCCAGATGTTGGTCGACGGTAACTGTCAGCTTAGTGTGTTACGGAGGTTCTGAAATTGCAGGAAATACATCTTTACAGAGTAGGTTTTAGTGCTCTATGTTGGTTTTGCCATTGCTTTGTGCCATTAAACTGCTGTTAATTTGTGCCATTAAACTGCTGTTAATCATGTCTTTTTTCACTTTAGACTTGATGGCATTGAAAGAGGAGAGTCAAGAACTGAATGCAATGGAAGAGAAACGACACTATGAAAAACATCATGATGTCAGGACTGGGGATAAATCTGTACAGTCTGAAAAGACATCCTCAAGAAAAAGAGCTCAGAAGATCGAATCTAACACTTCTTTTACTTGCTGTCAATGTGGAATGAGTTTCAATCACAAACAAAACCTTGAAATCCACATGAGAGTTCACACTGGCGAGAAGCCTTTCACATGCCAACAGTGTGGAAAGAGTTTCACTCAAAAACAGAACCTTACAGTCCACATGAGAGTTCACACTGGAGAGAAGCCTTATACTTGCTCTCAGTGTGGACAGAGTTTTATGCATAAAAAGAATCTTGATATCCACATGAGAAATCACACTGGTGAGAAGCCGTTTACATGTGATCAGTGTGGAAAAAGTTTCTCACGTGAAGTAACCCTTAATTGCCACATGAGAATTCATACCGGAAAGAATTGTTTTATATGTAATTACTGTGGAAAGAGTTTCACTCAAAAAGGAAACCTTAATATACACATAAGAGTTCACACTGGAGAGAAGCATTACACATGCTCTCAGTGCGGAATGAATTTCACATATAAACCAACCCTTGATTCCCATATGATGCTTCACACTGGAGAGAGTCCTTACCCTTGCAAACTGTGTGGGAAGGGCTTCTCTAAAAAACAAAATCTTAAGACTCACATGAGAACTCACACTGGTGAGAAGCCATTCACGTGTGATCAGTGTGGAAAGAGATTTGCACGTAAAATAACTCTAAATTATCACATGAGGATTCACTCAAGAGAGAACTGTTTTATATGTCATCAGTGTGGAAAGAGTTTCCCAGACATGGAACGCCTTAACATGCACATAATAATTCACTCTGGATAGAAGTGTTTCAAGTGTCATTACTGTGGAATAAGGATTAGTGCTAAAGTAAAGGCTGATTTATACTTCTGCATCGAGCGTACGCCGTAGGCTGTGCGTACTACGTGTAGCCTACGACGTAGCCTGATGTGCACCTCTTCAAATATGTAACAACACGTCAATTCTACACGGACCGCATACCCTGTGATTGGTCTGTTAGATCCCCTCCTTCGGGTCAAAAAACTGGCGCGGCACAATCCGAGAAGAGCAAGCATTTTCAACTTCCATGGGAATGAAAAACGCTCTGTTTCAGGGGACACATGCAGTCATACTGCAATAAAAGTCGTTACCTATTTGCCGCTTCTGTTTGTAAGCTTCTCTGACAACGTACATGACAACCTGCTTCTCTGTGGCTTTTGCCTTGATCCTCAACATGACCGTGGACACTGCCTACTAGTGGTCTGCATGGCACAACGACGCAGAAGTATAAATGAAAACAGACACATAGCCTACAGCACAGAGGCTCTGGTGTACGTCCAACACAGAAGTATAAATCAGCCTTAAGCCTGAAGACTCACATAAGACTTTATATTCAAGGGTGGTTTTACACATATCCTCCATTCATAAAGAGTTTAACTTCTAATCAGGGCTTTGTACAGACATTTTGGAGGGCAGGTGCTCAACAAAAAAAAAACGAGCACCCCTCATAATTGCTGTAAATATTACATTAAAAATATGATGCTTGTTACATATTGTAGAACATCTTTACATTACTTATATATTTAAATAAATAAATGTATTTTGTTGTCATACTGGAATTGTTAAATGAGCAAAATCTATGTTGTGGACTATAGAAAGTACTATTTATTATTACTATTGTTATACTAATATTATTTAGATGTATTTACACTGCAATTACAGTGGCATGAATAATGTTATGTAATTGTTGTGAATAATTGTGAAATATTGGGAAAATCTTGCCCTGGTAAAAAATTCTCCTGGTACTATATATTGAAAAGGCTTACACACCATGTACTCTTATCAGAATAGGTTTAACATGTTGCTCGAACTAGGCTGACCTGTTGTATTATACTACCATTTAGTGGTTATCGTAGTATGCAAAAACCCATATCGATACAAAGATGAATAATAATAATAACTTTATTTTTATATAGCGCCTTTCAAGTAGCTTCTCAAGGCGCTTTACATAAAACAAGCAAAAAAGAATACAACACACACAAAGTAAAACAGGTTATACATATAGATATAAAAGATAAAAAACAAGACAATCAAGAAAAAGCTACCCTAAAAAAATGAGTTTTTAAATATGATTTAAAAATACTTAAATTCTGTGCGTCTCTGATGTGAGGAGGGAGTGCATTCCAAAGCCTAGGAGCGTAGGATGAGAAGGCCCTATCCCCTACAGAATGCAACCGTGTCTGTGGGACTGCCAAAAGACCAGCTTGTGAGGAGCATAAGTGATGCTTTGGTGTGTATAAGGTTAAAAGTGCAGACAGATACTGGGGGGCCAAACCATGCAGTGCCTTATATGTGAGCATGAGGACTTTAAAATCAACTCGGAACCTGACCGGAAGCCAATGCAAGGACTTGAGAATTGGTGTAATATGCTCGTTTCTCCTGACTCCCTTCAGGATCCTAGCAGCTGAATTTTGAATGGGCAGTTCTGGGTCATAACATGCTGCTTATAAAGATCCTTTGCTTCCTTTAATAACTTTTCACAGGCCCTACCTCAGTTACATTTATTATACTTACATAGGAGAATATTGAGTGGACTCAATAAGAATGCAAGGTTTGGAATAAAATAACCATTATAATTTATCATGCCACAAGACTTTCAAATTCCTGGACATGCAAGTAAACTAGAAATGACCCACCACTCACAGTTTTGTAACAAAAAGCATAATGCTGCTTTCAATTCTTTTGTAAACATATGCAGACTTTGTTCAGAGAACTTCAAACCATGTAAAACTAACAAACGCAGATTATTTCATGAACACGATTCTTCAGACAAAGCTGAAATTACCATTGTACTAGAGTAGTTTGTTGGCAAGCTTTATGACAAGTTTGCCGATCTGCACTTCTTGCTGATGAAGTGAAGATTGCCAAACGGTCTGCACTTGAGGTACAGCAGCGTTTCCAAAGAAGTTGTATGACTAAAATTGCATATATATGACGTGCGATAAGACCAGGGAGAAACGATGTGCACCATCAACGCCAACACAAGAGCAGAAGAAACCGTGGACGTGACGTCTGAAGCTGAGACTATCCCCCCACATACAAACAAACACGTCTAGTTCACTATCTTTGTACGAACTCTCCATAGAGGTAATGGTTATTATATTGTACAAACTGTATATTCTATACCCTTACACTAACCCATCACAGAAAACTTTCTGCAGTTTTCATTTTTTTTTAAAAACAAACAAAACAACATTATTGTAACAAAGTTTGTAGATATGGGACGAAGGAGACGGGAACCGGCAAACATTTAAACAAACATTAATATAAAATGAACAAATACAAAACTAAAGTAAAATGCCAGCAGTTCCTCACGGACAACTGCCGGCCACGCAAACATACCAAAACTTAACAAAACAGTGTTGTCGCTCCCCTTTTATGCTTCTAGAGCTCCTCCATTAGAGATTCGAGACCGGTGCAACGCGCAGCTGATGCTCGTTATCACTCGGCCTCACGCCGTTCCCTCACGGCTCTTGCCAGGCCTTCCTCGTCACAATTATTTAGTAGGTTTATTAATCCATTTCCCTCATGGGGATTGCTGGCTGGTCCCCACAGTGTAGGTGATCTCAGGTTTTACTATCCTTGTGGAGAACACAATCAAAATATTACCATTACTAATGTGTTTGCATGTAATTCTTTGAAAAATTAGCGAGTAATAAAATGAAAGAGGCTGTAGGTGAGGCTGTAGTTGCTGCAACGGGGAAGACGAGGCACCTGCCTGATTTTACGCAAGAACTACAGTGGGACGATTTACAAAGCTTTCAAAGTTTTGCTCAGGTGGTCCCTAATCAGTATCTACTTCAGAAAAAAGGCAAAATATAGTACATATTTCAGAAATGCCATTACACTCTATGAACGCCTTATAATAACTATCTGCCTTTGGCAACAGGTATTGCCTGTCTTCCATCAGTTTACATAATTGTACAATATATAGTTTAAAATTTTCAGTTTTGCAATTCTAAAAGCATTTTCTTTATTGTTTTATTCACAGAGGAATAATTTTGCAGGATGCTCAACTTTAAGTGAGCTTATTCCCAAAACGTGTACAGCCATCTATCAGGTTCTCGAAGAAAGACATCTTAAGGTAGGCACTCCAATCCTCACCATTTTGGTTTAATTGATATATCGATACAATTACCTTATTGCAAGAATGTGTCCGTTCTGTTCTTCTCGCTTTAAGTGAAGTACACGCATTGTTATGGGAACTGTCCGGTTTGGTGGTGATAAACAGTGCTGTCAGTGCTATAGAGTTCAATAAATTTGCCTGTTTGTCTATTTGTTAAACACTGTCATATCTTATGTTTGCATGGTTTTCTTCTATGTAAGAGGACCTGCTACACCCTTTACAACCATACAAAGGATGGACAATGACTGGAAAATTGTGATCACTGGAAGAGGGTTCAATGTGGTGAAAGGAGATGGTAGACATGTGCCATTGAACCAGTCTTGATGAAGTCTTTTAGTCAATTTAACATGAAGCAATCACATTTGAACCAGAAACAATGGTGTTAAATCAAAATAAATTATTTAAATAAAGTGAACAGCATCAAAAATAAATAAATAAATAAATACATGCATCTTCTTTGAAACATAATGTTAATCTGAAATTAAACCTGGCTCCTGGTAGTAGCTCTATTCTTCCTCCAGGAAATCAGTTTATTAAACTCTTGACTAGACTAAGTCTAGGACTATTTTAAACCATGACAGAGAAAGCAGATTTCTGTTAATCTGGTTTAAATGTATTTCTGCTTTAATGTATTTCCACTCTATCATATTTGGCCTTGTTTTAATCCTCTTCGAATGTCTTACTATAGCTGTTGCGTTACAATAAAATGAATTATTCTATTTTTAAAGTACTTTGGAGGAAAAACTGCTCAGATCTTGACAGTTCATTAATCAGGCAAATTAGGTCGTAAAAAGGACACAAAGAAACTTCTCCCGTTTAAAAAATCCACCCTTGCCATTGGCTGGTTCACCCTAAGGAGGAGTGTAGACGATATGCCTATATAACAAACCAACACGAAATCATCTCGGCTCAGTCGCCCCATCCTTGGACGAGACACACTCTTATTTTATTTTATCTTACTTTCAAGTTTGTTTAAAAATCCCACTGAAGAGCCTTCCTTGGGGAGAGAAACCAATACCGTGCTCCAGCTTGAACACACTGAAATTCTGCGGACCTGTGCATTCACCACAGCACAGTAATAATAAAATAACAATAAAAACCCTGTTACAATCGGTTGTCTGCAGGAGGTGCTCATAGCAAGGCATCTGACACAGGAGCGGCCGTTCTGAAGAATCAACGTCTATCTTCATCTTCACTTCTTATTCTTTTATAGACAATCAGAAATTCTGAGGTCATGATCTCTGATAGATCCCCTCTAAATTTATTTGTCCTTTACAGACAGTTTATCAAACCCAAAATCCTGAGCTGTCATAAGCCCTGTAAAGCCTCAGAATTTGCTTATATAAAGCCCTTCACTTCTTTGTCTTCTTTCTTCGGATTCTCCTTTACGGTCTCCTGTGCCTTGTCTGCAAGACATCACCCAATGGTAATAACTGCCTTTCTTAATAATACATGTTTTTTTTCCCCTTACTATTCTACTATCATGCTTCATATTAAACATTTAAAAAAAAAACAGTTGTCTTGTCTTTCTTAATAAGCAATTTATCATATTAAACACTTCTACAAAAAACAGTTGTCTTGTCTTTAAGTAATTAATACATTCTTTATTAAATGCTTTACAAAACCAGGGGCTTGTGCCATGATGGTAGTTGAACAAACTCAGGGTTATAGGATTAGTTTCGAGTTGACAAAACCAAACCACTCCAATCCGGCTTTGTTGGTACCATGATGCTTATCATTAACTTCCTCTGTCAATTCAGGCTTTGATCCTGAGTTTGTGGAGAGGGTGCACTTGAATGCGTGACATCAGTGGTGAACAGCCAATCACATGCCTTGCAACAGAGAGAAACTCTGATTCACTTCTCGCGAGAGAGCCAGCGTGATTCAAAACTCTTTTGCTGAAGGTTAAGAGATTCAAGAAAATGAAGAATTTAAAATAATTTACACTGACGAAAATAAATTATCTTGCTCTATCAGTGCAAGTGAAACTTGTGAAGTTAGTTTATTTAGTTGATAATATATAGTGATAGAGACATGTAAGGTCACATGTAGTCATATTTAAAGTTTATATACAACTGATTTATATTACATATTATTTATATATATTAATTTAAACTAAATGCTTAATAATAACTGTTAAACTAAACTTGCGTGTGTAATGGATTAATAAAAACATGGATCGTATAATTATACAAATCATATATAAATTATATTATCATTAAAACCAGACAATTTCATAGTTAAATATTTGTTTTTACTATATAATGACCTTTAATTTGGAGGAAGTGAAACTGGGGGAGTGACTTTACTGCATTGGATGTGTCACAATCACTTAGCTCACATTTGATTGGTCCAATTTCAGTTTGAGATCTCTTATCCAGAACATTAGCTGTGGAGCGTAAGTTACCATGGCGATGAACACCACTAAAAGCCAAGTCATTGTCATGGTACCTAAAACCCAGGATTGGCACAAACTAATCTGAAAATTACCTGGCTAGCCAGTGAATCTGGCTTCATGGTACACGTTCCAGTTGTCTTGTTTATTATTGATCAATCATGAACAAGTTATCTTTTCTCCTATATGATCGATCTCTATCATGAACAAGTTATCTTTTCTGTTTACAAACCATTATCATAAACTTATAAAGCACATATCTCAATAAATGCTTTTTGTCCAGTTTTGTTTTTATTATTCAAGAATTACCATATAAATCACATATATTTGTCTCAGAAGTTGCATTTGCACAACAACAATATATACATAATTCCCTTTTTGGTTGATTTATATTTATAATTGATCATAATGCGTTATGATTTAATTGTACGTATATTTCACCCATTTGAGCTGATTCGCCCCAGTGTACTCAAATAAAAGTAGACACTTAACAGTTTCGAATGATGTATAACATTTTCTGTATTTTGAGTCTCTTTTGCACTGATAAGAAGTGAGGTGACTGCCAACCCCTAACTTAATGTAGTGTTGCCTTTTTGAGCATTAGTGAATGTTTTCACCTTCGCCACTGTTGGAAAGGGTTCAAATATGCAGAAAATGCTTGAAACCAAAGAACATGCGAAACATACAGGAGTTAATGGGGACTAAACAACTATCACAAAAAATGTTGATCATGCGGATATCCAATTTTTGTAATGTTAATAAACTTTGGTATGTAAACTGAGGAGTTGAAATGGTTTCCTGTTTCTGTGTATGAGTGATGTGTAAAACAGGATTGTCTGCAAGTCTGTAAAACTTAGTTCCTCATTCCTCCCTCTTTCTCTTCCCCACCATGGGGAAGTTTTGACATGCCCTGACATTTGGGCTTTTTCAGCATGGTTATTGAAAAAATTAAGAAGAAAATTGAGTCACTGAAATAAGGCCATAAAACATGTTAGGGTGGTTTCCCAAAGAGACTGATGCACAGAAGACTGGTGCACAGAAAGTCACCACACAGTCCATATATGACAGATACGAATGGGGACTGGGGGCTCAGTACTGCTGCAGCCTTCCCAATCGTGATGCTCCCGTAAGGCCAGCTGTAATAATGGTCTCTTTGTTATTATTACGTGTCAAAGGTTTATTGATAAATAAAAATCTCACACAAGCTGTAAATTACTCATATTTTAAAATTTTAAATTACACATATATTTGCATTTCATTTTACAAGTGCATCTGTGTCAGATTAGCCCCGCCCTTTTCATGTTTGGTGCTATTCTTTTATTTTTACAACACTATTTTTTACTATTTTACTACATTCATCAAAATGGACACCAGGTTAAAAACTGGCACTTTAAAGGTGCCCTAGAATCAAAAATTGAATTTACCTCGGCATAGTTAAATAATTAGAGTTCAGTACATGGAACATAGTGTCTCAAACACCATTGTTCCTCCTTCATATGTAAATCTCATCTGGTTTAACCCTCAGGGTTCTGAGGATTTTTGGGGCCCTGGAGAAGTTTTGACATGCCCTGACATTTGTGCTTTTTTCAGTTGTTCATAAACATATAAGTGACAAAAGTGTCATTACACTGTATTCAGCACAACAAGGCTACAATAATATATGTGAGGAACATGTATTTACATGTATTGTATTTTTGAAGGAATAACGTTTATGCTGGTTATTTAAAAAAACAAAAAACTGAAATAAAGCCAAATATATATATTAACCTGTGTTCACAAGACTTATGGGTATTGGAGATTATAGACTAGAGTTTTTGCTTCAAAATTATGTAAAAATTTGCTGCCTGCTTGTTCATATAAAACATAGAGAGATTTAAATTTTGTAAAACACTTTTTGTCAAGAAACACAGTATGCGTGGAGGCGTGAATCATCATGAATAATGGGTCATTTACACCTGAGAAGACAAAAGAACCTCTAATGACCTGCTGTGAAAAAACCCATGTCTCAAGCTCATCATGGTGTATATCAAACATACAGAAAAAAAAGCAATACTGTGAAATATTATTACATTTAAAATAATGGTTTTCTAATATACTTTTAAAATATAATGTATTTCTGTGATGCATTTCATATATAGGCGTTTAGCTTAAAGCATGCACATTGGAGAATATTGATGGAATTATTGAAATCTCATATGTGTAACCATTTTTTATACAGAGGAGTAATAATTATTCAATATTTATTGTCATCACTATGAGTGCTGGATTCTGTGTTTTCAATTCATACTTGCAGCCGGAGGGCGCTCTGTACACCTTTAGTCCACAAATTAATCCAAAGAAGAACAACAATGTGACTCTCCAGGAACTAAGAGCCAGAGATCACTAACTATGGCTTTCAAAACACTTTTGAAGACAATAAATACATGACTGAGACGATATATACATGTATTGCCTAATTTACATCTGAATAGCGCTTGTTCCGTGGGCGTGGCCGCATTAGCGGATAATGAGCTGAATCACGGACTTCTGACATGGCTCTTATTTTCATACAGATTACATACACAGAGAATATTTGTTTTCGATTTGACTTACACGATTTAAAACCTGACATCTCAACGTTTCTTTAGACATAAGTCTAATTTTTTTGTGATTAGTATTCACTAAGTTACAGTTCATTTTCTGAGAACTATCAGATGGGACTTCGATCACGCATGTTACGACCAGTCCTAATCTAGGGGTTGGACGGATCGGTAACAAAGAAATTAAAATAATAAAAGATCTAAATTAACGAAAATTCCTCCTCTCCTGTCCCAGCTCACAAGAATCACCACGTTTTGAAACGAAAACTTTTCTTTATTCTCTTCTCACAAGTCAAAAATGAACAGAAGCATTTGCTCGGAAGGGGGACAAAGGCCAAAACAACAAACAAAAGAGAGTCTACCTAAGGGTTTAGAGAAGCTGACTTACCTTACGAATGAAATATAAACAAAAGTACAACAAACTTCCCTAACTCCCCAACTAAACCATAAACAGGAGAAAACAAATTGCACAAAGTAAAAGTGCACCGCTTCGCATATAATAGAAAGGGGTAACAGAAACAAGCGTTATTTAACAAGAGTATATGATGAGATAGAGCAGTTCTTACTGGGCGTTGTTTAAAGTCTTCGTCACACAACTGGGAGAAAACAATTCTCACACATAGACAACAATAGCATCGGTCACACCATAACAATTATTAACAGTCTGGGGCAGGAGACAGAGGACAGGACACGCGTGGAGCTCACGACGCGCTCGACACAGCTCACAACACGGTCCTCGTTTCCTGCATTTAAGCGCTCCCCTCTTCCACGTAACTTGCCGCAGCTGGTCTCTCAATCAAGCGGCGCTGCCAGAGAGAGAGGGAGAGAGAGAGAGAGATAGAGAGAGAGACCGTGCACTACACATAATACATTACAATGTATACAAAACACAACACAGTGATACGTCTATGACGTAACAGTACATACATAAAACAAATACGTTCATGACGTAACACGCATCATTTTAGTTTTCTTTATTTTGCAAAAAGCACAACATTTTGTTTTTACTCTGAGTGTACAGAAATAAAAGAAGATATTCAACGGATTAAAATGGTGTATAACTCTTAATTGTATGTGCAACACTGACAGAGTATTTTGAGTCTCTTTCACACTGGTAAGAAAAAAAAACGTGGTGGTATTGCCGGCGAGACCTCAGAGTGATAAAAGACCTCCGAAGAACAGGCAAAACTCAACATAACACCGACTGACGCAGATTTGCGGTAACAATGGATACATTGTAATCTACTGAAGCCAATAATTTCAGAGTAAGTTAAATAAACAATTTATAAGTCAGGTAAATGTATCATGCCAATTACATAATCAATTCAAAGATGATACAAAACATCAAATGCTCAAAAATAGAGTAAGATGCATACCTGACATTATAAAAAATATACATTGCTGAGTGTATGGGATTAATATCCTGCCATGATTCAAAACTGAAAATAAAGTTCTGAAAGGTTGAAACTAAGTGTTCGAAAACTCAAAATCTTACAAAAAAAAGTTGCAAGCTTGCAAAATGTAAAAAAATAAAAAATATCTCTGCAAACATTGTTGTTTTTGATATTTCCTTCTTCAGAACTGCAACATTTTTTTATGATGTTGCGCAAAGAATTTTTCAGAGTTTCAAATTTGTCAGTGTTCTCCCACTGTATAGTTTGTTTTCCAGGTTTGAAACCTTGTAAATGGTGATCTGAAAACTGGTGTGCGAATGTGTGAAAAAAAGTTTTGAAACTCTGAAAACAGAGTTTTGCAGGCTTGCAATGTGGTAAAAAAAATAAAAAATAAAATAAAATTAAAATAAAATAAAATAAAATTTTTCATGCACTGTAGCTAGTGACTACAGAGATGATCACAAGCATGCTAATAAGTTCACAGGTATCAGCTACCTTTTTAGTTAGCTAAAGTTAATGGTTACAACATGGTACTGTTAACAAAGTTTTTCACCTCTCTCCCAGCCATGGACGCGGTTCTTGCAGCTCTAGACGGGACCGCCTTGTGGCCAGAGATCCATGCATCCTCTGTTTGCGTATCCTGTGCGCTTTCGTCATTGGCGGAGCAGTCGGTCAATCCCACCTTTCCAGTAAATACGACTAGTGATTGGACTGTACGTCAGCAGACAGCAAAGCATTGGCCCTCCCTCCAGGCTTTTTTTTTTAAGTTGCGAGGTTGCGAAGCTTCATTTTCGCTCAGTCTGAGTTTCAGAGCAGAGCTGCGTGACAACGCTGCCACAAATCACGTGAGTCGCAAGCTCGCAACTGTGTGGGCGTATCTCCGCAAAGTGGGTGTTGTAAACTCGGCTCTGAAAAAATAGTCTGCAATAGGAGTGCTAATGTAATGTAATAAGTTTCGCCCTTTCGAACCTCAGTTTACAGAGTTTCAAAACTTTTTTTCACCTATTCGCGCACCAGTTTTCAGATCACTATTTACAAGGTTTCATATCTGGAAAACAAACTATACACTGGGAGAACAGTGACAAATTTGAAACTCTGAAAAAATGATTGCACAACACCATAAAAAAATAGTGTTGCACTTCTGAAGAAGGAAAACTCAAAAACAAATGATGTTTGCAGAGATTTTTTTTTTTTTTTTACCACATTGCAAGCCTGCAAAACTCTGTTTTCAGAGTTTCAAAACTTTTTTTCACACATTCGCACACCAGTTTTCAGATCACCATTTACAAGGTTTCAAACCTGGAAACAAACTATACAGTGGGAAAACACTGACAAATTTGAAACTCTGAAAAATTCTTTGCACAACATCGTAAAAAAAATGTTGCAGTTCTGAAGAAGAAAATCTCAAAAACAACGTTTGCAGAAATATTTTTATTTTTTTACATTTTGCAAGCTTGCAAATCTTATTTTGCAAGCTTGCAAAACTTTTTTTTGTAAGATTTTGAGTTTTCGAACACTTAGTTTCAACCTTTCAAAACTTTATTTTCAGTTTGAATCATGGCAGGATATTAATCCCATATGAGGTCCTGGACAGATCCATCATTATGTTTTTAAAAATCCTCCAATGTTCAGAGAGAAAACTTGTCAAACTTGTTAGTTAGATCAGATGTCATACATGATGACAAAAAAGCACACATACAAGGGTGTTTTCTATGCCATAATTGTATATCATGTTCTTCAATTCTAAAATGCTACAGTTTTTCATAAAATTATGTATAACATGTTCAAGTAAGAATGTGATTTACCTACTCCAGTGTCCATGTCCATTAGGGTATGTTGGAAAAACATCAAGATCTTTGAGGATTAGAGTCAGTGAACATAAATCAGCCACTCTTGACTTGTGACTTGTTATGGACTGAAGTCTGTGTACTGATTGTCTGATTGCTTTAATTACGATTGTGAGTACCTGTGGATTTGTCGTGCATTTTCCATATTACTATTGAGAGTGAATGAAATTGTTACATTGATAAAGGCGAAGAGCTGAAACGATTGTCATCTTATCTCCTGTGTATCTTAAAATTTTTTAAAGTGCAAAACTTTTTTGGTATTCTTAAGTGCTTGATTGAGGAAAATCAAATATTTGAATGCTGTCAAGATGCAAGTACTTCACAATGGCAAATTTGTACTCAATACAGCTTTGAAAAAAAAAAGTCAAAAATGCCGTTCCATCACACTGATTAAATAACATTCCAAAAATGTTACGGTTTCACAATGTTCATCATGTAAAAATGTGCACAAAAATGTGAAAATGTAACATTTTTGGAATGGTATTTTGGACAGAACAAAACATGACAGAATGTTTTTAATTGTGTGATTGAACAGCATTTTGAAACTTTTTAAAATAAGCAGTTTGGCGACACCGATGGTGAGCTGAGGGACTGACGGCAGATGAAGGAAAAACACTTTAAATCATTAGTTACTTGCGAATGAACATGAGAAGGAATGTTGTTTCAAACGTGGAAAGACATCAGTACACACCATTTTTCAAGTTTAAGTCCACCAAGGTTAATCTTCTAACTCCTGACTGCTTTGCCAGTCAAAATGGCGGATTCGGCTTTCTGATTGGTTAGATCGCCTGTCAGTCATACTCCCGGCGAAGGGTCAATTAAAGGATAATTTAACAAAACAGCATTAAAGCCTGGATCCCATGGATTAAGGACAATTTTTTTTCTCTTTAAATATGTTTTATGAACTTTTTTAATAGTTCTAATGAACTTTAATTGAAGTAAAATGTTAATTCAATGAGAGCCTTGTGAAAAAGAGATCTCAATGTCTTACATAAACTGTTAACTTTTTAAAAATGTTATTGTTTTTAAAGGTGTAATTCAACCCAAAATGTCAGCATTCCAACACTGAATTACTTTCTGTCTGTTTTACATAAAGGAAAATCATTTGAGTCTGTTTTTAGAAGTCAAGGGTAGCCTAACCAAAATGGTTTGATGCAACATTCTTCAAAATTTCTTCTTTTGTGTTTCACAGAAGAGAGAAAGTCATGAGGGTGAGTAAATGATGACATAATTTAATAGCAGTAAATTTACCTTACGGCAATCATAGCTCAAAATCAGTGCTTTACTGTGAAGTGCATTTCCATTTCCATTATTATTTGTCCCTTTCTTAGTATTATTTACTAATTTATTTACTCCAACATTCATGGGGGAATTAAACTGAGGGTTTTGTAGTGTGCATTTTAGACCGGCTCGATCTCAGTGGGGTGTGGCCTACAACAGGTTATAAGTGCTTGAGGTTGTTAGATCACTCATATTTTGTTCAGCGTTGTGTGTGATTGACACAGTAAGTACTTTTCAATAATTCATGCTTTCAATATAATTTTTCAGCTATAATTGCTATGTTGCATAGATATTTGCTTGCATAAGTTGTAATGCACTTAAAACACTGAAAACTCTGTTGTCATTTTGAACCATTTTACCAATAATCTTGTGATTTCCTCTTTCAGATTAAATGTTCTATTGCTTGACAGTCTACCTCACTGTCTTTTTGTCCTAAGAGCTTAGCTGTCAAAAGGCCAGTATAACACACAATATTTGCTACTGCAGCTTCAAAACATGTTTCTATATGCCTGCTCATCTGTGTTGTGCTGAGAGCATTCAGTGCTCAGGCAAAAGTGGTCAAAACCTTTGCAGAGTGTAAAGAGTTTTTCTATGATGACAAAGAACCAGTTGGGATGGATCAGAATGCCAAGAAAATCTGTCAAAAGTTGGAATCAGGAGGCTTTTATTATGCTACACTCTATTCGGTTCACCACAGAATTCCCCTCTACAGTGCCTACACACTTGGTGCTGATTGTAAAAATGAAAAGGAAAACATCTGGCGCATAGAGCCACAGGTATGTGCTTCACTGTCTAACAAAAAGACTTTCATTAGCAATTTTGGCTCTGCATTACATAAGAAGCAGTGCAGTTGTGTTCATTTAATTGGATTAGTGGTCTGCGTTCTGTTTTGTCTTTGAAAAATAAATATAAATATATTAGATGGAGAGTTCTTCTTTGCACTTATAATAGTAATTGTACAATAAACGTTAAAGCAGAACTAAGTAACTTTTTTTACCTTCATAAATAGTTTTCTAAGTCCTTACGATGGTTAATTGACTTGTAGTGGTGTGTTTGAGGCGAGCACTAACCCCCTCTGGCACGTCTACGCCAGAAAACAGCACTTGCAAGTTGAGGTGCACCGACCCGACACAATCTCGCCTCATGTTCACGTTCACGCGAGAGTGACAAAATGCTTTACGGCAATTTAAAAACAAATGTATATTATGACTTTATACGACAATTTCGAAAATTACCCACCTCCATCGAGTGTACTGTATTTGCAAAACTACTGCACTGGTGAGCGTTGTAGTCATTGTAGTCCAGAGCTGCGCTTGGAGTATTTATGACAGTGTGATTCACTGAAGGAAACTGTAGGGGGAGCTTCGCAAATCTTACTGAGTTCCGCTTTAAAGGTGCCCTAGATCGTAAAATTGAATTTACCTTGGCATAGTTGAATAATAAGAGTTCGGTACATGGAGGAAACAATGGAGTTTGAAACTCACTGTATGTCATTTCCTTCTTATATAAATCTCATTTGTTTAAAAGACCTCCGAAGAACAGGCGAATCTCAACATAACACCGACTGTTACGTAACAGTCGGGGTGTACGCCCCCAATATTTGCATATACAAGCAAGGACAATAGCGAAAAATGACAGATTGAGCGATAATAACTTTTATAACTGTAAGGTGAACTATATTTAATGATATTTGTGAATTGTTTTCTAAATGCTTCGTTAACGTGTTGCTAATGTACACGCACTGAATCTGCACATTTTTAATCCCACCCCAAATTCTATGGGGTATTTTGAGTTGAAACTTCACAGACACATTCAGGGGACACCTTAGACTTTTATTACACCAGAGACATATTGCATCTTGTGAAATAGTGTTCTAGGGCACCTTTAAATATAATTAAAGACAAAGAAGGCAGAAGAAAAAAAAATGTTTCTATAAAATTTAGGGGAAAAAAGTGAAACCAAATATTATAGCATTAAATTACTCTTCTAACATTATATTTTTTTCTGCAGATTTCCAATACTGACATTGAATATATGGTCCCTGAGAATGACCCTACCATAGATAAAAACATTATTAAAGTAAATCAATCCATGAGCAGTGACTACAAAGAAAACAATGACAAAAAAAACATCAAATGATCGTGGACACCTGAACCCCAACTGTTTCCAATACAAAGAAGGCCGTAAAGCAACATTTACACTGACCAATGCTGCTCCAATGGTTCCTGCTTTAACCGAGACCACTGGTGTAAATGGGAGACAACTTTGAAGAGATTTTTAAAAAAGCTTAACATTGATGGAAAAGCGTACATTGTCACAGGCACGGTACCCAGTGCAAATGTCCGAATACCAGAGGACTCCAAAAGGGTCACGGTGCCCTCTCACGTCTGGACGGCAGTCTGCTATATCACAGCAAGAGACACAAAGTCTTTTTCTTCGTTACATAGGACAAAATCATCTGATCGCCAACATAAAACTGATGAGTGTTTCAGCCCTGAATGTTCAGGTTAGTCAACTCTATACTGAGCTCATGAAAACTGCTCAGTCAGTTAGAATTTTCCATAATGACTGTTTTGAAGACCACTATAATAAATTCCAAGAGACATTGAACAATGCGTTTCGCAAATTAATTAACCTGCCACTGAACCCTGGTGTCGATGATTGTCTTGGAAAGCGAGAAAGGGATTCTGAATATGATGAGTCCCGCAAAAGGTGCGCATCAGAGCAGTCAGATGTGGAAAGCCTGTTGGTCCCAGAGAAGCAGAAGACTGCAGCTGATGGCTGTTTGGATGACACTGAATGTTGTGACAGCTGTCAAAGTGATGAGGGAGATGAACCCTACAAATATGGTGAAAAAAAAGTGTGTGGCTATACGGATAATAACAATAAGAATCGGCACGAGTGCTGTACTTCTGATGACTGCTTCTCTGCGGTGAATGAGAAAACCTGCAAGCCTGAACACCCCTGTGGCTACTATGGTGAAAAGTACCTGTGGTGCTACACTACTGATGGCAGCTGGTTTGACAGCTGGGATCATTGTTGCACAGATTGTAGTCAGTAGTTGGTTTAAAATGTTTATTGCAATTAATGCTAAAGTATTACTTAGCTAAGTTAAATGTGTTTGTACTTTAGAACTCAACCTAGAAACTCTAAGATAATAAGATCTCTGTACTTCTATTATATAGAAAATGTATTATTTTCCTGGTGATTTGTAAGAAAAAAAAAATCTATGACTCTGTAATACATCTGCACAATGCTTACAGAAGAGTGATTTTCATGAAGCAAAATCTAAAATGTATCCATGCTCACGTCGACATCCATATGCTGATCAAAGACAACATGAGCAAATAAATCTCTATCCACTTCTCAGTAGAAGCCTACACTTGATATACAGCCTAAGTAAGCAGCATATTTACACTACTGTTAAAGGTGCCCTAGAATTTACCTTGGCATAGTTGAATAACAAGAGTTCAGTGCATGGAAAAGACATACAGTGAGTCTCAAACACCATTGTTTCTTCTATCTTATATAAATCTCATTTGTTTAAAAGACCTCTGAAGAACAGGCGAATCTCAACATAACACAGACTGTTACGTAACAGTTGGGATCATTAATATGTACGCCCCCATATTTGCATATGCCAGCCCATGTTCAAAGCATTAGACAAGGGCAGCCAGTATTAACGTCTGGATTTGTGCACAGCTGAATCATCAGACTAGGTAAGCAAGCAAGGACAATAGCGAAAAATGGCAGATGGAGCAATAATAACTGACATGATCCATGATAACATGATATTTTTAGTGATATTTGTAAATTGTCTTTCTAAATGTTTCGTTAACATGTTGCTAATGTACTGTTAAATGTGGTTAAAGTTACCATCGTTTCTTACCGTATTCACGGAGACGAGAGAGCCGTCACTGTTTTCATTTTTAAACACTTGCAGTCTGTATAATTCATAAACACAACTTCATTCTTTATAAATCTCTCCAACAGTGTGTAATGTTAGCTTTAGCCACGGAGCATACTATCAAACTCATTCAGAATCAAATGTAAACATCCAAATAAATACAATACTCACATAATCCGATGTATGCATGCAGCATGCATGACGAACACTTTGTAAAGATCCATTTTGAGGGTTATATTAGCTGTGTGAACTTTGTTTATGCTGTTTAAGGCAAGCGCGAGCTCCGGAGGCGGGGAGCACAAGAATTTAAAGGGGCCGCAACCTGAATTGGTGGATATTTAATGATGCCCCAAAATAGGCAGTTAAAAAAAATGAATAAAAAAAAATCTATGGGGTATTTTGAGCTGAAACTTCACAGACACATTCAGAGGGCACCTTAGACTTGACTTTTGAAAACACGTTCTACGACACAAAAGTTTGGGGTCAGTTAGGTTTTTTATTATTATTATTATTATTATGTATTTATTTATTTATTTATTTATAAACAAATTAATACTATCAAGAATGCATAAATTTGACACTAATACATTTGTATGTTACAAAATATTTATTTTTCAAATAAATGCTGTTCTTTTGAACTCTATCATAATCCTGTCAAATTTCTGAAAAAATGCTAAGGACTAAAACTATTTTCAGTATTGCTAATAATAATAAATGTTTCTTGATCACCAAAGCAGCATATCAGAATGATTTCTGAAGGATCATGTGATGCTGAAAACAACAAACAAACAAACAAACAACAACAAACAAAACACACACAGGTGAACACAAAAAACAGAAAATACAGTGACCCCTTGAGGTCTCCAAAGTATGCTTAAAGGTAATTTAGCTTACATTCAGCAGAATTGTACTGGAGGGCAATGTTCTTGAGGACCCAGTTGTTCAGAAGTAATCTGATCCAATTTTGGCTATTGGATTGGATCAAATCTTGAAAATGGGGATTCTGAAATTGGATTAGATCACAAATTGGGAAACCTCAGGTCCAAAAAACAAAACATATTTAAAAAAGATTTATCCTGATCCCAGCAGAAGGATGGATTTTAGGAACATGTAAAATGTAATAAAACATTTATATCATGTAATATACACACATTTTTTTTTTTTTTTGCTCCTGATTAAATTAACTGTTGAAGTAATAAATTAGAAGTAGACATTAAGCTACAGTACAGTACAGTAAAGTTAAATAAAAAAAACAAAAAAAAAAAAACAGATGTCAATATCAGACAAAAAATAATGCATTTAATTTTGAATGTTTGTTGTGGGTCATATGAGTGGCTACGGAAAATATCTGAATGGACATGGTGAAGAGTGGGGGGGGGGATTGATTTCTTTGCGAGTGAATGTAAAGTTTCTCGGGGAACACACAACTTTTGCAAGAGAACACAAAACATTATCCCCCCTCTTGTCAGGCATATTATAAAAAATGTAGACTGTTAAATCATTATATATACATTTTAATATATGTTATTTTAATATACACATTTTTTAATGCTTTCTTTGTCTTGCAATAAAAATAAACTACTTATTTGAGAGGAACTTGAAATATGTGTAGAGTTCAAGTCACATGATATTTTACATTTAGACCACAAGACAAAATAATAACAGAATTTACACAAAAGATCCAGTTCGAGAGTTTGCATATGCTTAGTTCTTAATTCTTAATATTTTGTGTTGTTACCTGGATGATCAAAAGCTGCAAACATTCCCTGATGCTCAAGGCAACACAATACATTAAGAGCCAGTAGGTGTAAACCTTTGAACAGGTTGATTGGAAATTGTTCTTATTTGATCTCATTTAAGTGTTGGGTAACACATTACAAGTAACTTGAGTTACATTATCAGATTATTTTTTCAAGTAAATAGTAAAGTAACACATTACTTTACCCATTTACAACAAAAAATTTATTGACACAGCTCTCCTGTTTCCATGTTGAGCGAAAAAAAGTGCAGAGGTGTGTGTAAGCATGATGGATTTTCTCACTTGAACAAAAATATTCATTATTCCTTAAAATTAATAAAAACAGTGAAATGCAATCTCAGAATTGTATGCAAACCTGTAATAATTAACTGTTTTAAATTACACAAATATACTTAATACTCACTTTATTAACTGATCTAATTCAACCATGTAATAATAAAATTACTTTAGATTAGATTTAGAAATAACAGTGTTGAACTTCCTTGTATCCTATTTTACTTTAACCCAGAATGGCAGCACAGCTGAAAGGTTTGTTTGAGCTACACCCTCTACTGTACAGGCGTAAATATACATTTTCTTCTGTCTGAGGTTTAAAGGGCCTTAACATTTTGTCCCCTTGGAATTATAAGTTTTGTCAAATTGAGTTATCACATAGTCTTATTCTGTGACAACTTATTACATTATGTGATGTTTTGGTAAGGAGTACATTTAGGGACTTTTTATTTAGAAAACAAAAAGGTTCAATCTACAAAGTTGAATGGATTGCAAAAACTTTGAAGCTCAATATCTCAAAACTGCTCAGAATTCAGATAGAACCTTATAATTCCAAGATGATTTGGCCAAAATAGAACTTTTTTTGTTATTGAAAACAAGCAAGCCCAGCCCAGGTGAGAAAAAGTGACACAAAAGTGCAATGTAACATATTATTTTTTTAATTAAAAGTAACTAATAGGGATGTAACGGTACAATATTTATTGTGATATTTTAAAAAAAAACAAACATGTCAATTTGAAACAGAAACTTCCAGTGTATTGTTTTCAGTTTTCATAATAGGTAAAAAAGTATTTAACAACCAATAAAAAATAGTAGTAAGGGGAAAAAATGCACAATATTTTTTTTTTATCCTTTTTGTTTATTATACTTGTAAAATTAGTTTAACATTAGTTTAACAGACTGCTAATCTCAACAAATTCACTAAGACTTTACAATAAGGTTCATTAGTTAACGTTAGTTAACATTAACTAATAATGTACTGCATTCCTACAGTATTCATTAATCTCTGTTAATGTTAATAATGTTAACATTTACTAATACATTAAAATCAAGAGTTGTATTTGTTAACATTTAATGCACTGTGAACTAACATGAACAATATGAACAGCTGTATTATTATATAATTTTATTAAGTAACAGTAACAAATGTATTGCTCATGGTTAGTTCATGTTAATACATTAACTAATGTTAACAAATGAACCTTACTGTAAAGTGTTAATACAACTTCAACACAAATAAGATGTTTGAACACGCATGCAAGATCCAGACAGGTGAAACAGAATACTTTTTTAAGTTGAATTCATAAAGACTTCACTTGTTTCCGAAAGAATGATTCAGTGATACAGTTTTAACAGTAATTTGTTGCCACCTAGTGGCTTAACAATGCAATTGATACCGGCTTTTTTTCCAAGCACTTTCAAAAGGTGATCTATTCTGTTTTGATTGGTAATGTAGACATATTTGAATAATAAACTTTTATATACTTCTGTAATAATTGGAATATTTGTAACAGAAATAATGATACTGTGTTTGAAAAGATTTTTGTTAAGCTGTTTATATCTAAACATGACAACTCTCTCTAGATCAACGGCAGCTTGAATGCAGATTTTCACAATTTTATTGTCAAAGGTTTAAAAAACATTGGCAAATCATTGTCATTTAGGGATTAGATCATATATGTGATGAAATCAGGAATACAATCTTTTAGTTAATGTAGTGAACTAATGTTAACTAATGAACCTTATTGTAAAGTCCTAGTGAATTTGTTGAGATTAGCAGTCTGTTAAACTAATTTTACAAGTATAATAAACAAAAAGGATTTAAAAAAAGTTGAGTATTGTTAATTTTTTCCACTTACTACTTTTTTTATTGGTTGTTAATATTTTTTCCTTATATTATATTATAATATATATATATATATATATATATATATATATATATTTTTTTTTTTTTTTTTTTTAAAGAAGGATCATGGAAAAAAAAATTATATATATATATATATATATATATATATATATATATATAATTTATTTATTATTTTTTAATGTATAGCCTAGTCCACAAGACGAGATACAAGACAAATTACATACACTTAATTTTTAATATTGTGTGCCACTACCTGGATGGTCCATGGCTGTTTTTTTTTTTTTTTTTTTTTTATAGTCCCTTGTTTGTCCTGAGCAGTTAAACTCCACTGTTCTTCAGAAAAATCTTCCAGCTCCTGTACATTCTTTGGTTTTCCAGCATGTTCTGTATATTTGACCCCTTTTGTTCTTTTCACACTGAGGACAAACTGAGGGACACAAGCACAACTATTACAAAAGCTGCAAACATTCAGTGATGCTCAAGAAGGCAATATCCATTAAGAGCCAGGGGGTGAAAACCTTTGAACAGGATGATCGGTGTAAATTATTCTTATTTTGTTTAAAAATTCATTATAACTTCACAAATGAAGTTATTTTTAATGAAATCGAGAGGTTTCTGTCCCTCTATATAGATCCAATGCAAATACCAGTTTCAAGGTCCAGGAAGGTAGGAAATACATTGTTAAAGTAATTCATGTGACTATAGAGGTTTAATCCATGTGACTATAGAGGTTTATGAAGTGTCCATTACATGGTCAATATGTAAAGTAGGTGTGAGGTTCCGCCTTCTTTCTCCTCTCGAGTCCGTAGAAGTCAGACGTCTGCGAGTGAAAAAAACACATCAGAGCTGCTTTATAGTAGAAAACAAAGTTGTACTTCTAATGAAATTATGAAATACGGACACTGTTTTTCATGTTTAATACAATAAAGATGCTTGATTTTAAGCAATCTGTTTTATAAAGCGTTATAATATAAACCTGATGTGACTTTACTGGAGTGCCGAATTACAGAGCTTGTGCAAACAAACATCCACGTTGCCATGATCCGATGCTTTTTTCTTTGCTTTATTAAAAAATCCTTGCTAGTTTCTCATTTTTGTTGTTTATTTTGTTACTGAGAGGAAAGCGTACAACATTTTTACATATTCATCTAACCATTGCTCTCAGTATATGCTGCTCATGTATTTCGAACTTAGTTTTACACCTCAACGAAGAACAGAAAAGAACTTCACTTTAAGTATACTACTACTTCTACTACTACACATGTATGCCAGGATTCTGAGCAGAACCAAAAAATATGAACACATCACACCAGTCCTCTGTCCTTGCCCCAAACAGGCCTTCATCAGGGTGCTAGACAAAAGTAGAGAATAAAGCCCAAAGTATATTCCACTTTTTTTTGCATATGCGCAGTCGAATGCACAGCCTTGCAAAGTAAACTTTATTTGACTCATACGCATACACAGGCGTTTGACATATGTGCAGTTTTTAGACATAAATACAAATATCGTCCCCACCAAACAATTTTATAGATTTATATCATTCTTTTTTTCTCAGGCAGTGAGATAGAATTCCTGGACTTCCATTCTTATATTAATTCAAGTAATGAAAATTTTAGACTGAACTTGGAATATGATAAGTGTAACAAGGATCCATTGGAGGCAAGACTGGAAACTTGGCTTAGATGACCGAATTTAATTGTAACTATTGTACAAATATTGTCCGGACTAATACATTTGAGGACAAAAGACATAAGAAGAAACTTGAGATTATGGATTTTATCAATTGTAATTCCACCCAAGTTCAGGAGATAAAATGAGCTAGGTTAATTATGAGATTCTGACCCACACTCATAACCAGCAGGTGGTGGTAATGCATCTAAAGTTGTATGACATCTGCCATTAAAATCAAGAAGAAGAGGAAGTAGGAAGAAGAGCATAAAGAAAAGTAAAATCATTCATAACATAAATGAAGGAAGCAAGTCATCTCTTCACACATCTATGAACAGGGCAATCTTGACCACACATTAAAGGGAAACATAATACAGGTTTGTGTGATGTTTGTTTAATAGAGGAGACAGTGGAGCATGTTTTGATGGAATATAATGTATATGAAATAGAAAGGAAGAGTCTTATGGAAGAATTTATTAGGATTAGTGGAATAAATCGTTGGATTTAGGGAATACGTGAGAAATACAGTTCAGCTGGTGGCATCCGAAGAAGATCACTGGTAAGTTCTGTTTTATACATTAGTGATCACGAAACCTTAAAGTTTTCGGATACTCTGATGTTGTGTTCATGAATAATTGCTTTTATGTGATTGTAATGAAATTAACTCTGATTAGTATTATTCTAGTATTATTCATAAGCTGTGAAATGTATGTTATTGTAGATAAGTTCCAATTATCAGCCTGTATAGTTATCTGAATAACTTTGTTGGTGTAATTCCTACTGATTTACTTAACTTGCAGTTATTTTCCTTGTTATCTTTTCAACCACACAAATTCTATGCTACACATGCACTTTTAAGTGTGTGATACAAAACTTCTCTTATTAAACACTGTAAACTGGGATTGCTTCCCATGCGTTTCCCATTGCTTCCAATTTATCTTACCGGAAATACAGATTCATCTCTATAATACTTCACTAGACCCTAAAGAGCATCCCTGTCTTCATACAGGGAGCATACTTTTTAGGTAATGAACTCAGCAAATGTTTGGTTTCCAAAACGGATATATCCTCCCTGTTATTTATAAATCACCTGCCAATAATGTATGAATGAAATGTCTTAGTTAGCACTGCCCAACTAATCGGTTAGCTCTTTCTTTATGAATATTAACCCTTCATGCATATCACACATGTGTTCAGAGCTCGACGCATGTGATGAACTGCTAAATTCAAATCTGCTTTGCGCTTTGTTGGCGCTGAGCCAGACTGACTCACTAAGCACTCATCATAAATCACAACTGGATAGTGAATTCAACAACAAAAATTTATTTTAGGTTTCAGACATTGAAATGGACATAAGTACAAGTAAAAAAAAATCAGTTTGTTACCCTCTGGAGTCTGAGGCTGATTTGGGGCTTGGAGAAGTTTTGACATGCCCTGACATTTGTGCTTTTTTTCAGTGTGTTCATAACATATAAATGACAAAAGTGTCATTACACTGTATTCAGCACAAACTAGGCTACAATAATATGTGAGGAACATGTATGTACATGTTGTATTTTTGAAGGAATAACGTTTGCGTGGTTATTGAAAAAACAAAAACTTAAGTCACTGAAATAAGGCCAAAAAAAGTATATTAAATCTGTGTTCACAAGACTTTTGGGTATTGGAGGTTGTAGACTAGAGTTTTTTGCTTCAGAATTATGTAAAATTATGCTGCCTACTCCTTCATATAAAACCATATATTGATTTAGTTTTTGTAAGACACTTTTTGTCAAGAAACAGTATGCGTGGAGGTGTGAATCTGCATGAATAATGGCCCATTTACACGTGAGACAAAAGAATCACATAATAATGACCTGAAATGACTTGCATATTAATGAGGCCTTTCAATCAGGTGGGCTGTGAAAAAAACCCTCTGTAATAATGTCTCAGCTCATCATAAACAGCAATACTGTGAAATATTATTACAATTTAAAATAATGGTATTCTATTATATTCCTTAAAATATAATGTATTCTGTGATGCAAAGTGTCTGAACAATTATGTTACCTCTATGGCATTTCATATAGGCTTTTAGCTTAAAAGCATGCACATTTGAGAAATTTGAGGATTCTTATATATTATGTCAATTTTCTATACTGAGAAGTAATATTTATTGTCATCACTATGAGTGCTGGATACTGTGTTTTTAATTCATACTTGCAGCCGGAGGGCTCTCTGTGCACATTTAGTCCACAAATTATTCTAAAGAAGAAGAGGACATTTCAGGAATGGTGTTTTTAATTCATACTTGCAGCCGGAGGGCGCTCTCTGTACACCTTTAGGCCACAAATTCATATAAAGAAGAAGAGGACATTTCAGGAATGGTGTTTTTAATTCATACTTGCAGCCGGAGGGCGCTCTCTGTACACCTTTAGGCCACAAATTCACATAAAGAAGAAAAGGAACTAGGAACTAACTGCATGTCTTCTAGAGATCGCTAACCATGGCTTTAACATCCAAATAAACACTTTTCAGACAATAAATACATGATTGAGACGATGTATGCATGTATTGCCTCTGAATTGCCTCTGAATAGCGCTGGCTCCGTGGGCGTGGCCGCATTAGCGGATAATGAGCTGAATCACAGACTTCTGACATGGCTCTCTTTTCATACAGATTACATAAACACAGAATGTTTGTTTTCGATTTGACTTGCACGATTTAAAACCTGACATTTCAACGTTTCTTAGACGTAAGTGTAATTTTTTTGTCATTAGTATTCATAAGTTACAGTTCATTTTCTGAGAACTATCAGATTGGACTTCGTTCAGAGGGAGAGAGAGATCACGCATCATGTTAGTTTTTCTTATTTTACAAAAAAGCACAACATTGTGTTTTTACTCTGAGTGTACACAAATAAAAGAAGACATTCTAGTTTCAATTGTATTACTTATGTCTCTATGACAAGAAATGACGGAGTATTTCAAGTCTAATTTGCTGCAATGTGAAAAAAATTCTGCAAAACGCAGGATTTTAGGGAATAATAAAAAAAGAAATAAGAACAGCAAAAGTTCCAGATTTATTTAGTTATTAATCAACTATTTGCAAATAATGTGTTTTTTTATTATCTTTATGTATTCACTCTTATTGTGTCTGTCAAAAATGCAAAACATTTTTTGTCTCGTCACATTGTTGAATTACATGAACATTCATACTAATCAAACAACAGCATGTTTTCAATTAAAAAAAGAGGTGACATCTATGTGGGTGAGAAAGTGATAGCAAGACTAGTGACTCCCCTCTGGGAAATGTAAAAAAAATAAAGGGGTCATGAAGTGCGTTGTTTTATTGTTTATGTTTCCTGGGTGCACTATAATGTTAGTATGCTTTTTACATCCAAAATTGTCATAATTTATAATAAAAGACACTTTTCCTACCCTAATTTTAGCCCTCTGGTTTGAGCGCTCTGTTTTTAAGGGCATATCTGCTGTGAGACTTGTGTAAAAATGCCCACTGCTGTGATTGGCTGACATCTTTCCATTTGAATAGCCAAGTATTACTTTCTCTTTTAGCGCGTTTTTACTATTACAACTCTCAGGTGAACTAATTGTGAAAAGTGTTGCATTACATTTAGATCTGGCATTATATTTAGACTGTGGCATGAAAGGTTGCAGAGATGACACTGTAGCCGATCACAGATGTTGAGCAATAAGCAGTGATCTCGTCATTGCAACTCAATTTCTGACAATGCTTTCATCTTCACTAATAGTGCAAACGCGATATAACTAAGATTTGTTGAGTAAAACAGGAGTTTTGTGCGTGTCAGTTACGATAACTCGCGCTGTTTGATTGACAGCTTCAGCGCGCACTGCTCCAACAATTGCAAAGTGAGCTTTCTTTGATCGCTTTCTTTATATAATTTAATCACTGTTAAATAACAGATTATTTTCATCCTACTAAGAGAAACAACTCAAGTTAACGTTTAGTCACATGTTTGATCTACTGGCACATAGACAAAGAACATCTGACTGTACATGAATCATTAATATCAGATCAGGCATTAGAATTAACACATTTACTTACACATGTTGCATTACTGTCGAATTGAGGCACTGCACAATATTTTGTTATCCTCAACGGCATGTTTATTGCTTGGTAGCTCGATCTGGTTTAGCACCACACAGGCCTATGTTACTTAGGCTACCTAATCTATTGCATGTCATGCGCGAATCGGTGGGTGGGGCTAAACAGGCAGTGATGAAATAGGCGTTGATCTTCTTCTGCAGAGGCTTGCTGCCCTTTGAAGTCATAGATCCCCACTTTGTAAATCCTGTCGTTTGCTGGGTCTGGTGTCAATAAAAGCTTTTATTGGACTAACAAGGACGTTTTCAGTTCTGAAACTTACAGGATATTCTTATAGTATGATGACCTCTTATATGTCAAAAGCTCAAGAAAAATATGATTTCTCATTTCATCACCCCTTTAAAATACATGTTGATATACATAAATGAACAAGAGAAAAATAGCAAGAGCTAACAAGCAGGCTAAATTTGGAAACGTGAATAAAACCTCCTCTAACATGTTAAAAGTTTCTGGCTTCGCCCAACTAAAAAAACTCTGCTTATTGCCTGTGAAGATAATTTTGATAGCACAGCAGGAAGGAAGCTATCCATGAGCATACAGTACATTAGGCAAAGCATAGCTATACTCAGGGAACCAATCCCAGACTGGACTATGCCCTGGAGCAACCGATTCCCATGATTAGTGAACTGTCATTGAGTACATCTGTCTTGTTTCCCCGAGGAGATCTGGAAAAATCTACCCAGCACTTGAGTTCAGACTCTCCTCAAGTTTGATGAAGTCTCAGTCTCTAGTAGAGCTCTAGGTTTTCTTTTTCACTCCTTGTGATACTTGTTTACGTAAAGTATCTTAGTTACTTTGTCTCGCCCTGCAAGTGTGTACCTCTCTGAGTCTGACAATCACAGAAACAGCCAATGAGGACAGCATCAGACCCATAAAACTTTATAGACTTGTTTTTCTTAGTTGATAGTTTGGCTGAGAGAGACACAGTTTGATTTTTGATCTGCTTCCTTTGCTGACATGTGTTTATGATGCCAAAGTAAGTTATTATTATTTTATAAAAATTTGATCTTTCTTATATTTGTATTTATGCCATATCCTCTCTTTGCTTACATTGTTTGGAGCATAAGAAACAAATAGAGAAAATGTTTTTTGAAAAAATATTTATTCATATGCTATGCTATGTCCTCTGTAAATGGCACCAGGACTTATTTAAAAATATTGGTTAATTAAAAATAAAAGTTATTTTAAAGGTCCCGTTCTTCGTGATCCCATGTTTCAAACTTTAGTTAGTGTGTAATGTTGTTGTTAGAGTATAAATAAAATCTGTAAAATTTTAAAGCTCAAAGTTCAATGCCAAGCAAGATATTTTATTTAACAGAAGTCGCCTACATCGAACGGCCAGTTTGGACTACATCCCTCTACTTCCTTCTTTAATGACGTCACTAAAATGATGTCACTTTTTTGACTAACCTCCGCCCACAGGAATACACAAGAGTTGCGTTTGTAGAGTGTGTTTGTCGCCATGTCGTCGAAACGCTGTTATTTTCATCCCGCAGTTCAATCACCGGGTCTGATTCCGGCCCAAATTGATGGGGTAAAATTAAAGACATGTTTACAATAACACTGAGCGCGTGCATCTCCACCATAGACTGTGATCTCCACGTTATGGTAAGAGGCGTGACCTTTCCGGGCAAGGAGCGCTAAGCTGCTGTCGAATCACAACACAGGAACCGCTGGCACAATCAGAACTCGTTACGTATTTCTGCAGGAGGGACTTCATAGAACAAGGAAGTCATCAGCCCGTTTTTATGACAGTGGAAACAGCGGTATACAGATAAGTAAATTATGTGAAAAATACTGTGTTTTTTTACACGCGAAACATGAACACATGTTATATTGCACACTATAAACACAATCAAAGCTTCAAAAAACCACGAAAAACGGGACCTTTAAAATGAAATAAGACGTTTATAGGCAAAAACAGCTGGCTTCTCCTCCGGCTCCACCTTGGTCCTCGATCACACTGGCTCCGAATCAGTCCTCGGGTGCACTAGTCGGCTTTGTCTCCGTCGGTCGTCCCGGATTTCGTTGGTGACATAAACACCTTGTGAGACATAAATATGAGCAAAGTCGGCTGTGAAAATAAATCTGCATTATTTATCTTTCTGATCTTTCATTCAAAAAATTCACAATTCTGACTTTTCATTGAAGTAAAACAATTGAAAGTGGGGGGGAAATACTTTATGAAATAATTTTGACCCATACGTACGCTTGTACGATTCGCTGCTCTCTAGGTACGCATTTTGTTGCTTCTCGCATTTCGCCGATTTCAGTTTCTATGCAATCTATTTTTACGCTGATTCTGCCGCTGATCCACAGTATGAAAGTGGAGTGAAAAGCGTTCGGCCAATCAGAGCGCTGCATGTTAACCTGCCGCCCACCCGCCCCTCCTATCCACAAGCTTCGCGCTCAATTAAATTCAGCCACAGTGCCTCTCAAGCAAGCCAGAGCAAGATAACATACCTAGGCTTTCATGCCATGGCTGAACCGCCACAAAAAAAGGTTCGAAAAACACAAAGATTTTTAGACAGCTATCGTGAGAGATGGCCTTGCCTCCAAATGTCCAGGCTACCTCATCATGCGTTCTGCACTGTCTGCAAGACGGACGTCGACATCAGTCACCAAGGGGCAACAGGTAACAAACTCAGTCACACACAAACACTCCACATCCCCAGAAACATAATTATATTAAAAATAAAAGGATGATGAGAAATAAACGTTCATAGTGTCAATAGGCTAGCTTATCAAGCATCCTTCCCATTAGTTGGGGATATTAGTTGGCAGTTAGAAAAGTGGTGGAATGGCTAGAAATCTAGAAGGTTTTAGACAGGCCAGGTGCTGTTTAACGTGAGATAAAGGTAACAGTTAGGCTATGTTCAGCCTAATTAAATTCATGAACATTAAAAATGACCTTGACATTGTAAGGACTTAGCCTATTTATTAGCTCAATTTAATTGTTACAGGGAATAAGAATTGAATCAACTGTAAATGATTCACTGTAAATGATTCAGAGTTAATATTTAACACTTCATCAATTATTCGTCCAGCGAAAATTGAGGTTAGAGTATTTTACCAATTCTGGATAAAATATTATTCTGCGGCCAACAGTAACAATATTTTATTATGATTATGTATTATTGTAATTATTATATTATAAGCAAGAGGTAACTTGATCTTTTAAGTTTAAGGCAGTAATTTTGACACACAGCACAAGAAACTCGTATATGTGAAATCAAAACAAGATTTATTGACTACTTCTAATGATTACAGGAAACTAAGGCTAAACACACACACACACACACACACACACACATACATACATGCACACACATTCGCGGAGTTGATATGAGTTATGAAAAGTCCCAAGTTCAGTGCTAACTTAACTCATAACCTGAGGAAAATCACAAAAGCAGAGCTTTGGCTTGATTCTTAGGTTTAAAGGAGTTTTTTCACCATTCCAGCAGAGGGGAGAAGTTTGCTTGTACCTGCGTTTGCTCTGACAGCTGAGGTAATCGGGTTGTTCCGTGACTCGTGTACAGCGGAATCCCGTTCTGGATTGGCTGTCTTTCAGGTGACGTCTTCTCGGGAAAGCCCTGTGGGTTGCGCGGAAGCTTTGAAGGATGTTGCTGGCTGGTGCAACTGTTCAAAATCAGTCCCGGTCAATCAGTTCTCAATGACCCATGCGACTTTTCCGCCGTGGTCAAAGTAGCGGTGCTTCGGCTACCGGGCTTCAACGACTGCTTCAGTCCGACTTCTGACCGATTTCGAGCGATTTCTGACCTATTTTGACTTCCAGCTTGTTCGGACAGCGTAGTTTTAAAGGAGCAATTTCGGCTCCATCCTTCAGATGCGATCCTCCAATGAGACGTTGCTACGGAGATTAGACACGCCTCGTCTATTGTCTATTGATCACATCGCGTGATATCTGCAGAACATTCTCCTGTTTTATTAACAACAATATAAAGTTTCTTAATATTTTCCTGATACTGAATTTCAATATTTCATTCACACAGAATTACAGAATTTAAACTCTGTATTTAGAGCTCAAACATGACACACTTCTTACACACATATTACTAGACTGACCTAATTAAAAACAATGATTATAAGAGAAAGAAGATGCATACAGGAATACAAACATATAATGCATTGAATCCAACATGTTAGTAATCACATCATAGCAAATGTTATTCTGAATATAGTTAATACTTTAAGTAATCGACAATTGTCCCTTTTGAGATTCAAGATTGAGTCCTTAAGCATAGTTTAAACTTTGACCGGAGTCACGAGTGACCGGGTCACGATGGATTGCTCAAGGGAGGTATTGATAGGACAGATTCGTCTTTAAATCCGTTGATGGGTGTTTCCTGTTCCGTCCGATAATACAAGAGGGTTTTGTGAGAGAATCAATAGATTTAATGTGATCAGATCCACGTGATGGGTTCCCAGATAGCAACAGACTCCGGGGCGGATCCGCCTTCAAGTCGCCAGCTCCGCTGTACGCTCAGATTCAATTCGGCAACGCGCACAGGATATGCCCCGCCTCCGCACAGCGCACTGTCAGCTCGCGGACTCGTTACAGATGCTGGGCGGATTCACTGACCGGACGCGCCTTTTTTCAACTGTCGTCGTCACTGAATCCTCCTCCTCACCGTGGAAAAGCTGGAGCCGGCAGGTCGGTGAAGACTAAACACGGTAAGAAAAGTTAAAATATGCTTTATTTGTTCAGCTGTATCCAGTAACATTACCGTTCATTGCTTTGTTTGATGTTTTTAAAAATGACTGTGGCCAAGTTAGCTCTTAGTGTCATTAGCGTTACTTAGATTTGAGTAAAAACATAATTTGGCTAATAACCTTTTGAGTAAAACGCTATTTGGACAGAATTTCTTTATCTTTCTGGGAGGTGGGGTGATTTAATAAGCTGTCCGGGTTTAAATCCAATCCTAAACGCAAATTTTCACTCCTTTCCAGTAAAATAGCAAGCGAGATAAGCTAATGTTAGGCCTAACGTTACCTGTTCTTTTCACTGAACTTCTAGTTGTTTGAGTCTATTTTTTTGTTTACCAGAGGTGGAGAATATATGTAAAGTTGTTTCAGATAATTATTTCATATCCTATTAATTCATGATTAATAAATTGCCGTGTGTGTGTGTGTGTGTGTGGTGTGTGTGTGTGTTCTGTTGCAGCTTACAGCTCATTCAAGTGCCGCCAGTGTGTTTTTGGAGTATTTCTTCTTCTATTTCATCTTTCATCTGAGGAAAGTAAGATTAAAAACTGTTTTAAACTTGATTTAGCTAGTTCTTTTGTCAAATACTGATAATGGTCCACAACTACAGCTTTTAACATGTAATAAATGTGCCGTTTTAAAAGATTATACCTATAATTGATGGGTTAAAGTTTAAAAACCCACTTGTATCAGTAAACTTTATTTCTAGTATACTAGTTTGAGTCTATTTTTGTTTACATTTGACAATTCTCCACCTCATGTAATGTTGTTTCAGATCACTATTTCAGATATTAATTCATAATTAATAAGTTACTGTGTGTGTGTGTGTGTGTGTGTGTGTGTGTGTGTTCTGTTGCAGCTTACAGCTCATTCAAGTGCTGCCAGTGTGTTTTTGGAGTATTCTTCTTTGTATTTCATCTTTACCAAACGTCTGAGGAAAGTAAGATTAAAAACTGTTTTAAACTTGATAGCCAGCTATTTTGTCAAATACTGATAATGGTGCACAACTACAGCTTTTAACATGTAATAATTGTGCCATTTGAAAAAATTCATACCTATAATTGATGGGTTAAAGTTTAAAAACCCACTTGTATCAGTAAACTTTAGTTCTAGAATACTAGTTTGAGTCTATTTTTGTTTACATTTGACAATTCTCCACCTCATGTAATGTTGTTTCAGATCATTATTTCATATCATAGAGAGGAAATGTCATTGCTCCCTACGTAGGCCTCACCGAGCCATCAGATTCAATCAAAATATCTTAATTTGTGTTCTGAAGATGAACGAAGGCATTATGGGTGTAGAACGACATGAGGGTGAGTAATAAATGACATTATTTTTATTTTTGGGTGAACTAACCCTTAAACTATAAGAAATTGACAAGATTTTTGTTACATTTTCTATTTTATCCTGTGCAACTGTTGGGGGCCATGACACAAAATGTGTCACAAGGAACATCCTTTCCCGCATTCAACCAGATGGAGTCCAAGAAGTTCCTCCTGTGTAAGTAAATGTAATAAGTATTGCCTGGCTAAAAAATTTAAGCACATTTATTTTTTTTGCCAACACATAACTTTTTTTGTTGTTGTTCAAAATGTATGTAACGAACGAGTTCATATTGGGACTATTTTAGACTGGTTCTGGTCAGCAGCACTGTGGAGTAGCACAGTATCTGCATGACTCATCATGGACATAAACAGAGAGAAGTAGCTCCGCTATAATGTTCTTCCGCAAGATGCATGTAGTTCTGTTTATTAACCGCTAGAGCACCAAAAGTTACATAGTGTACCTATAAATGTCAGATAGTACACTTTTGTTTTTAAAGCAGTGCTATGTGTATCCTTTAAAAAAAAAAAAAAAAAACTGGTAGCTTCAATGTGAATTAATTTTTTAAAAAAATCTGCTTGTGTATTACAGGTGCTGTGAGAAAGAGCCATGTATCACGTACCACCACTGATGAAGACATTACAAAACACATACGATGGTTCAGCCTGGCAGCTGATAGGGGAAGCTCCAGGAACCGTCCCACTGTGAGCACCCAACAGTAGAGTTCAGAGTATCATTGGCTACGTTTACATGCACCGATTTTCGTCAATCTGAATTAATTGAATCTGATTGCAGATCTGTTTACATGTATTATAAACATTGTAATCTGATTCAAATATCCGTTTATATTTGTTTATATACATTCCGATTAAAACTTTGACGTCATATCAATCACACTTGCGGTAACCAGGTTGCGTCAACAGAGTCAGAGATATTGTCAAATGCAGCAAATCTTGGCAATATTAAGAGGATTTGGTATTTCAATTAATGTAGGCCTGTTACATACTTCTAGTCTATTATTACTATTAGGTTTAGGCTTCTTTCTTTTATTATTAAATTATAATAAATTTGCCCCACAATTTCTAGCGCATCGCCGCATAACTGACATGCTCTGAGGATAATATAACTTATAAGATTAGGCTATTAGCTATCTTTGAAAATGATTTAAACTTTTTTAGGTCTTATACAATGAATTATAGGCCTATAATTAAAGTTATTAAGAATGTCAATGAAAATTAAGCGCAGCTTTACTTCAAGCACTGACTTTAAAAAACAAACCACCTGTTTAACACGAAATACTATTATTCTCATTTGTTTCACTAGCCTATATACGGCCACAAGTGAAATAATGGAATAAATTTAGACAGTTACATAGGCTACCGTTATCAGCATTTTATGTTGAAATTCATCTCTGAGAATATGCTTTGTTAAGCAGCCTCAGACAGCTCCGTCACTTTATACTTTCACTTTTTGTGACTTTTTCATCAGCATAACTCTTGCGCAAAGTTTGGACGTTGCTTCTTGTGTGATATCCACTGGCTCCCCGTCTTGTCTTAAAACGGAAGATTTCCAATATTGTGACGAAGGGATACATACGCCACTGCCTGTTGACATACATCTTTACAACTAAAGACGTGAACGTTAACTTTAAATGCGTGTCAGCATTGCACTGTTGTGCCCCAGAGGCTTCTGAATACTATTGAGAAAGTAGTCGGATTCAAGCATTTACATGGTTATTTTTTGCTGTTTGATCGGATTAGAAAAGGAATAAACCACCCCTTCCAATCCGATCGAAATTTCATTCAGATCGATTGAGGTGTTTACATGAACGTTTTTCAATCCGATTGAGCAGTCAATCTGATTACAAATGGATTATTTGGGTGCATGTAAACGTAGCCAATGTTAACTTCAGTGTTTTGAAGTGTTCATTTAAAATCGCAACAGTTACAATAAAATAAAGAAGGTTCAAGTTTATTTTTAAATAAATGTTTTAATTGTTTTTATTTCTATTCAAAGAATCTTAAAAAAAAAAAAATCCAGTTTCTACAAAAAAATGAAGCAGTACAACTGTTTACAACATTAATAACAAAAATGTTGCTCGAATATTTACTCTTAAGTGTTATTTTTCATTAAATAAAAAATGTTTTTGGTACAATTTATGGTTGCATTTCATTTTCTGTAATTCTATTCAATACCTATTAATGTACATAAATAATAAAACTATAAAAATAGTAATAGTAATTACATACTGTAAATATATTTACAAACTATTTTTATAGTTTTATTGTAACTGGCTAAAGTTTTGAATGATTTCATGTTTTATTAATATTAATAAAGGTAAACATTAAATATTCAAGCTTTTATAGAGCAATCCAGTCTATCTGATGTTGGTCCATTAGATTTTAAATATTTCTGTGTAGCCAGTTTTGGCCAGAATACTATTTCGAGAGTGATCTGAAAGGTATCCAGACCAAATGAACCACATAAACCGGTCCAGATCGGATCCGCGGCGGATCAGCTGCTTCATAAACGGGTCCGTATTGGATCCGCGGCGGATCAGCTGCTTCATAAACGGGTCCTTATTGCTCCGCGGCGGATCAGCTGCTTCATAAACGGGTCCAGATCGGATCCGCGGCGGATGAACTACTTTATCGGCGGACACGGGGCGGGTCTGTTCCGGATCTGAACTGGATCCGCAATCCTTATCTGTTCCGGATCCGCTGCGCTGTGCAAGTGGACTCCGTTCCGGACCCGTTTTGCGGATCCGTCCGGAGCTTGTGATACCTCCGGGCGGATCCGTTGCGGAGTCAGTTTGCTATCTGGGTTCTGATTAGTTTATTGCTGATGAGCTAAGAAGTCCTTTAGACAGAGTCCTTTGTTAAAGAAGTCACGTCATCACTTCTGTTAAGGCTAGGTGTTTCCTGTCAGGAAATGGATCTTTTGGACCAAATGAAGCTTTGTTCAATCATGTTGTTCATTGATAAAGTCATTGGTAAGTTCTGTCGAGCGAGGCCCTACAACATCATAACAAGCAGTCCAGCTGTGACGAGCTCAGTTCAGTTCACGCGTTCATGTAGGCTAACATGTAGGGTGGCGCTGCCAATAACGCACCTAAAAGCTGTCACATAACCGGCAAAAGTAATGATTATAATTATGTAAAATATAGAAAGGAGACTTTTAATTGTTTATTAATAACGAGTGTTTTCTGTATCATGTTGTGTCGACTGCAAAGATAAAGTTGATGATGCTGTCTCGCAATCTTCGCAGTAGTGAACGCACCAGAGAAATGCACATTGCATACGGATTAACGTTACATAAGCAGAGAACAGTGTTTTTTTTTTTTTTTTTTTTTTTTTTTTTTTTTTTTTTTTAATAGTTCTGTTTAAAAGTAGACAGGTCTGTGAGTCAAGTAGGCGCTGAGTTTCGGTTAATTTATGGGGAGAGCTCCAGCGCCTCCGGTCGTGATTATCTCGTCTTATTTACTTCTTATTTATTAAATCCAGGCAATTGCTTGATGAAACATTGATTAAAATTAAGATACAATTCATACAAAACGAAATTCACTTTAAAGAAGGCTTTGTGCTTTCTTTTTGAGGTCTCTGTGAAAGTTGTAAAGCAACTTTTAGTGCCGCTTTTTTTCCGCTTTTTTTTTTTGAGCTCACGTCCATAACTTGTTTTTTCCTCATAAATGCGAACACGAAAAATATAATAAAATGAATATTTTATGTTCTGTTGAGAAACAACCCTTCTTCCTCCAGTGGGTAGTATTACTTTTGGTTTGCGCAGTGTAATTCAGAAGGCTAAGTGTAACCCGGTCTTACTCTATCTTAACACATTACTACTTAGGCCTATTTATTAGCTCACTCCGCCTCCTATTGGTTAGACTAACAAAAATATGAGCACAAATATTGGACAGGATATAAGACACATTTATGTAGTTTCAATACATGTACAGCCATTCATCCACTCCATTTACCACTACACAGTAATAATAATTTATTGTAATATAGAAGGTACTAGTGAAGAGCCAAACAATGTATTTTAATGTAAATTACAGGTATCCTTTGAATTAATTTTGAATGTTGATGTGTGTGTGTGTGTAATGAATTCATAATATTTGTAACAACATGCAGGAATATAATCCCCCGCCCTTCTCCACCTACATTTTCAGATTGCAGACGCCATGTGGAAGGAACAAAGCACAAGAAACTGGAAAGTGCCATTGCCTCAGTCCCTAAGATCACCACAAAGTTTTTTGGAGATCAAGATCTAAGGACCATCAGGGCAGAAACACTTTTTTCGAACTTTATTGCTGAGCACAATGTGCCAGTGTCTATAGCTGACCATGCCGGACCATTATTTAAGAAGATGTTTCCAGATAGTCAAATTGCCCAGCAGTACAGCTGTGCCCGAACCAAGACAGCAGCTATATTAAACACACTTTCCTCAAATGATGAACAGGTTATCAGTGACCTTATGTGCCATTCCCCATTCAGCATTGCAACCGATGGTAGCACAGACATGGATGATGTCAAGCTTATCCTTTGGTTGTCCGTGTCTATGATCCCAGTGTTGGAAAAATAGTTGTAGTACTCCTGAAAATTGTTGAGTAGAGAGTCTACTGGTGAAGGGATATACAATCTCATTGACCAGAACTAAACAAAAGGAAAATACCATGGGGCAATTGTGTAAGCTTTTCTGCTGACAACGCCTCTGTCATGCAGGGGTTAAGAAAAGTGTCGCAGCATTCATTAAGTCACAGAATCCCAACATTTACATGGTCGGCCTGTGCATGCCACCTAATGCATTTAGCTGCGGAAAAAGGCTTCAAGAAGTCTATGTATTGACATTGAAGACTGCTCATCTTGATCTACTACTACCTTGACAAGAGTAGCAAGAGGAAAGCTTTGCTGCGTGACCTACAAATGCTGTGCGACACTGATGTGAGGAAGATTTGAAATTGTCCTCGACCAGATGGCTGGCTCTTGGCAAATGTGTCAATCGACTCCTCCAGCAGTGGGAACCTCTGACTCTGTTTTTTGCTGAAGAGGCAGCAGGGAAGAAGGCAGGTAAACCTCTCACATCCTCAGCTCATCCCTCTCTGAAGAGCCCAGCTGCCCCTAAGCCCTCAACTCTCACACCTACCTCGGGTAAGCTTGCCGTCTCAAAGACTTTGTCCTCCAGCTTTTTGAAGACCAAAGTCCACCAGAGAAAGTCCAAGACCGGACCAAGCTCAACACAGCAACAGGCAGGGCCTACAAAAAATGGCAGCAGACAGGACCTACAACAAAACACTGCCGGTAGGAAGCACCCCACAGCAGTCAGCTCAACCACCTAAGGGGTTTGACTTAAACCAATTCATTTTTAAACAAAAAGAAATGGGCAAAAAACAGAGAGATCTGTCAAGAAAGAAAACAGAAAAGGAAAAGAAGATAGAAAAAACAGAAGTCACAAAACCACAGAGGTTGTATGCTTTCTTGACTGACCCACAGTCCAAGCTGTATGCTCTTTTTAAAGAGAGCTATACCTTTATTTGAAACTGCAAATCAGAACCTGCAGAAAGAAGAACCATGTGTGCCCATATTGATGCAGATATTGGAGCTACAGTTGCAAAAATGCTTTTGGCCTTCTGCAAACCTGAGTGTGTTGTGGAAATGATGGAAGAAGTAAAGAGAGGATGCCAACCCACTCTGTACAAATCCAGTGAACACCAGCTGCCTGATGATGAGCTGTCAATTGGACATGACACAAAGACATTTATCAAAAGTCAAGCTAACTTACCTCTTGCAGCTTTCTTCAGGGATGTAAGGAAATATTTCACTGCAGCTGTTGAGTACATGCTCTCTAAATTCCCCCTATGGGGACGAATTGCTGCGTCATGCTGCTGTAGCTGATGTAAGCAGACGGCAAACAGCCAAATTCTCCTCACTGACATACTTCATAGACAGGTTCCCCTGCTTCTTGGGAAATGGTGTTACAGTGGATGAAGTGGAGGAGGATTTTCGGCTCTTTCAGTCCTCCACCTTGGTTTTGGTTTTCTTACCAAACGGGCTGATGAAGCTTGGAGAGAATTAGGTGGATGGAATCAGGAGGGAAGAAACTTTTTGCAAACCTCTCCACAGTTATGCTTGGGGTGTGTGTGATTTTTCACAGCAATGCAGACTGTGAAAGGATTTTCAGCTTGGTCACTAAAAACAAAACACAATGTCGTGCTAGCCTGAGTACAGAGGTGCTTATTCTCTGGTGACAAGAAAGTCATGATTGCCTCCAAAGGCAGCATTTGTTACAAAGAGACTTTCACTGACGCACTACTTAAAAAAGCCAAATCTGCAACCTTTAATAAGTTAAACGATGCAAAAGTTTAAACACTATGGATGGAATTTGTTTTTGTTTTTGTTTTGTTTTTAGCAAACTTTTTTGCTATTTAGATAACTGCTGGTTTTGCACATTTATTTAATGTTTTGATTTATTTATTTACAAAGAATGTCCTCAGTTTACTTTTATTTCTGACAAGATTTTGTTGGAAGAAGTTTCCATGGGCTATGCCTCCTGTAAAAAATGTTCGGAGTGAGTGCAATAATTGTATAAATTTATGGTCTACTTGTGTTTATGGAGTAACTAATAAATCTTAATTGGTGAAAGGATATCATGTGTATATAATTTGTATTAGTGTTAGGTATCTCATAGGTTTCTCACAGGTGTGTGTGCAACGGTGGAGCATACATTGGCGGTGGGCTGTCAGGTTCTTGCGCGCGCGGTGGGGGGGGTGGGGTGGGGTTTGGTACGGGGGGGTTGTAGTACTCATAAAATTTCTTCAAGGTTGGCAGGTATGTACCCCCTGAACATGGTTAAATATACTATTGGATCTTTAATGTTGTGGGCCACTGAGCACAAAATGAAGCAATGAAGCTTCTGCCATGGTTGTCCCAATCCCCTGACCTGAACCCTAAAGAAAATGAGTGGGTGAACTGAAAAGAAGCACCACCAACATGGAGCTGGGAATCTGAAGATCTGGAGAGATTCTGAAAGAAGAAATGGTCTCTGATCTCTGGTCAGGTGTTCTCCAAACTCATCAGGCATTATAGAAGAAGACTTGGAGTTGTTATCTTGGGAAAAGGATGTTGCAATAATTGGGTGCCAAAAATTGTGGCCAACATAAACTAGAGAAAAACATTTATTTCTTAATTAGCTTTCCCACCATTTTCAGTAGTTTTACTTTAATGAAAGGTTAGAATTTTTTTTTTTTTTCAATGAAAGATCAGAAGGATAAACAATGCAGATTTATTTTCATAGCCACTTTGCTCATATTTACCAAGGGTGCCAATATTATTGTGAGTCATCCAAATGTGTTGGTGTGCCTCCAGGAACAGGGTGGGGAAACACTTGAGCTATGATACTATTTGTTCAGTGAGTCAAGTGTCCAATGTTACTGATATATTGTGAGTAGTATTCAACTAGTCATGCAGTTTCAACACCATGAGGTGACCCATTAAAATAAAATGCTTTTTATAAGGTCACTGGTATGAGTGGAGTCTTCATCTCATGTGAGTCCATGCCATTTTAATATTCCTGATTGTGCTGTTTATTACATTTATTTATGAAAAAACTACTGAAGGGATTTACTGAGGTGCGCTCCCTGACACACATTCACCATAGACAAACATGAGATGAACCATAAAGTATTTACAAATTGCACCATTAAATAAATGGAGAAATTTGGTTAGAGCTCTATTGTTGATATTTTATTTGTTCAACTTGATAAAAATTCAGATATCTTAGTCACTTGCAACTTGCGTACATGGTGCAAAGGATGTTGTGAGCCCGTGAGTACACGTCATTTAACGTATATCATGTTAAAGCAGTTGACAAATGATACAATTGTACTGCCTGGTGAAGCCGAGTTCAGACTGCACGATTTTAGCCCCGATTTTTGGCTCGCCGACAGGTTTGAGAAATCGCCGACAAATGCCCGAAATCTCAGCAAATCGGTGCTCGTTCACGTTGAGTGACAATCACGCAGTGTGAAGAGCAAAGACACGATCTGAGAGAATCGCCGACGCCCGTGAGATATTGGCATGCTAAATATCTGGACCTGTCGGCGATTCAAATCCTGCTTGTGAAAAGTGTTCTGACTGAAAACTACATCGGCGATGACCGACAAGCCAATGAGAGAGCAAGATACAAGCATGCGGGAGTTTCGTGGAAGAGTTATAGACCAAAATATCAGCAAGCATGGCTTCGTACAAACATTACAATTCTATCAAAAACAGAAAACAAGCACAAACCTTTGTTGACCATCAGCAGCAGCCATTGAAAGTTTGTATTTACCTCCAACTCTCATTGCAGAACCACACAATCCACAGTCTCACCAACAATTCCTCCTCCATATTCTTTTTTTCTTTTTCTTGTTTTCGCTGCCAAGATAGTCATGCAGTGTGAAAAGACAGTGACCCGACTGCTTTGAAAATCGTGCAGTCTGAACTCGGCTTTAGTGTTTAATTTCCTTTCATCTCAGTGACTGGAAGTCACATGCATAACCAGAGATTTTCCTCATGTTGATAAGTTGTGTGTACAGGTTTAATGTACATTGTGTGGTCCAAATGTCCCCCTGAGGATAGTAAAATCTTGAAATCAGCTACATTGTTTAAAAGTTTTAATTAATTTGCTAAATTTTCTGTGGGGTTAGGTTCAGGGATGGGGTTATATTTAGGGTTAGGGGACAGAAAATATACTTGGCTCAGAATAAAACAAAAGTTTAATGGAAAACACCACGAAGATACAAAAACCAATGTGTGTGTGTTTACAGATTGTATCAAATGTGCAAAATGTGACTGTTTTATAGTGTGGAACATGGAGGAGATATTAGGATACCGCAGGACTACACAAATGTATGTCTACACACACACACACACACAACCTTTAGTTATTGTTTTTGTGTTTAAAGTACTGTAACTGTTCTCTCTTATTGTGCTCAGATGCCTGTGATTTCACACTGGATCCAAACACAGCAAACAATAATCTCATTCTGTCTGAAGAATACAGAAAGGTGACACATGTGGAAGAGTGTCAGTCATATCCTGATCATCCAGAGAGATTTGATAAGTGTCCCCATGTTCTGTGCAGAGAGAGTCTGTCTGGACGCTGTTACTGGGAGGCTGAATGGAGTGGATATGCTGATATATCAGTGGCATATAAAGGAATCGGCAGGAAAGGAAAGTGTGAAGACACTGTGTTTGGATTCAATAAGAACTCCTGGTGTCTAGTCTGTCGTGATGACACATTCGATGTCTGGCACAGATATAAGTGCATTAACACACGTGTCCCTTCAAGTACCTGTAAGAGAGAAGTGTATTTGGACGTGTCAGCACTCTGTCTTTTCTACTGTCTCTGACACACAACATACACATCCTCATTCACTGAACCTCTCTATGCTGGGTTTGAGGTTCATGGTTCATCCTTACAACTCAGTGTCTTTGTGTCAGATCAAAAAGCCTGTGAGCAACAACACAGATGTCACATGCACACCTGAATGAGAGAAATATTCTCTTTATATATATCTATATCTTTGCACAAAATCAGATTTATCTTTCAAATAATTTCTTAAAGATAGTTTCTTGAACACTTGGAAAAAGGAATCAGTAGTTTCAATGTCCCATATAACTTTAAAATGTCTTTTTCACTTTGTTGGAAATACAGAATTAATGAGTTAATCAAGCCTTTTTTTTCCAATAAATGACAATTTTAGCATTCCAATTTTTAATTTTGCAGCATCCCTTTTCATGCCTTCCCGCTTAGCTCTCCTCCAGTGCTGGAAAGCTTTTCTAATATTAACACAGGTCCTAAGCACTTGCCCAGTCATAAACCTTCATCCAGTGATATTTTTTTTTGCTCTTTTGTATTGTCTAATCATTTCTCTTTCTGCATTTTTCTTCTTTTTTTCTTCAAAATCTCCTTCTTGCTTGTTCCGTCTCCATGACCGTCATACATGCTGATTGTTTAGATGTTTGTTGTTGGTATCGGCCCAACTAACTTCCAAACAGTGTAGTTTGAAAAAATGGATACCCAACCTTTAAAAGTTAAATTGTGAAAGCTACAAAAAAAAAGTTAAATATAATTAATTGTTTAAAGGCATACTTTTATCAAAGCACTTGAACAAGACAAAATTGTGATCCCGAATTCAGAAGTAGGAAATTTCCAATAGGATGATGTTGTGAAGCAGTAATCTTCCACTGCTTTTGCTTTGATACAATAACACGTGTTGTATTTGTACTTGTCAGAGCATTGAAACATAAGTAACTAAGATTATTCAATAAACCCTGCTCATGTAACCATCACTTCACTCAGTCACACAATCAGTCCCAAATAAGACTTGATGTTCACAGGTTTTAAAAAAAAATTCTGGTGTCTGGGGTTGGATCTAATATTTTTGGAGTGGATATCCAACATTTGGAGAGACAATCTAACATTTTTGGCGTAGTCAGCAGGATGGAATAACAGAGCAAGTGTTATCTCCATAAGAAGAGTCCGAGTTGAGATTGTTTTTTTGCACAGTCAGGAGGATGGAATGACTCCAGGCCACTCATGCTACAAACATTTTTGGCGTAGATACAATTTACGCCAATGCAATTTCAAACAATTATATTGACCAGAAATGTAGTTTCTAAATATGTGTATATGATGTATTGGTCTAAAACAATTTTAAAAAATCATTACAAGTGTATACAAGCATCAGTCACTGTGCCATCCCAGCGACAATTCTTCCGGCATCCCTCCTCCTCCTCCTCTAATTCTCTTTTTCTTCTTCGGCACTGTACTGTTATAGGAGCTTAAGCTCGGAACTTGAGCAAAGCCTCAGGTTCGAGCCTCCTTCGAGGATAGCCAGCCAAGTTTGTTTACCAATGACTATCAAAACTAAATGGGCAGGCAAACTCATGAAAAGGTCTATATATCAGGAACTCATCCCATGTGTCAGACTTTATTATGTCCTTGTCCTTTCATAGATGAGGTGGTGGATGAGAGAGGTGTCATAGTATGCAGAGCATTTCAAAGAGAACGTACTGTCAGGAACAGTTCAGTCCCTTCGGTTTTTCTTGACCCCTGTACAGGTTCTCGAGAGAAGGGATTGTAGATTACTGGCCTCAGTACATGATAATATTAATACACAGTGTTAATGTTAGAGGTGACAATTGGAAGCTAAACCCTTTTACTTAACTTTTTATAGATGTCCCAAACATCATCGGGGCTCTGGACTGCACCCATGTGCATATGAAGTGTCAATTGATAGGAAATCATTGCACAGTATCAATGTGCAAGTACTAGTCAGACTGAGATGATTTTGTAGGCTACTACAGTAAAAATAGATTGTGCTATACAATACACTTTCAGGGTTCTGGACAGTGAATCAGGCCACTACATGTTGTTTATATCATCACCAATAAGTAAGCAACATCATCATTCTCCACTCCCTCAATGCCTCCCCTTGTTCAGCTCCTCTGCAGGAGTAAAGGGTGGTGGTGGTGGTGGTATATACTTACCATTCTGAATAATTTTTTGTTGATTTTCACCTGCTGCTGCCTTGACCAGGGAAAGGAGTAGCTGGAACAGAAAGAGGAGGAACTGGACCAGAGAGAGGAGTACCTGGACCAGGGAGAGTAGTTGGACCAGGGAGAGAAGTAGTTAGACCAGGGAGAGGAGTACTTGGGCCAGCGAGAGAAGTTCTTCGGCCAGGGAGAGGAGTACTTGGGCCAAGGAGAGAAGTTCCTGGACCAGGGAGAGAAGTAGTTAGACCAGGTACTTGGGCCAGCGAGAGAAGTTCAGGGAGAGGAGTACTTGGGCCAAGGAGAGAAGTTCCTGACCAGGGAGCAAGGGAGTACTTGGGCCAGGAGGAGAAGAGTACCTGGGCCAAGGAGAGCAGTTGGACAATGAAGAGACCTGGACCAGGGATAGTTTGGACAAGGAAGAGGAGAGGGTCGGACAGGTAGAAGAGTAGCTGGACCAGGGAGAGGAGCAGTTGGATAGTACGAATGTGTGATCCTGTTCAAAGGAGAGTAAGAGCTGTCAGTGATGTAGACCATGATCTATCACTGAGAAAAACTGGTGAAAGAGCCCAGCCTAATCTCAGATGGTCAACTGTGACTTCCATTATGTGGAATATTCAACAAACCAACAGGTAAGTAAAGCATTTCATGAGAGATATAATTGCAGTTGCTATGTACCACAGTAACTGTAGTCCACCAATCCCATAGCAAATATGTTGTATTTTGTTCCTCTAAAGGACGCAATGTCTTCCTCCCTGTGGAGGAAGAAAGCTCCTCAGTGAAGACCAAGAGCATGCCATTGCAGGATGGGTCATTGCTGACAATGCAATAAAACTAAGAAAAAAAAATCAGACCAGAACTGTAGAGGGCAACCTGTTATTTCAGAATGTAGAAAAAGTAGCCTGGCTATTGTTTGGACTCTGACCAAACACAGAATTTGCATGCAATCACAAACTGGTTTGTAGCCCATCCAAGAATGGTTTCTCTTTTCCTTCCTCCCTACTTGCCTTTCCTTAACCCCACTGAGTTGCCTGGAGGTGGAAGGTGTCATGACCAAACGTCCCTCCTGGATGCAATGGATGCTGGCTGCAGAGACCTCTCAGCTGAAGACTGCCAGGGGTGGGTAAGGCATGCCAAGCATGATTAATGAGACAAAAAATAAGATGTGACATGGATGTGTGCAGGTATTCAAATCCAATCCACTGTTTTCAAAGCCAGGTGTAACTTTAAAGGTGATCTTTTATTAAGATGCATTTGAGGTGGTTAATACCCTTGGATCAGCAAAGAAAAAACACAAGATGCTTGGGGTCTACTTCACATTAGCAAACTTTGATCCTTTTCACCAATCCACCATTGACAGCTTTTTTGTGCCGAGAAGCTGATTGCAAAACTTTGGCCATGAGAAAGTGTTCTTTCCACTGATATCAGATCTCAGAAAATTGAAGACAAATGGACTGAATATACATGGAAACAATGTGAAGGCAACAGTTTTTTGCATTGCAAGCAATAATTTGGGTTTGCATAGTCGATTTTGGTCATACAGATAAGTGTTATACATCATTCGAAACTGTTTGTTCGAAAGCGTCTACTTTTATTTGTGTACACTCACAATAACAACAAAACATTGTGCTTTTTAGTGATGTGCAGATCACCTCAAACGTCACCCAAATCCACGTTTAAAAATGTCATCCACCCGCACCTATGATTTTCTCTGATTTATATATCTGCACCCCGATCGTCACATTACAGTTATTCAAATTCTCAGTGTTAAGCGTCATTATATGGTAACATATTACACTGAACTAAGTCATTAAATACATTCAGCCCAAGCAAAGGCTGGATATAGGCTTTGGATATTAGTTTATTATCATATACATACAGCGGTTCACAGCCGTTACATATCACATACCTAACACTTGATTGGTCCTGGTTAACTTCATCCCTAAAACGTTCCCACATGGTACTTTTCTTTCCTTGCCTTTGGTTTTAATTCTCTTTTTTAAAATTTCTCTCGGATCCATTATGAATCCATTGCTGCCTAATAAGTGAATCAAAGCATTCACTGCGCTCACCCAGCTAATTAGGTGCTGTGAACTATATATCAAACTATAAATACAGAAAAGGTCTGCACACTAAAACACTTCGTGCTGACAAACGTTTTGGCTCTTCGCCTTCGTCAGTGTGACAATTTCACTCACTCTCGATAATAAATACACTGCAAGTAGTCTTCAGGTGATCATGATCATAATTAGGTAATCAGACAATCAGCCCACAGACTCCAGTTTAAGTCCACCTTGAACAACAAATCATAATTAAAAACATACTGGAAACAGTTACACATCAGGCAAAAATGCCATTCACAAACATAGTACCAAAAAACAAACAAAAAAAACATGTAAGGTATAAATCTAAAAAAATAATTCATAACACATCAGGCAAAAATGATGAAAAAAAGGGGGGGGAAAAAAAGGAAGAAATTAGAAAGATCGTAATCTTCATTAGACCTTAAGGTGACATGGTTTTTAAATTAAACATCCAAAATACCTCTCTTCTTAAGAGTTTGTTGTCAGCATCAACACCACAGTGGGAATTAATTACTTTCTCCAAGACTATATATATTTAAGTTGTTCTGTACAGTGATTATATTCAATGAAATCTAGCAATCGTAGAGGTTACGTCATGTCTACGAATGGCTGATTTATGTTCATTTACTCGAATCCTCAAAGGTCTTGATACCTACTCCAATGCCCATGTCCATTGGTATATCACATTCTTACTTGAACATGTTACGCAGGATTTAATATGAAATACTCTTTGTGTGGAAGAACACATGTTTTTACATTGTAATATCGAAGAAAAAAAAAAAGATGTACAATTTTTGACATGGGAAACAACCTTGTATGTGTGCTTTTTTTGTCATCACGCAAGACATCTGATCTGATGAACATGTTTGACAAATTTTGACATCTCTAAGTAAACGAAGGATGATTAAAAATGTCTTTTAATGATGGATATGAAGGTAGAATAAACCATTATTTATTAATTTATTTAATCTGATAACTTTGTTTTGTATAAGTAAGGTGTAATTTACTGAGAACGGCTTATTAGGTTTTCTTTGGTCGTTATTTAATAATAGACTTCTTTTTTACTTTAATTTTTTGCTTTAATCGAATCAAAGTGCATCACAGAATAAAAAATACAGAGAAAAAAATACATACATACACATATAGAAATAGGATAACTGTAATATTTTGGTGGAGGTGGAATGAAGGCATACAGCATGAGTGAGAATCCAAACGCAGTTTAATAATAGTTATAATCCATGGTCTTAGTTCATATAGTGATGTTCGATTCTTGAACAAATCGTTCTTTTGAGCCGGTTCTCATGAAGTAACCGGTCGAGTCAGTTCACTAATTGAACTTTAGTTCTGAGTTGATGACGCAAGACACCCAGTCAAAGTAGCTCGTTCGACTCAAAAAGAACCGAATGAACCGGTTCAACTAACTGTCGAAGTTTGCCGAGGATTACCGAGGACTCAAAATAAACTGAATGAGCCGGTCCAACTGACTGTCAGAAGTTTGCAGAGGATTACCAAGGAGTCTGATTGAGTGAGTTGACGATACAATGCAAGCCTGAGGCACGTACTGGAAATATGCTTATGACATTATACTGTTATTAAATACCATTTAAAAAAAAACCTGCAAAAACTTTTCTTTCGAGAGATGTAAATACATTTTTACAACGGTTTGTTGTACATGTAGATTATAATTTTAAGTTAAGCGTAATCAATGAGTCTATAAGACTGCTTTATTCTTACTATTGGCCTAGGCCTATATGTTAGACATGTAGAACATATCCGCGTTTGTGCATGCTGTGAAATTGTGACCACAAACTCCATTAACTTAAATGAATGAAAGGCAATAATCAGCAATAGACATTCAAATAATGACTTATTTGAATGTTTCATTGATATAACATGAAACGGAGTTGTTAGAAAAGAAATGCATAGTGACATCATTGCATGATGACGTACGAACCTACTGTATGAATCAGCTTTTTGAATCGAGCTTTGCATCTCTGGTCTATACCAGGCAGGGGGTCAAGCACATTTAATCTTTCCATACATACATACACTCCATGTAGGGCAGAAAAGAACAAGGAATCTACTGAATCTATGACTCAGAAATAACAAACACAAGAAACACCACAACTGATCAAAATGCCAAAGAGAAAACATCAACCAAAACAGACAAGAATTCATAACTGATACAGGGCAAACGGCATTTAAATAGACAGGGTAATAAATGAGAAACAAGACACAGCTGAAACAGGTTAACTAATAATGAGCAGAGGATACTGGGAAATGAAGTCTGTGAATAACAGAGTTGGAAAACAATGAGGGACAAAGCTGCCATCTCCTGGTACTTAAGGGTACCGGAGCTCACCGATGTAACAATTATAAAGAATTATAATTATAAAAGAATCAGTGCACAGTGCGGTTAAAGTAGGTGTTAAAGTACTTAGAAATAAAATGAATACTCAGGTGTGCACTTACACCATGGTTATATATCATATAACTAAGAGAGAATCAGAGATTTTTAAACAGTATTAATAAAGATATCATCTGTTGTTAAAAATTGTAGTCAGCGATGCTAGCAGTTAATCATCTTGTTTGTTTACAGTCTGTAAGCAGAGGAAAGAGCACATCCAAAAGGAAGACCATGGACGAAACCTGAGGTGAACACTGTAATGAGAAACATCAAATCTCACATCAGTAAAGGTCATTTGGCATCAATGAAGGAATGTGAGGTCTGCAAAAGGTGCGAGGATCCAGTCCTACGAACCGGACAGTCCAAAATATAAGAGATTAGAATTAGCGTTTTTTTTTTTATTATTTCTGTCAGAGAGTGACATTAAAAATGAAATTAAGAAAACATGTTTTATTCTCCTACTGGTATGGCTGAAGATTTTAACATAGATGTTGCACAATATTGGAAAAAACGATATTTTATATCAGTATATAATAATCAATAATAACGTTCACTATTATATAACACTGGAATAACCCGTTTAAAATTGTTTAAACTTATTACTGTACCTGTACACGTTACTATACATCTATATGTTTTGCTGTTTTTTCCCTTTGTTTTTTTTTTTTTTGTTGTTACCTGTATGTGTACTTTGTATGTCAGGGTCAAAAAAAAAAAAAAAAAAAAAAAAAATCTAAATCACCCTTTTAAAAAATTTTGCAAACACCTCAGTGGTGATTGTTGCCCTGTTGTGTGTGAAATTTTGTTCAAATCACACAAATACCGTTTTTTAATCACATAGAGAGCTTTAAAAAAAACTTCATCCAAAACACCATTGAAAAAATTGCGATATTTTGTTTTAAACTTTAATTGTATGATGGTAAAACTGCAATTAATCCGAGAATCAGATGCGTTTTACTGTTACTGGGTTGTCCTTTTTCACGTTTTCTGGGTTGGTAGATGCACAGGGGACCCAATTATAGCATTTGAACACAGAAAAAGTCTGATTTTCATGATATCCCCTCTACATCAGCATGATATCCCCTTTACATCAGCAGCCGCATATTGATTTGATTTTGGTGGGACAGAATCTGCTGTATTTGAGACTGGATGTATTGCAGGTTGTTTGTTCGTGGTGCTCTACTGACAGAAGACAGAGATGCTGTCAGTCTTTGATTGATAAAATCATATTAAGCTCTTCTTTATCATCCTTGTCTCTCACTTGTTCTTCTTGTTCTCTCTCCTCACCTTCACCCATCACATGCTCTTCATGTGGATCTACAGCTTCGGATATCTGGTAAAATAATTCAGATCAATTAACATGTTTTATTTGTGGAAAATCACAGAGATTTCTGTGGATTTCAGAAGTTGTCAATTGAGTCTGTGTTTATTGTTCACTCATTAGTGAGCGATTTGAATCACTCTACATGGGCAGCAAACATCTGAGACTTAAATTACTATTGATTTCATTAAAGATATGTGAAATACTTGATTTTTAATTAGACTGAACTCTATTTATTAGTATTTTTGTATTCAGTTATATTTACATTTCTACTGATTCTTGGAAGATCATACTCTTAGTTTTTAATTTTTTTTTCACATCATGGACAGGACATCAATCATTTAAATAGGTATTTCACCACGAATGCAAATCTCAATTCCTCTGCTACATGCACTTAAGGACAGCAGGACTTTTATTTTAGTGTGGTGATATGTCATAAGACTGCGCCGCGCTCCTGCTTCTGTTGTGAAAAGGTTTGTAATTTTAAACGGTTTAAAGTATTTAATTCAATGCAAGCCATCCAGACGATTTTATAGTTTTTTGTTTGTACAAGCGATGTAAAGTTAACTCCATTATTGAAAGTAATTAATTCTCTAAAGTTATGCTCATCCACACATGAGTAACGTTACCAGAAAAGATGCGTCTCATCTCGCTCTCTATATCGTCAATCAGTTATTGTAAACACAAATTCGGTCACTGGCAAGTAGTGATGAGAGATATAAAGATTTTGAAACACCGAGTCAATTGAATCAAATGTTTAGCGAAATGAATCAGTGATTCGAATCGCCGCACGCTGACGAGACCTGCTGGTCAAAACATAAACATGAAATTACAACTTTTCCTTTTTGCTACTAAGGTAATTTAAGGCCATTTCTTACTCCGACAGACTCTCTTTCCCCAGTGCACTAAACTATTGAACTAGGGAGTGGATTGAGACGCACCCAGAGATTTAGTTTGGATTTATTTTTCTTTCTGTTAATTTTTCTCATCTTAATTATGACAGAGTGTCCAAAGACAGAGAAAAACTCCTGGTGAAGCAACAGAGATCCACGCGACACTATTATAAAGATGGCGTTTATTAAAGAAGAGAGTGAAGACATGAAGATTGAAGAAGCATTCAGAGTGAAACAACAAGATACTGAGACACAAACAAATATGGCGTTTATTAAAGAAGAGAGTGAAAACAAAAATATTGAAGAAACATTCAGAGTGAAACAAGAAGATACTGAGACACAAACAAATATGGCGTTTATTAAAGAAGAGAGTGAAAACAAAAAGATTGAAGAAACATTCAGAGTGAAACAAGAAGATACTGAGGAACAAACAAAGATGGCATTTATTAAAGAGGAGAGTGAAGACATGAAGATTGAAGAAACATTCAGTGTGAAACAAGAAGATTCTGAGGAACAAACAGGTTAGTTTCATTCTCACATCTGAACTCAGTCATTTGATCCTTATTGAAATGTCCAGCTCTACAGAAATGAATGATATTTTTAAAGAATGTGATATGAAGTGTGTAACATTAAACATAATATCTACTTCTCAACTGTAACAAGGAAAACCATTCATTTCTATCAGTTAATTATACGACTTTAACAAAAACATGGATGTTACTGTAACTAAAATCTAGAGGGTCAAAAATTGTTATAATAATAAAAGTAATAGTAATAATAATAACAACAAATATATTAACATACCTGAACATAAATAGCAGTAAAAATTCAATGACTCAAACTATAAGTATAAATCCACACCTTATGAGGTGCAAGTTAAAGGGAAAAACTTGATGCAAAGAAAAAATAACTTAATAAAAGTTAATTAGTAAAGTTAGGGTGCGTTCACACTTGTAGTTCTGTTCGTTTGGTTCATTTGGTCCGGACCAAAGAAGAAAAAAAAAACATTTAGTCCTGGCCCGATTAGCGTTCAGATTGTTAATTTTATCACCGAACCAAAAGATACCGAACCCTTAAGGCACAGGGATACATTCACAACGTGATTGGTTGGATTTTATGACGTATTGCCTATTTTAAGCTGTAACTTACCGAACATCCAAAACAATGTTGTGTGCTGAGGTAAATGCACTATTGTGTGTGTAGTCTGCATGTGATGGTATTTTGGCCAGCTGAGAACTCGTGAAAAGCTTATAAAATGTGTATAGTCAAAACAGCGGCAGGAATCCATCCGTCACACACAAACGATCTGCTGTGAGGAAACGCGCGTCTGATGCCTGTGATGGGCAAACTCACGACTAGGACAAGAAAAACCGACATGCGTGAGGATTCTGTCCTTTTTAGGGTCTCATCTTCCTGTTTTTGGTTCGTTTACATGTCTTTGGTCCGTGTTGCGTTCATATATCATTCGAACCGCACCAGAGTTTGTTTGGAAGCGGACCGAGACCCATCTTTTCAGTGGTCTTGGTCCGCTTGTTTGGTGCGCACCAGGGTTCGGATGGCAGCGTTCACATATGATCAAATGAACCACACTAACCGAGCAATCGCACCAGGGTTCGTTTTAATCGAACCAAACATGACAAGTGTGAACGCACCCTTAGTTAGGGTTAGTTCACACAAAAATGAAATTTCTGTCATTAATTACTCACCCTCATGTCATTTCAAACCCGTAAGACCTTTGTTCATCTTCGAATTAAGATATTTTTGATGAAATCCAAGAGGTCCTCAATTCAATCCTCAACAGAAAGCAACAAAATTACCACATTCAAGGTCAAGAAAAGTAGTAAAGATATTGTTAAAATAGTCAACATGACTACAGTGGTTCAAACTTAATATTATGAAGCAACAAGAGTACTTTTTGTGCGCGAATACAAAACAAAAACAACTTTATTTACAAAAAATTGTGTGCTTATTTTCTTTGCCAATAACAAAACATCGCAAAAACTGAATGGAAACACCAAAGATGCTTTAATATATTATGTGTTTTATTAGACAGGTGAGCAACTGTTCGTATAAATTTATGGACAGAAAACTAATAATTTTTATGTAGCTCAACATGGTAAGTCTTTTTGTTAAAATCACATTATCTTGATTTACAGCAAGTTCCATGATTTGCCTTGCCTAATATAGATCTAGCTTACTGCTAGGTGTCTCATAGTAGTAATGTTATAACTTTCAACACATAAATGTATCTAATATGATAAAACCGCATTACCCCACATATACATGACTGGAAGAAGTGGAAACGGTCATTTGCGGCATAATAAAAGCTCCATTGCTCTTGACGTGTCAGCGGCATCGCTCCACTCCAACAGCATTCAGCCCCATCCTGCTTCATGCTACAGTAGCTCAGTGGTTCCCAAACTTTTTCTGCTGGGTCCCCTTTTGTAGAGAAAAATATTTTCATTACCCCATCCATTTTTTATTTTTTTTTGGTATCTTTTATGCTCACCAAGGCTGCATTTATTTATTAACCTTGTATTGTTCACTAACCTTTCGTTATGTTCGAGATGAAAACATCTAAATTAAACTGCTGTAAAAATGTATCAGATAAATATTTTTTCAATTTTTTTTGCATGAATTTGTTAATCAACCTTAGTCCTGATCAAAACTACTAAATGTAAAAAAAAAAATCCAGGATTTTTACTCTTTTATTGCCAAGTTTATAAATGATGTAACTGATTTGGGGGGGAAACAAAAAATGGCTTATTTTCAATAAAAAAGTAATAGTGGACTGGATATTTTTTTTTACCTTTTATCACAGTCTTGGGCATGTCAAAGATTAGTAACAACGTATGCATTGTTAGTTTTTGTGCAGCATCAGATTGTAATTTTTTCTCCCTCATTTACTGTTGGTGGCTGTTTTTGCCCCATTGACTTCCATTATATAACAACATTTTTTGATTGCAAAGCCATGACACAATATAATCATGCTGCATTCTTGATTGTTGGTGGTTTTCCCTGTTGGGAAGAGGTAAAATTTGTCATTTTTACAGTTGATCACCAGGTGGCACCATTAACCCTTCAGATAGGCCTGTGCAAAAAAAAAAAAGCTTAGTTTCTGGCTTTTATATGGAGTATAACAGCATATTATAGTGTGTGTGTGTGTGTGTGTGTGTGTGTGAAAGAGAGAGTGAGAGAGACCTTTGTGCACTTACCTTGATGCGTCTGAGAAAATCAAAATATGCACCTCAGCTCTCAGAACTACAAAAACAAAGTGTATTTATGCACCTGCTGCCTTTTGATGGTGAGTAGTACGGACGGCCTATGTGTGAAATGCTTGTCTTTTCTTGATGGTAAAGCCAGTTTAAAACCTTCAGTGATACGCTTTTCCATTTTTTTCTGTAAAAAATCTACTCTGCATCAGATTTATGAACAATTTATTATGAACCAAAATGCAGCAACTCCAGTTTCTCATTATGCGGCGCCCATGGAGGTTGGTCATACTGACAATGAGGTCAGTCATCTCCTCTGTAAAAAACAGATTGAACACAGAATCCACGTTCTGGACCCTTGCGATGGCATAAAGGCAGGAACACACCAAGCCGACGGTCGGCCGTTGGGCAGTTTTTGTTTGTCGGAACACCACACTTCACCGTTTCTCCCAATCCACCCAGATCCAGGATCCTCTGAATCCTCCTTGCCTTCAGTGGAAGCTGGAGAGGATGATGAGTGTGCCCCAACAAAATCAGGATCTGACTCTCCTGAGTCTGTGGTGTCAGAGGGAGAAGACAATACATCCTGCAGCTTGCTGGAGGGGTAAGGCTGCATAATCATTTCTAAAACTTCGGTAAAATTCAAGTCCTTTCTCATGTTGCTTGCTACTCTTCTCGCCATCAAATGACCAGCAGGATGGCATGCAAGTGTTTAAATCCACTTGTTTTTGTTTAGTCTGTACTTCTCACCATCAAAAGGCAGCAGGTGCATAAATACACCCCCCCCAAATCAGTGACATCATTTATGAACTTGGCAATTAAAGGTGTTACAGAGGATGTTTTGTTTTATACGTTTTTGCAATATTACTTGAAACTGTCTTTACTAACTGATAAAAGACTATTTATTAGGTGCAGTGAAAGGAATAATATCAATATACATCATCTGTGCATGAGGTAGGGCCTTAAAAACATCAGCCAATCGTTTACACGATCATCGCGTAAACGATTGGCCCTCTGGCTTGTCAATCACTACCATTACGTTCCTTGTGAGAGACGTGCGCGCTCCAGTAACTTTTCACAACGCCGCATGCACATAGCGCATAAAACTCCGTCATTGGCTTCGGTTTGTTTTCATTGTCGCTCCTTCTTTCCTCCTCGAATTTGCAACATGGCAGATAAGAAACCCGAAGGAGGACGCAAAAGAAAGACTTTCTTTGAAGTTGCTGAGAAGAGGAGAAAATTGTCTCAAGAACGTAATCAAACCAGAGTCGTTCTTGGACAAACATTTTCAACGCTGGAGAGCAATGAAGGAACAGAAAGGTGTCAAGACAGACGCGCAGTTCGCAAAAATTCTTCTCGACAGGTAACAGTGATTATCCTTTCTTTATGGAATAATTATTGTTGTACTGTTATTCAGGTATATCGACGTTGTTCTTGTACTGTAGTTGTAAGGCAATGACCAGTTTGCTAAATGCTACATGCTAGTTGAAATGGGAGTAGCGTCGACTGAGCTACGTCTTATGTGTTTAATATCATATCATTTCACACCCCAAAAAAATTCTCAGACTTACAGTAACTTAATCTCGTTGTAGTTATGATACTGTTACTTCAACTTCACTGACACACCAATGGGTGAGACCCCAGGCTCCAGCTGTGTCCACTATTTTGCAGGAGTCATTCGCAGATCGGTGAGTTTTAGGTTGAACCAAGGTAACTATTATGAGATCCAATGTAAATGTACGTTGTTATTGCCCTTATAGCAATGCTGTAATGCTATACGATAGCTTAGCTTTATTGATACAGTTCGTGCCTAAATACAAACTTATCCAAAATTTCGACTTACAATGTCAGAAATACTTTGACTGTATTTGGCAGATATTTTTCAATGTTAATGTTTTTGTCAGGAGTAACAACTGCAGATTATGAGTTACCTGCGTTGAGTCCGACATAATGAATCCACTAACATGACACAGCGAATGCCGGTGGTAAACAAACACTCGTGTTCCAATACTCGTACACGAGTTTTGGGAGGCGTTCCCTCGAAAGGAGCTGTGAAGGAGGGGGGGTTGTTCTTACGCATGCGCTCATTTCAAAAACTTACTAACAGTCTTTGGTTTCTCAGTCGTCGAAAACATCCTCTGTAACACCTTTAACATAATGTATTCCTGTGATCAAAGCTGAATTTTCAGCATCATTGCTCCAGATTTGCAAATCCAAATACTACAAGTTCTAGTACAAGTTCTGATACTTCAGTCGCACCATCTTTAAGCAATAAAATTACCCCACTGTAAAAACATAAATACAATGAGTGTGCAAACATTTAGGTGAGATAAATGTAATTTTAAAAATTGTCTAAAGAATGGCACAATAAGTGAGATGCAGCTGTGATTAGATGCCAAAAAGTAGGTAATTTGCAACTTTAATAAGCACATTGTGCTATGAATGGGCTTAAAGCTTAGCAGAAGGTCTTGGTTTCTCTACAAAATATTTTTCTAATAGGAACGTGGTTGGCAAACCCTTATTAAACTCAGGTTAACTTGTATTTCTCTCTCTCTCTTTTTTTTTTGCCTTAGACCTGATGCAGCTAAAAGAAGCAAGTGAAGTACTGAATGAAATGGAAGAGAAAGATCAATATGAGAAACACTGTGATTTAATAACTGGAGAAAAATCTTTTAGTTGCTCACAGATCGAAAAGGCTTCCTATCAAAAGACAGGATCTAAAAGTCATTTCACCTGCCAACAGTGTGGAGAGAGTTTTGATCAACATGGATGCCTTAAAGTCCACATGAGAATTCACACTGGAGAGAAGCCTTTCTCCTGCCAACAGTGTGGAAAAAGTTTCACTCAAAAAGCTAGCCTTAAAATCCATATGAGAGTTCACACTGGAGAGAGTCCTTACACATGCAAACAGTGTGGACAAAGTTTTACTCAATTAGGAGGCCTTAAAGTCCACATGAGAATTCACTCTGGAGAAAAGTCTTTCAACTGCCAACATTGTGGAAAAAAATTCTTTCGGAAAGGATGCCTTACAATCCACATGAGGCTTCACACTGGAGAGAAACCTTACATCTGCACACTGTGTGAAAAGAGTTTTACACAAAAACAAACCCTTGATTCCCATATGAAAATTCACACTGGAGAGAACTTATACTCCTGCAAAATGTGTGAGAAGAGCTTCTCTCGAAAAGACGGTCTTAAGAATCACATGAGAATTCACACTGGAGAAAAGCCGTTCATATGTGGTCAGTGTGGAAAGGAATTCAGACGTAATGAAACACTTAATGCCCACATGAGAATTCATACCGGAGAGAAGCCTTACACCTGCAAACTGTGTGGGAAGAGCTTCTCACAAAAAGGAAATCTTACAACCCACATGAGAACTCACACTGGAGAGAAGCCATTCGAATGTGGTCAATGTGGAAAAAGTTACAAAATTAAAGTAAACCTTGATTTACACATGAGGATTCACTCGAGAGAACGGTTTTAAAAGTCATTAGTGTGGAAGGAGTTTCATAAAAGAAAATCTTTCAAAATATGTATCTGTGAAATTAAAGCTATATTCACACTGCAACTAAATGTTGGCAAAATCTGACCGTCCACCTTCAAGAATACTTGTTTTATTTGCATTCTTATATTCTTTAGGCTTTGACTTTAGGTTTTTTTTATTTTCTTTCTCTTTTCTATAGTCAAATATTGAACAATTGTAATTGTATGGTGGCGTCACTCTATTCTGTATATTGACACCTCAAAATCAAAATACTAGTTTTGCTATGATATGCCAAAATATGAATGGAAGATTGCACACAAATGTACATAAACTAAAGATTAATTAAATAATGCAGGACAATGTTCATTATTTCATTTACTGAAAGATTGCACAGATAAGCATATGTTGTAATTTTGAACTTGATCATGACTACTGTTGGGGCTCATCTTAGAAAAGCTGGTTTCAGGGCCAAAGTTGTCCATCCCGATTACTCGATGCCTAGGTTAATCTGAAATTTTTGGAAAGTGAATTATGCATAGGAAAAACCTTAAAGACATTGTTCTAAACATGAACTTTAAGATATGCAAATGAACCTCATGCAAGAGAGGGGTGTTACAATATATTCAGTTCCTGAAATATTCTGTTCCACTGGGTGGCGCTTACGCGAATATTCATGATATCCTCCTATTGTGGGCGTGTCCTCGAGACAATGTGCAAGCGAATGGAACTGAAAATATTAGTACACGCTCTTCAAATCGCATTGGTTTAATGGATTATTTCGAAAAGGTAATAAAATATCCAATGTTAGTCAACAGTTCACATTTTCTAAACAATGCATAGTTTGTGTAGTATGATACATCGTCTGAGCTAATTGAGTACAAGACAGGCATTCAGATAAACAGTTAATGTAAGGATACAGCAGAGCAAACATGAGCGTATAACCTTGTTTTACAGTGATGTGTTTTCTGTTTAGCTTTTTTATTTATTTGAGGATTTAGAAAGTTTTTGAATAGTTTGATTAGTCTGCTTCCTTCGTTGTCATTCTGTGACTACAGTACTGCATAGTGTTGACAACTTGAAACAAACCTCTACAAATGTATCTGTGGGCTAATAAAAATAAGCTATAGACTGGGGTGAATATTCAATGTCAACCTTAACTTCTTGATTATTATTCAATCAATATTGGTGCACATTGAGTTTTTCACTTTCAACTGTTTTTCCAGCAAATTTCTTAACATGTAAATATTTGTACAAACAAAAAGATTCAACAACTGAGACATAAACTGAACAAATTTCACAGACGTTTGATGAACATCTGAACATGATGAAAGTCTGATGTGGCACCAGCTGCTTTACAGAGCATCTCATCCTCATGGACAGCACCAGATTTGCAGCTCTTGCTGTGAGATGTTACTCCACTCTTCCATCAAGGCATTTCACATTATCTAGCATGTCTGGGGGACTTATGGTTACATGTGGTTTGGCACTGGAAGGACAATCAGCTGTCCTTCTGTCTCCCTTTAGCACTGTCTCATGCATCTTACATTACAGACGTTGCAGTTTATTGCTGTGTTCACATCTGCAGTCCTCTTGTCTCCTGCAGCAGGACTAAGGCACGTTCACACAGGTGATCAGAGACCCTGGGCATCTTTATTCTGCTGTTTTTCAGAGTCAGTAGAAAGGTCTCTTTAGTGTCCTAAGTTATTGTAACTGACCGTGATTGATCTATAGGTGTGTGTGCAATAATTGAAAAACACGACACACATTGTTAAAACCTTTTCTAAAGATCTGTAAAGCTTATCTGGAATGCACAAAATTATCTTTAAAATATTATCCTAAAAACTGACTTTTCTTTATTATAGTTTTTTTTTTAAACAACAAATCCAGTTAGCCTATATAAATAATACATTAAATGTTATAACAAGTACAGAAGTTATTACTCTATGAATGTAACCAGGCACGTGCACACATAGACAAAAAAGGGGCTTGAGCACCTGCCCTTTTTCTTCCTCGAGAGAAAGTGCCCTTTTTTCTGGGGTGCATTTTTTTTTTTTTATTATTAAATAAATTAATATATATTCCTGTCTGCGCACAGGTTCCCTGTCAAACAAATATATTTACTGAATAAAACAATTTAAAAAAAAAAATACTGTATAAGGTCGACTTTGTCGAGTTCAGATGCCCTCACTCCGCGACACGCCATTCATGCCCGCACGCACGCGCGCCACGCCCCACCTCGAGTTTGCTGCTGGCTGAAAACTTGTGACAACTATTCCCGCGAAAATGCAACTGCTGTCTGGCGATGAGAAGCGAAAAAGAAAAAAAAGCCCTAGATGGACCCATCCCTGCATTTCTTTCAGGTAGGCTAGCCTATGTTCACAAACATGGAAGTTTTAGCTATTTAAAGGTTATTTATACATTTAACGCTGCATTAGTACCACCATCAACACATCTGCCTGATTTGATACTAATGAAATGTATGTCATATTATAATTTCAATTATTTTATTGTGATATGCATTGCGTTTTGAACCATGGTAAAGATATCGGTTGGGCTGTCAATATCAGAAGAGGAGCATCCATGATGAACCACATTATTAGACAGTTTTCTAAGGATGCATGGTTTATTAAATCTATTTAAAAATCATAATACAGCATTAGCTACATAATGCTATTCTTAAAGGTGCCCTAGAATCAGAATTTGAATTTACCTCGGCATAGTTAAATAACAAGAGTTCAGTACATGGAAATGACATACAGTGAGTTTCAAACTCCATTGTTTCCTCCTTCTTATGTAAATCTCATTTGTTTAAAAGACTTCCGGAAAACACTCGGATCTCAACATAACACCGACTGTTACGTAACAGTCGGGATCATTAATATGTATGACCCCAATATTTGCATAATGCCAGCCCATTCGACGCATTAGACAAGGAAAGGCAGTATTAACGTCTGGACCTGTGCACAGACAAGGTAAGCAAGCAAGAACAACAGCGAAAAATGGCAGATGGAGCAATAATAACTGACATGATCCATGATACCATGATATTTTTAGAGATATTTGTAAATTGTCTTTCTCAATGTTTCATTAACATGTTGCTAATACTGTTAAATGTGGTTAAAGTTACCATCGTTTCTTACTGTATTCACGGAGACGAGAGTCATTGCTATTTTCATCTTTAAACACGTGCAGTCTGTATAATGCATAAACACAACTTCATTCTTTATAAATCTCTCCAACAGTGTAGAATTACGTTAGCCACAGAGCATAGCCTCAAACTCACACAGAATCAAACGTAACCATCTAAATAAATACTTTACTCACATAATTCGAAGCATGCATACAGCATGCATGACGAACATCTTGTAAAGATCCATTTGAGGGTTATATTAGCTGTGTGAACTTTGTTTATGCAATGTATAGTCGAGAGCTCGTGGGGCAGAGGGAACGCATCTCTTAAAGGGGCCGTGCTGAAAAAATCAGTGCATAGTTAATGATGCCCCAAAATAGGCAGTTAAAAAAATTAATTAAAAAAAATCTATGGGGTATTTTGAGCTGAAACTTCACAGACACATTCAGGGGACACCTAGAACTTATATTACATCTTGTAAAAAAAAAAATCTAGGGCACCTTTAAATCTACGCTTACACAGGATAATACATCAATAAAAGTTTAAACCCTCGCTCTGTCTTTGCATGTTTGATGTCCACATATTCTTGTTGAAGAAATTACAGTGGCTGTAGCATTTCTATCACAAAGAAGTGGGCGAATATTATTATTTAACTAATAATATATTTTTTTAATCATGGTTGGCTTTGATCGTGGATTTGATCATGCTGTGCTGTCTAACAACAAAATCAGCAGGCTTTTGGCACCCTCTGTAGGCATTTGTTATAATATATAATGTATTAACAGTTCAGGGAAAAAAATTCTTGACGTGTTTAAATATACAGATTAAATATTAAATATTTAAATATTACAAACTCAATCTAAATGTGTAGGGTTAGGGTTGAAAGTTTTCTTTCCATTAGAGTAAAAGATGGAAGCAAAAATGGACCACTATCTTAAAATTGTTTACTTCATGAAAGAAGTATAACACCAATCCAATAACACCAAAAAAAAATGAAAACGATTTATTGATTTGTGCAAAATAAACAAATTATCAGTGAAACTATGTCCCTCTCCTTGGTGCAGTCATTTATTCTAAATATATAGACACTTGAAAATAGTTGCTGTTGACTTCTCTTGTGATAAACCTAGTAAATACTAAAGAAGACCATGGTCTCTGTGTGAACTGATTATTTTGTAGAAATCTGTGGAGTATAAAACAATTGCGTGAGTGTAAGGGAATTCAAAATTGTCTTAATATATTTAAGGGTTCATTATTTTTTAAATAAATAATGAGAAGTGCCCTTTTTTCCACTTGAGCCCCTGCCCCCCAAAATGTCTGTGCACGTCCCTGCTTACAAAGCACTAAATGGTTTAGCTCCCCAGTACCTAAGTGAGCTCTTAATACATTATAGTCCTTCACGTTTATTGCAATCTCAGAATTCAGGCCAGCTGATAATACCTAGAATATCAAAATCAACTGCAGGCGGAAGATCCTTCTCCTATTTGGCACCTAAACTCTGGAACAATCTTCCTAGCATTGTTCGGGATGCAGACACACTCTGTCAGTTTAATCTAGACTAAAAACACATCTCTTTAACCTGGCATACACATAACACATTATCAATTTATATTTTCAAATCCGTTAAAGGATTATTAGGCTGCATAAATTAGGTCAGTCGGAACCGGGAACACTTCCTATAACACCAGATGTACTCGTTACATCAGAAAAAGAATGGCATCTACGCTAATATTAGTCTTTCTGTTTATCCCGAAGTTTACCGTAGTCAACCGGATCTGGGCCGTATCCAGCTGAGACCAAGGACCGGTGCCATGACACGACCACAACGCAGCCCTGAAGTATCAGCAGAGATCGAGTCAACTAGATCATCCATTGTGAAGACATCATCAACACAACAGCCAGTGCCACAGTTCCTCAACAGACCGTCCATACCGGCGTGATGAATACGATCCTCAACTGGACACGACCACAACGCAGCCCTGAAGTATCAGCAGAGATCGAGTCAACTGGATCATCCATTGTGAAGGCCTCATCGACATGACAGCTAGTAACACAGTTCCTCAACAGACCGTCCATACCGGCGTGATGAATATGATCCTCAACTGGATGGAACTGAAATAAATACTTGTTGCGATCCTATCAGACTTATGATAGCAACCTGATTGTAACAAAGCACTGTTCGCCAGAGGAGAACTGGCCCCCCGACTAAGCCTGGTTTCTCCCAAGGTTTTTTTTTTTTCTCCATTTTAACACCTATCTGCCACTTGTTTGCCACCTGATGTCACCTGATGGAGTTTGGGTTCCTTGCCGCTGTCGCCTTTGGCTTGCTTAGTTGGGGACACTTGACATTTGATATTCAATAGTATTCTTGACATTTATTCAACAGTGCTTCTGATCTGCCTGCATTGACACTATTATTTAAGAGCTGCTGTGCAGCCAAATTATGTACCAGTTATCAATGTAAAGCTGCTTTGACACAATCTGCATTGTAAAAAGCGCTATATAAATAAAGGTGACTTGACTTGACTTGACATCAAAACAAAGCTCCAAAGATTTATATTCCAAAGGAATATTTTATTACCTTTTTGAAATAATCTATTAAACAGTTGCAATTTGAGGAACGTGTACTAATATTTTCAGTTCCATTCGCTTGTGCGTTGTCTCAAGGACACGCCCACAATAGAAGGATATCATGAATATTCACGGAGGCGCCACCCATTGGAACAGAATATTTCAGGAACTGAATATATTGTAACAGGGGCCATCCAGTGGCCACTTCTGACAGCATCAGCCAATCAAAACAGAATCTGAAAGGTACCAATTTGCATTTCCCTCCTTCTCAGGACAGATTAAAAGGCTTTTCTCTGAGAGAGTGAGTTGGTGCAGTTTCCCATTCTGGTTCCAATCCTGGTCTAAAAAAAAAAAACCTAAACTTTTAACAACCAATCACCCTGTTTACTAATGATTTTTGTCAGTTTTTTTTAAGCTGCATCAAACAGCATACTGTTCAGTCCAATAATATTGAAGGCACACATGGTGTGAAGTAATTTCTTCTACATTTTAGCTGTAATATTTCAGGAAAGTTTTTTGTTGTTGTTGTTGTTTTTTTGATGATACTGTCACGTTTGGACTTTGTGCGTTGCAGTTCCTTTGTTCAGTTTCCCGCCACTCCTTTGTTTCTATGGTTACCACCTTAATTAGTCCATTTGTACCAGCCATGTCTCCTTCAATTATCTCAATAGTTCCCTCATTAGTTCCTGTTGAAGTACTCCTTGATTTGTTCACTCTTTGTCCTGTCACTGTTATGTTTGGATGTCTTTTGCCTACCTTTTGAGTTATTATTAAACCTTTATAGTTCTTTGAAACCTGCTTCTCCTGCTTTCTTTACATACCATTACAGATACGTTTACTGTGATATTTTTCGCCTAAATAATCATATGGTGAACATTTGATTACACCTGAATTTGACTGTTGGGTGTATTTTCAGTGGTATACACCCAACCTTAAGTAAACTGGTGTTTGATCAGGGTTGAAGGAAGGTAGATCTCCAGGAACAGGACAGGGCACACCTGGCTTATGATGACAAAGCCATAGCAAATAAATGTGCCAGGATTGTTTCATTCTTCTAGTGTCTTCTAAGTCAGAGAAGATGGAGACTGTCTTCAAAGAAATGGAAACAAAAATATGGATGTTAATACTTTAGACAAACAGTAACAGTGAAATAGTAATGTGTTCAGTTACTGCAATAGACTCACAGGAATGAGACAGGTGAAAAAAAATACATTTTAAATGACACATTTGGCAGTCCTTAATTTCAAGCACTATTTGCCATTAAGAAGATTTTAATATTATGGTATTGGGACTTTCATGGTTCTTCAAATAATTTTTACATGCTGCCACTTTGTAGACTTCTGCAGCATAACACAAATGTAAAAGCCCATTGATTCAGTTGTAGTACTTCAAGATGGAAGCTTTTTGCAAATTCTGCATTTAGTCTTGCTGAAAGCTCATTGTCACTGTGCATCTAGTGACTGTTCTTGTGTGTCAGTGCCTGTAATTCTGGGTCATTCTCTACAAAATAAAGATTCCATTCAAAGACACAGCTGAACTTGTGTATGGATTTTGTGACAGAGGTAACAAAGAACCTTGAAACAATTGCTGTTCTTGTTTCATTACTCAATGTTTTATATTTAAGATTTGGGAAAAACTGAAAAAAAATGTTTTTAACTAGATTAACATTTAGAGATATTGTCAGGCTTCAGCTCATCTGAATTGTTGGGTCGGCTGTGTTGTAATTATCTTTATATGCTGATAAAACTGCCTGTACCATGCTGTTGAGTTTTCTCTCTTTAGAAGCTGATGCTGATGTGAAGACATCTCTCTTACAAGAATTTGTGTGTGTAGGGTTTATGTGTGTAACACATTGTGTGTGTTAGTCACGTAGAACAGCTACTTTTGGGCTTTTATTTTTGGTTCAGAGCCAAGCCAAAGTAAAAGACCATGTTTGTATCGAAAAACAAATGTATAAGTTGCAATGTGATAAGATAATAGATAATAGGGAAGAGAATAGAGTTTCAACCTTGGAGATTAGAGAGTATAAGAGGGACAGGAAAAACTGTAATCTTTGTCTCACTCTCTGCAACTTCTTGTAAGCCTGTATGACTGTCTAATCTTTCTTGCAAGAAATAAAACCTTTAAAGACAATCGGATGAGTTTGTCTCTTACACAGTAGTCGTTTAAATGTTTTAAGCTGGAGCATTGAGGCTCGGCCCATCCAGTTTTGGGTTAAAAAGATCAGGGAGCAGTGAAGCTCAACCCGTCCGATTTTGGGGTTAACAGTAGGAGAAGTCCAACAGATTAATAGGTGCAGCTCCAATGCTCGGAGTTTCAGGGCCGGACGGGCCTATGGTGGTCTTCAGACCATGGACTATGGCTGAAATGAAAGAATCGATGGCCCATTTGCCAAGCCCTGAAGACGCAAGTGACAGATTTGCTGAGGACCTCGGTATGTTTTGCAGAGAATTCAGCCCCACAATGCACGAACTAAAGCGGCTGATGGCAATGAAACTGGGCCTGAAAAATAAGATTTGCAAGCTTGCAAAATGTAAAAAAATAAAAATATCTCTGCAAACATTGTTGGTTTTGAGATTTCCTTCTTCAGAACTGCATCATTTTTTTACGATGTTGCGCAAAGAATTTTTCAGAGTTTCAAATTTGTCAGTGTTCTCCCACTGTATAGTTTGTTTTCCAGGTTTGAAACCATGTAAATGGTGATCTGATAACTGGTGTGCGAATGTGTGAAAAAAAGTTTTGAAACTCTGAAAACAGAGTTTTGCAGGCTTGCAATGTGGTAAAAAAAAAAAAAAAATCTCTGCAAACATAATTTTGTTTTTGAGTTTTCCTTCTTCAGAAGTGCAACACTCTTTTTTTACGGTGTTGTGCAATCATTTTTTCAGAGTTTCGAATTTGTCACTGTTCTCCCAGTGTATAGTTTGTTTTTCAGATTTGAAACCTTGTAAATAGTGATCTGAAAACTGGTGTGCAAATAGGTGAAAAAAAGTTTTGAAACTCTGAAAACTGAGGTTCGAAAGGGCGAAACTTATTACATTACATTTGCACTCCTATTGCAGACTATTTTTTCAGAGCCGAGTTTACAACACCCACTTTGCGGAGATACGCCCACACAGTTGCGAGCTTGCGACTCACGTGATTTGTGGCAGCGTTGTCATGCAGCTCTGCTCTGAAACTCTGAAATTCAGACTGAGCGAAAATGAAGCTTCGCAACCTCGCAACTTAAAAAAAAAAAGCCTGGAGGGAGGGCCTTCTGCTCTTGGCCAATGCTTTGCTGTCTGCTGACGTACAGTCCAATCACAAGTCGTATTTACTGGAAAGGTGGGATTGACCGACTGCTTCGCCAATGACGAAAGCACACAGGATACGCAAACAGAGGATGCACGGATCTCTGGCCACAAGGCGGTCCCGTCTAGAGCTGCAAGAACCGCGTCCATGGCTGGGAGAGAGGTGAAAAACTTTGTTAACAGTACCATGTTGTAACCATTAACTTTAGCTAACTAAAAAGCTAGCTAATACCTGTGAACTTATTAGCATGCTTGTGATCATCTCTGTAGGCGTTTCTCAATGTCAAGGATACTTCCTAGGCAGGACTGGTCCTTCCAAGTCACTTCCTTCAGAGGCTAGGCGAGGCTCCTCTTTAGCATTCGGAGAACACGTAAATGGAACAGACTAGCAAGTGCACGTCATTGCGTCATTACGTCAGTGACAAGGTCCGCTTTTGGCGCTGAAAAAATGGAAGTGCAAACGTTACTGGTTTGGTTGCTGTACAGCATTTTTTCCGATATGGAAATGGAGATGGTGAGGCAGCATTGGCGTCAGGCTCGCAGGAGGAGAATTTTAATTTGTCGCCACCTCTGCCGTCAAAGACATGGGATGGTAAGTAATGTTAACGCTCTTATCATTAATTTAAAAATAATTACATCCATTATGTTACGGGTCAAATTGACCCACACTGTTTAAACACACTTGAATCAATATGATTAAAAAGGAGTTTATTGATTTAAAAACGATTATATTGCCTGAGTGAACAGAACTGCGTCCATAGCGACGCTCTGTTTTTCATGGGAACGGTGTGTTATACTTGCAGTGGTCTGTTATCTAGAAATAACAGACCGCAATTCAACCAAGCCATGTAATAATATTTCATATTTAAAAATATATATAATTTAAGAACTATTTGTTAAAGACTTGTCCTATCTCACAAACAAGATTTTTTTTAATTTCCCCAACTAGGCTTCAGTCTTTCTCTCCACATTTTGAACATAATGTATGTGTATGCTTTCGCATATGTATTTATTGCATTCAACACAAGTTGTACCGGTTTTACTGTCTTGTCGAGATGAGCAGAGCAGGCATCTTTTCAATTGACACTTTTATTTTGAAAAAATAAATTGACAAACTGTCAAATTGACCCACAACATAATAGGAGTGTTAAGCTTATTGACTGGTAACATTCTAGATGTTAAAACACATGCAATGGTAAAATATGTGATCAACAAAAAAAAAAGCCTAGGCTATATGAAGTAAAAATTACAAGGTGAATCACCAGTAAATGGAAACAGCTTTAAATCCCCCCTCTGCAAATCAGTTGAGCTGATAAGTTTAATAGTTTAACAAACATTAAATAAATGGCAAAACTGAAATTATACTTAAACCTTCCTCTCTTCTACATGTTGTACAGGCTCGGCACTACTGTGCCATCAATGCCACAGTGCCAGTACTGCAGCGGTACTATGGAGGGGAGGACACTCGGCCAGACTTCAGGCTGGGCAGAGAGGCCATGCAGCAGCTGATGGTGGCCCTGAAGACTGACAGGCAGCACGGATGGGGCCCGACCCTGGAGACACTCGTGTTCCTATTCTGGCTGGCAACCGGTTCAGCCTACAGAGTTGTCTCCAGGGTCTTTAGCATGCCTCTTCCCACAGTGCACAGAGTTGTCCACAAGATGGTGGATGAGGTGGTGGCTGTGCTCCCCCAATTTGTGCACTTCCCTTGCACACAGGAGGAGCTCCAAGTGGTTGGGGATGGTTTTGCTCGCTTGGCTAATCACCAAGCATTTGGCAAGGCAGCAGGGGCAATAGACGGCTGCCACATAAGTATAAAATGTCCCGGCGGCCCTGATGGTCACGATTACAACAACAGAAAGCTCTTCCCTTCAGTGGTGCTCCAGGCAGTCTGTGACCATCAGGGTCACTTTATTGACATCTTTGTGGGTTACCCAGGAAGTGTGCATGATGTACAGTTTATATTAAATAATTAAGGGGCAAAGACAAAACCAGTTCAATTTGATTGACTTTATTTATCCGCCAACCTCTCCAACAGCAAAAAAAAAGCGGTTTGCCCTCTCTCTGGCCTCTGCTTCCCTTCTCTCATCTGCCTCCCTCTGGTATTTAATATCCTCCTTTAGAAGCTGTAGGATTGGATCCTCTCGCTCCCTTCTCCTCTTCTCTCCTCTGTGCCCTTCTTTCTCTTTGCTCCTGTCTCTCACTGTCTCCTCCTCATCCTCGCCTCTCCCTTCATCTACCTCTTGTGCAGTACTTGGCCCTGGTTTTTCCTCTTGGATCGAGGCAATAAGGCAAGGGGGTGAGACTGCTGCAGACTGCCCTAATGCTTCGTCCATGAGGGCAAACCAGGGCCAATTTGCTGCAGTCGCCTTGCCATCCTCTGATTTATACGATTTTAAATGCTTTTAAAAGAATTCTCTTCAGCTAACCATGGCTGCGCTTATTTGATTAAAAATACTACAAAAATCAGTTATAGTATTAAATATTATTACAGTGTAAATCAACTGTTTTCTATGTGAATATACAGTAAAGTGTAATTTATTCCTGTGATCAAAACTGAATTTTCAGCATCACCAGTCTTCAGTGTCACATGATCCTTCACAAATCAGTATAATGTGAGGATTTGATGCTCAAGAAACATTTATTATTATCAATGTTGAAAACAGTTGTTAGTCTGTTGTCACAGACACGCCAGGCTCATCTACCTCTTGTGCACCCTCCAATCACAGCGCACACCATCCCCGGAATACTAATCACCGTCACCTGCACCTCATCAGCACACTCATCACCAGCACTACTTAAGACACACACACACAGAGTCACATTGTCCGGTCTCGTTTGCATCAAAGGACTTTCCTGAATGCTTACCTCAAGGACTCCTCTTGCTACTTACCTGTACTCCATGTACCCAAGCTCTACTCCTCGTCTTCGATCTGGTGTGAAGTGTTGTCTGAAGTCATCTACTCCATTCAGCAAGTATCATTCTCCATTGTTATTCTGCAACCACAAAAGGACTGTGTCATTCTCCATATCATTCATCAGTCACAAACTTGCATCTGTTTACTCACCTGTTGTCATCCAGATACTCTGCTTGTGTTCAATAAACAACCTGTTAACCTATCTTCTGTCTCCCGTCCTATTGTAACATCTGTCAGTTGTACAGTTTTTTTTCAGGATTCTTTGAATAGGAAGTTCAAAAGAACAGCATTTGTTTGAAATAGAATCTTTTGTAACATTATAAATGTCTTTACTGTCACTTTCGATCAAATGAATTATTCCTTGATAAAAGTATTGATTTCTTTCCTCCAAAAAATTCTCACAGACCCCAAACTTTTGAACGGTAGTGTATTAGTACTATTGTACACTACACTGCATATACTTGCTGGAAGAAGGCCCAAGTCTGTCAGGTTTACATTCAAGGCTTACTTCAAAAATCACAAGTTACATTAAAATGTGGATAAACAATTATTTCCATACTTGTCTCCCACCTTGTACTTGGTTTTAAATTGTCCCACTTTTTTTTTGCCTGGGTGTGGGAAACCCTCCCTTGAGCCCAATCTTCTCCAAAATAAGCCTATGAGAATGACGGGGGGAGAAATAAAAAGATTACACAACTATCACTTCTGAACATTAAATAATTTGCTTCTCACCGATATCCGTTCGCCGCGGTGTCTCTCCCCCGGTAAACAGCTGCTTGTTTTCTACACAGAGATGTATAAACGCCTCCGTTTGTTCCTTGGTCCCTGTTAAAAAAGACGAGAAAGCTATGAATAACGCTGTGAATGGTATAATGGTATAATATTAACGTTAAATTACTTTGGACGACTAAACTAGTTATTTATAAAAGAAATGCCAGTGACGGCAACCAAGCTAACAATTGTTAAATGACGGTCCGGTTCAGTTAGCCATCAATAACGTAATTTGTATTTGTATAATTTATAATATCAATACGGTAGTAATTTGTACTGGCATTTAAACGTTAAACTTTATTTATCTGACATATTTACTACAGTTATAACAAATGTTTGGTAACGTAAATATACTTATATTTAAAAGCATATTGCCCGCTAACGTCCGACATGTTCGCGCATAGGATTGTGGGTGATTTGAGAGCGCAAAGAGCGCGAAGGCTACACATATGCATCCTTTCCTGTATATGGGATATTTTTCGAACGAAGGACTCAGTCCTTGTTTGAAATTCAGAGGATCCTCGACATTGGAACAGTCCTTCGATGGATGTCGATGATGTAGCATCCTCGAAATTCTGGCTTCCGAGGATCCTTCCTTGACATTGAGAAACGCCTTGTATCACTAGCTAACTGAGGCTGTGTTCGAAACTTTAAAGTAAAGTTATGGTGAATTTTTCCGTTCAGATTCATCACTCCTCCTGACCATGCCTAACGTTAACCCTCAACATGCCATAGTGAAATGTTCATTTTCATTCATTTGGGTTTCGTGGGGTGAAATAATAGCCGCCGATGTAATTCCAAGTTAGCTTTTGGTCGCATTGCATGTAACAAGCTAGTAATCTAACGTTAATGTTATACATGAGACCAATATAATGAGTCCGCTCCACAAAGCCTGGTAAACCTGCTCTGTGTATGACTTCATTACACCATCAGCCAGATGATGGCCAGTTGAAGTTGCTGTGACTGTTGTTCATGACTAACGTTAACGTTACCACATGGCCAACTCAAGCATGTTCAAAGAGAATATTTTTGTGAGGTAACGTTAATAGGCCTATTCAATTCCATTTTCAATTCAATTTGTTTTATTGACATTATCTATCTATAAATTACAGAAACGACTGTCTCTGTGTGTGTGTGGTGTGTGTGTGTGTCTGTTATTCGCATATCTCTAAAACCGTTAGTCCGATGGATTTCAAACTTGACAGGTGTCTTGCTACAGGCACGGGTAAGTGCAGTGCCAAGTTTGACGTTGTTTAGATGAGAAATGCAAAAGATATTGTTAAATATATCGGTCAAAGAAGCCCCAAGAAGGTTGTGGTTTAAAAATAAACATTCTGACAAACACTCAGTCAGCTACACTGTTTACTTCTGTTCTGAATATTATAGTTTGGTTCCAAAATGTGATAAATCCATTTTGATTAATTTGAGTAAAAATGTGTTTTCTTTACCAAGAAAGTGGCAAGATGAAAACCACTATTTTCTGTTTCAAACTTTCACATAGCATCTTTAGGTTATAATAACATAAATAATTCAAATCCAGATTTTGATTTTCAAAGATTTATTATAAAAACGGATTATTTTTTCCCAAAAATGCAATAAATTCATGACACTTTTTTTTTTTCAAAATGCAATTAATCCATTGAATCAATATAAAAGTTATTTTTTATCATATTAAAACTGTTGAAATCAGCCATCGCTAAGAAATATCTCCTGAACTTTTTTGACGGCGATCAGCTCACAAAAACTGATTTTGCACGGGCACTTTGCACTGCTCCCTGAATTGACGTGCTTATTCATTTGTGGATGTAAACTGAATCTATAAGTCAGCTATGCTGTTTACTTCTGAATATTATATTTCTTTTGGTGCACTTAACGTTACCGCTACTGTGTAATAGTAGCCTATGCTATTCACCAACTAAACATATCCTATTCAGTGCGTTCACAGTCTCTTTCACGGCCATCATTTGTAGTTGCCTATTCACAAACTGTTTGCTCAAGCATAGCGTTTTCTCTGAGTTCACTTTGTGCTTTCTACCATGCACAAATAAAAATGTCACTGAACTTTTGCTGTGTAATTGTAACAATGAGCACTCAAACACACCAAACCAACAATTACTAAAAACACACTTAAAAAATGATTTTGCACAGGCATTTTGCACTAGTATTTACAACTACATTGTCAAAGCAACCAGACAAGAGACAATTCCCACTAATATTCCTGTCATTCAGTATTGCCGTTAGTGAAAGAGCTAAAACAAATCATGAAAAATACTTACTTCACATACAGCAGAGCAACAAGTAGGTGATTGCTAATATAATTTTTCATTGCATTGATATTTCACTGACGAATCACAACAGCATATTTTCTGTCCACCGACAGTTCCACCATGCTTTTTGTTAATCTTGCTGTCTCCCTTGGTCATCATCACTTCTCCCCGAGAGGTGCCCCGGTGTTTGGACACTACATCTAAATGGTCACTAGTCCTATAGTGGTTAGTAAGTGATTCCGAACACAGCCAACATAGGTTGGATGGGATAGTAAGACAATGCATTGGCCATAGCAAGGCAAATAGATGCATATCATTGTTATGATTTGTAATATTCCGTCTTCCATTATCCAGATCCAATGTTCTAAAATTTCCAATTCTTGCAGGAGGAATATACTGCAATAGCTGATGCTGCACAGTCGCTAATATCATTGATTTCGAGAAGACAGCAACAACCCGAAGGCAGTGGTCAAGGAGGAAGAGGGCAACCACCTCGAAGGTTGCAGTCAGATGGACACCAAGTACATCAGTTGGAACAAGCTGCTGCCACGATCCAAAATGAAATGCAGAGGTAGGTGCCGCCACACTATATTGCAATTCTTCATATACATATTACTCTTTTTGTGACTGATTACTATGCTGACTTTGGTCTTGCAGTGTATAATGTTACAATACACTTGCTTCATATACCAGAACAAAAAAAAATACAAAGAGAGAAAAACTAGATAACTGGTACAGACACATGCTGGTTTTATTGAACAACAATCTTTTAATTGCTGTCACAAAATAACTTTTGATTTTTTGTTTTTATATATATTTTTTGTCCCATGGCACATATGGTTGTTTATTGCCCACTAGCATCAATGGCTGTACAGACTAGGTTTTTCTAAAATCCATCATGATTGTGCTGCAATAGTGTAATTCTCTCTTCACTTGTTGTTTTCACTAATTGTGTTTTTTCACTGACATGCACAAAGAAGAATATAAACCTGATAAGATAAAACACTGCATGAAATGCTGTGTTACTGAAAAATCTTTAAATACTTTGACACAGACTTTCACTTCAGTGGGTAATGATATATTTGAAGGATACATTGATTTTCTAAATGCAGTGTACAACTTGTGTTTGCAGTGTTTTTCCTTTTTGTTTCAGGTCATTTCCAGGTTATTTTCGTCGTGAAATGATTCGCTACAAGAAACGCCCTGCTGCTCTATCCAAAATATCTCCAGCGATAGCCATAAAATATGATCGCACACCAAAGCCATCTGAAGAAATCAAACTCCTCGAGGCAGGCTTGGGGAAAAGAACCATGACAGTGGCTGATAACTCTTGCCATGAGGAGGTAATCTAGATTTTATGTGTTTTTGTTGCGTCACAAGTGTTTAACTCTTCTATTCTAACATCAATTTGCAATTTGCTAATCACTATTTCAGTTAAATGGTTATTGCTTCATTATAACCTTTTTAAAGACCCCCTACACTCACGTTAAAATTCTGCTGTGGATAATATTTGTTTTACATGGTTTTCCCACATACAGTGTTCTAAAAACCTCTGAAAAGGGTCTGGAAGCACATCTACTCTTTCTCCCTCATTTAGAAATTCTGGATCTATGAATTTTCAAATATGTAAATAGAACCACTGCTTGCATGGGACTTGTGACAAAACTTGTACACATACAAGTATATTCTAATGTTGTTGTTATTAATGCAGATCCAAGGTACATAAAAAGTTTAGTTTCAAGTCATACCATGCCAAGGTGTGAGAAAAAAAGGAAAACAAGAAAAGTCTGTGCTTGCTGCAACTTAAAAAAGTAGATAGTAGAGGTATTTTAAGCAATATTTGATGTAGTAGAAAAGTACTTGAAGTAGATCTGGAACAAGTAGTAGCACAAAGGATCTCAGTACTTGAGGCAGTGCTGGTAGTAGTAGTAGTAGTATAATGGGTTAAAATACTTAAAGTAAAGGAACAAATTTAATTGTTTAATTGACAGGGACAAATGCATGACACATTGTTTCATAATACAGGCAACTTAATTCAGAAATGGTTGAATGAAATCTTCATGGTGTAGTTCGCTTAAACAGTGTAAAAGTAGTTGGGTAACGAAATTTAGATGGAAGAATAATATAGAAATAATTCTTGCTTTGATAAAGTAAGGGCACTGTATTTCACTATATATACAAATCTTTTGAGTGATTCATACAACAGTTTAAGTGCAGTTGCATATTTAATAAAATTTACTCTAACACTAAGCATCACTGCTTTTCATGTGAAATCTTAGTTTAGATCGTCTGTCAACTTGAAGAGCAGTACCCCAAGTTGAAGCAGTTGTCCGGAGGCTGGCTATGTTATAAATCAACAGGTCAGGTATAGTGAGTGTAGGATAAGGAAACCTGCTGGAGCTTTTAACCCACTGAATGAATTTGAAGTCATGTTTTAGAGCAACCAGTTTTGGACATGAAGCATAGTCTCCCCATTTTTTTATCTGCAAGTTTAAACAGTTATGGTGGTTTGTGTTTGATACTGTTTTTTAATAGTATTTGTCTTGTATAGTAAATACTTTATTAGTAAAGCAATGTTATTTGGCATCTCATAGTTGTAAAAACAGTAAAGTAAGTTATTATGTATTTGCTTTTTGTATTTAAGTGATCAAGGACAGAGAAAATTGAGTGTTGTCGCTACAGAGTCTGAGGGCTACACTGGACGACTCCTTAAAACGGTCACAAATAATGGCAAACTAATTCTGTACATTGTCCCACTACAAGAGGAGCTAGATGCAAGCCCCCTCCCCCACAATGCTCCAGAATTTTCCAAAATGCCAAAGTCCTCATGCAAAAACTGTGGAGTTGTTATGCCTTTACAGTTCCTGGCTCTGCACATCAAAACTTGTAATGCTGAAATTGTAAGTAACACTCACATTATTCAGTATGTTAAAGAATGAAGTGTGGTTCATTACCTTTCAAATTCCACTTCAGAATCTTTTTTTTGTCAGTTCCAAACCTAAACCTTCTACCTAAAATGAATTTTGTTTCCCAATTCACAGAGCAGTGATTAGCCTGAAATTGTCAGTATTGAAGAGAAAGAAGTCAATACTACAGTTGAGTATTATTTTTTCAATATACCCAACTTCTGAATGTCTTTCGAGATGTAATTACAATGTTTTTTTATGTATTTAGTTTATTTAAAACATAATAATACTCAAAATTAATAATAAAAATCTGTACATTTCTCTGTTTCTGTATTTAGGAAGTATGCCCAATATGTGAAAACCAATTTCCCAGAGAGGATATTGCATACCATGCCAGCTTTTGTGGAGATGGGTATTAATCAATTTGCATTCATCATGCCTTACATTTCACTAACGTGATGTTTTTACAGTTGTAATTACAATTGAGGTTCTCATGGTATATCTAAACATGTTTAGATTTCCAGCAGACACCTTGATGCCATTACTTGAAGATGATGCCAGAGAGGGGACTTCAAGCACAATTGATCTCTTGCCTCATGGTTCCAGGACTACAGAACAAAGCACCAGTCCCACTGGTGTAGTCAATGACATGGCCGGACCATCAACTATTCTTGCTGATCCCACTGTCCCAGGTGCCAGTCAAGAGCATAAGCTTTTAACAGAGCTCACAAACACAAGGATATATTTAGTTTTCTGTTTTTGCTGCCACAAGTCAGTTGTTAAATGTCATTGTCATGTTAACCTGTCCTGTCCCTCTTACAGGACCTGCATCTTTAGCTTCTGTTTGATGTTAATTGCTTGTAATCACACTGATTAATACACTCAAATACATAGTAATCAGGCTCTGTACATTTTTAATATCACACTGAAATGTATTTGACTGTTTAATGTTTATTTTTTTTGTTTGTGTATTTATTTTATATTTCATAGAATGGAAGCGAATCATGAATGCTTCAAGTGCAGCAACACTGTTCAGAAGAGTTATCTTGAGGGAGCACCAGCTGGAGATACCTTTTCGCTTCTCAATGGACCTACATTGTGATGTTGAAGAGAAAGAAAAGGCAGTAATCGCATTCTACAAGACTCAGAGAACTAAATGGGCCTCCCACTTCACTGTGTGCTGGAAGGTAAGAATGTTTCTTTAAATTTTTAACCAAGGTTTTAACAATATAATATACATGGCATAACTTGTAAAGAGTTTTTTCAGTCACAATTAGGGTTGAACGATACATCGAATTTTCATCGTCATCGTGATATGAACTCGCGCAATGAACGCATCGCAACAGACAGCCTGACACGATGAATAAATGCCTGGTTCAGATTACAAGATTTTTGTGTCTGTTAAGATAGTCACGGTTTCATATTACACGATTTTGACTACTAAAATCTTGTCGTGTGTGGACAAGAAACATGTCAGACTATACGTTGCTTTCCGACCAGTCATCGCGTGCCGTCACACGCACATTCACTCGCAAACATAGCTCGCACACACACATGCACACACACACACACACACCACACACTCACACACACACACATTCCCGCAAACCCCACAAAGTGAGGTCTCAGTTAAAAACCTCCAAACTGAGGACATGCCTTTCCCAGTGTTTTAAGAAGAAAAAAATACACTTTCTAGACACTAGTTGGAGCTGCAGAGCTATACACTCCATTAAAATATATATAGAAGCAAGATTTAAGAAAAAGTTTTTAATCTTCATACTGAGGACCCATCACACTATGAACTACAAATAGAATGTGTAGAACAGTGGTTCACAAAGTGCAGTCCAGGGCCTTCTGGGGGGCCTCAGAGGCACAGCAGGGGTCCCCCAGATTGCCTACATGACAAGTACATGGAATTATATGGAGCTGAGTGTGAGTTACAAATGTTTGAATGAGTATTTATCTTAGAATAATTGTTTCATGATTTTAATGTAAATTTATGAAAAAGTTAATTCTTATCAATACTGTTCATTTGTATTTTTGGAAGGTCAGGGGTCTGTTCTTCGTACCTCGCTTAATACATCTGAGATGATTTGACTGATCGCAGATCTTTTAATCGTGATAACTGATCTCTGGCTAATTTGGTTCTTCAAACAAATTTGCGGATTGGATTAAAATATCTGGATTGAGTTATCTGAGATCACTGCACGTTCATGTGTTCCCTGAAGAGGGCAGATGCATCGATACATCGATACTTTTTATTCAATTTGAAGCAGATTTGTTACGTGACAGTATTAATTAAAGTTTCTTAACGGTCAAGATCAAATTATCTGCATCTCTTGCGCTGCATCAAGCCATCCCATAAATATCTGTCATCACTCAAATTAATGCATGACGCAGATTAACTGTACAACGTGTGTAAACCTCCAATACAACTATAAAGTAATTATTCCATCAAAAATAAATCTCTCAATCAAGTGACTGTGTCTATAGTATTATACGTACCTTTTACACAACATTAAAATATTATTTTCAAATAAACTTTTATATTATTATTTAAAATTATTATTGCCCTTGGTTCAGTAAGGAATTCTTGTAATAAAGTAACAGTGGCTGGGACAGATTTTAAGTATTACCTCAAGATGCAATCTAATCCTGCTTACATGAAATAATCCTGCTTCCGAGCAGGTTTAAGCTTACGGACCTGTTACTATGACAGCAAGTCCAGGATGAGCGTCAAAGAACCAAACAATCCGAGATCATGCAAAATCGTCAACAATCAAATCCAGCTAACTGAGTTAGCGACATACGAAGAACGGGCCCCTGAGGTGGAATAGACCCCTTCAATGTTTGTAAACAGGTTGGATGTGCGCGCAGCTTGGGGCCAGAAAAATGGCGCGGCCAATAGACTGGCATATGTCTAGCTTTGTCTTAGGTGTCTGGCTTTGTTTTGTGTACACAAACAAGGATGGCACAAAGTCAGGACTACTGGAGTGTCTGTGTGTTTATGATATGATGATAGTTTTTCTCAGATTAAACAGTAAATGCTGATGAAGTGACTCTCAGAGCGGCTCTCGTTCATGCGTTCATGTCCTCGTATAGTGACAAGGCAGAGGCTAAAAGACAGCGAGCGTCACACACGCGGCAAATGATACCACTCGTCTGTGCCATTCATACCACAGACCGTAAAAAGATTCATACACACAGATGCAGAATATACACAGACATTAGTCTATATTCGGCTACACTCGGGAGCTGACTGAAATCAGCTGCCTATTAGTGGGTATATACTCAGTACTACAGAAATGCTGGTATTGTCAAATTTTCAAAATGTCAGTACCGACTTGGTACCGAATTACCGGTACTTCGGTACCTGTGACATCCCTACTACAAACACGAGCCTCTTTGATCGTAGCATTGTCCCAGTCTGCCTGTTTAATAGCTTATAGTCACAGATGTCTTTTTTTTTTTTAACGGATGAGATCCTGCAGGAATTCTGAAAAAACTTGACTGCATAACTGGTGCGATTTTCATAGTTCACGACGCAACAAGCAGCCATTTTTTCCTTGACGAGAAATTCTCTTTTTAACACAGTTCAATGGGATGGAATGGACTTTCTGACCCCGACATGCACACTGCAAACTGTGAATTTTCGTGTGATGTCAACCATGAAGGGGTCTATTAGGTGAATTAATAACCACAAACTAGACCAAAATGTTTTATGCATATTTCTATTTGTATGCATATTTTTTTTTTTTTTGCATAACAAACCCTATTTCAGGGTTTACAATAAAACTGTTACAGCAGCTTAAATTGTCAATGAGATAAAAAGATTAATATCAACTTAAATGAAATAAACGCAAAATAAAACGCAAATAAAATAAATTAAATATTAGTCTTTAAAGGGATAGTTCACCCAAAAATGAAAATTTTGATCTGCTTACCCCCAGGGCATCCCAGATGTAGGTGACTTTATTTCTTCAGTCGAACACAAATTAAGATGTTTAACTCCAACCGTTGCTCTGTTCCAGTCGGATAATGATGTGAACGGGTAACAATTCTATGAGAGCAAAAACAGACACGAATCCATATTGAACCCTATGGCTTGTGGCGACACACTGATGTCTTGAGACACGAAACGAACGGTGTCTGTGAGAAACCCAATAGTATTTGTTATTTTTTTACCTCATATCTAACGACTCTAATCTAGTATTCCCCAGCCCAGTACTTCCGCCAAGTGCGGTCAAAATACCAGCGCGAGCATAGATATACATATGCTTATATGTACAACAAATACTGTTGGGTTTCTCACAGAAACTGTTCGTTTCGTGTCTTAAGACATCAATGTGTCGCCACAAACCACAGGGTTCAATATGGATTCGTGTCTGTTTTTGCTCTCAAAGAATTGTTACCCGTTCACATCATTATCCGACTGGAACAGAGCAACGGTTGGAGTTAAACATCTTAATTTGTGTTCGTATATGGGACAGGGTTAACGCCTCATTTGAAAGCTAAGGCCTGCAAAACTAACCGCAACATTTTTGTTGCCACGTTTTTGTCACATTTTTGAAGATTTTATGTTGTGTGTTTCATAGTTTATGAGTCATATCTTTGTCACATTTTTGTTGCTCTTTTGTGGCTTTTTCATCACTCTTTAGTTGTGGTTTTTGTTGCATTTTTATAGCGTTATTGTTGCTTTTATGGCATGTTTTTAACGCTACATTGTTTTCATCCTCTTTTTTGTTACTTTTAGACTTGGGTAAAGCCAAACTGGTGAAAATGTGCTCGGTTCAGGTGGGGGTTAAGAGGTTAAGAAACAAACAGGGAAATGTTTAGCTGTTTCAATCCCTTGGAGCCAGAACTAAGCAAAGGTAAAGAAAAAAATAGACAACAACAGCCCTAGTTTCAAGATCTTACCATCAGTGCATTTGCTCATGGGTCTCTTTTTGTGTGGTTCATCAAACTCTGAAGACAAAGATACATAATAAACTTCATTAAAGGGGTCATATAATGGTACATGCACTTTTACAAGTTGATTGTACTGAAATGTATGTTGGCAGTGCCTGTACACAACCATCATAAAATGATAAAATTCCATTTTTTCCAGTTTTTGTTTAATCTCCTTATAAAAACGCGCAGTGATGCCTATAATCACTTTGATCATTAATTAAATTAGCACCAATCTGTCATGTACATAGCATTATAATGAGAGCATGATTGTAATAGTGTTGTGAATTATCTGTGCTTTAGTTGTCCGTGTATCAGCGTTGTAGTTAAGGGAAGAGCGCATTCAAAATTAGTTTCCCTTTCAAACCATAGCCTGTAAAACTAGCACGGTCAAGTTCATGTGCGCATTCGCATCCTTTTGGGCAGATGTAAGATGTAATAGCTACATATCTGATTAATCTAATATAGGGTGTGTTTGGTTGAGTTTATTAACCCGCTAGCAAAGCTCTGCAGGGTGGTGTATTCACAGTTTCAGCTCAAATGCAATGCCCGATATTATTGACTGGGTTGAGATGGTCATTTTGTTTTGAGATGTTTCTTTTTCCAAAACATTTACATCACAATCTAGCAGTTATTTTTTTCTAGTCATATGTTCATGTTTTCATGTCATGTTTGTATGTGTGAAAATTAATTTTCAGCCTTAAATAGTTTCATATCTCCATGACGGAGACGCTCCGCCCCCCCGCCCCCGGTTAATCGATTACTCGTTTTTGAGACCTATCGATGATCGAAATGAGAAAATGACAAAAATTCTAGAGATGCACCGAAATGAAAATTCTTGGCCGAAACGGAAAACCAAAAAAGAGGAAAACAAGGCCAAAGGCCGAAAACCAAAACACTGAAAGAAATTGTCAATTATTAGTACTAGGGGTGTGCCATATCATACAGTCCACGATAATACCAGTATAAATTTTTACATGATAAAAAAAAGTGTCATATCGCGATATCAATAATATAGCGACGCAATGACGTATGGCGCATTTACATTCCCTAGCGCGCACAACAACACCTGTCTGAGAGTATACACGAAGAGCAGCATGTCAGCCTCTGATGATGATTTAGTACCTAAGGTCAGCCCTCTCGACAACTGACAAAACATTTGCAACTTAAAGCTGTTATTGATGTTTGCAGCGCAATATTTGACCAGAAGGGTAACATTGACGGTTATTTTCGACAGTTACGGCTCGTTAGCATTCTGCCCGCTCTGAATCAAACACAGATAAGGTAGTGTGTAAGATTACATATATTTGAATGAATGAATCATAGCATTTATTTGAATAAATTATTCGTACCTGCGTGACTGCGTCTGTTCAGCGTCTCTCTTAACGAAGGTGTGTGTTTATTAATTAAAAATAGCGATGTAACCCCATCGTTGCTGAGAAATATAATGTGGTGATCCAGTAGCTTTGCCATTTTATTGCTAAAAGTCACGGGTGGTCTTGATAACAAGTGTGTGTGCTCCTGAATCTGCTGCGTGATCTCCGCTCTGTGTATGCATGTGTGTGTGCGCACTTGTGAAAACAGAGCATTAATATAGACAGATGATTCATCTGACTTGGAACTACCTGTGCATAAAACGATTATATTGCACACCTTCCAGCCAATCAGAATTGAATATTCAGACAGACCATGGCATAAATTACTTTAGTTATTGTTAAACTAAAACGTTATAGTATTGCTTATGATTTCCAGTGAAAACACAAATAACTTGTACCAAGGCTACTTTGCTTTCATTTGACTTGTGCTGTGTGTGACTATAAAGCTGCTGGCACCACCTTATGACAATAGATTTACACTTCCAATTAAAAATTCTCTCACTGACAGTAGCTCATTGGAAAAGGATGATCGACAATGCCCTTCATTGTGTTTGCATTAATAAATGCTGCTGCCTACCATCTGTAATCACCAATAAAACTCTATGGCCCAGTTTCCCGTTAAGGGCTTAAAATAAACCAGGACTAGGCTAATTCTACTTAAATTAATCCACACTAAACAACTGACTTTCTGAGATGTTGCTTAAGTTTGGATTAACTAGTTCTAGACTACAGAGTCTCAGATTAAGGTAATCAAGGACCAGTGAGATCATCTTTGGAAACCCAATTAGATTAATGGCATGCACATGTGGCTAAGGAGAGGTTGCTATAAAAACCTGGTATGGAATACTTGTAATTCATTAGTCTTAAGGAGTGTGTGGAACAGGAGTCACTACACTTAACCAAAAAATGGATAAAGGCCGAAGAAAACGCTCAAAAAACTTCAGTGAATTTGAGAAGACCCTTTTTAAACAAATTGTATCAAACTATCCTGTAATTGAAAACAAACAGCATGATTCAGGTACAGAAAACAAGAAGAAGAAGGCATGGATTTCCATATTGAATGAATTCAACTCAAATGAAAAAGTAACCAAACGGACACTCCAACAAGTTCAGGTAAGATTTATTGTTGCCCCATTCTTACAAATCAGTCAATTATAAATGTTTTCATTAATTAAATGTAAAAAGAAAACAATATTATATAGAACTCCTACTTCAGAGTATATATTATCTTGTAAAGGTCCTGTGGAAAAACATAAAAATAAACCTGAAAAAAACAACTGCTGCTACGTCATGAGCGTTTCAAGACAGGTGGGGGACTCCCAGTTCCACCAGACACAGAGGAGTTGGGGGACTTGTTGGCTGGGATTATTGAAAGTCAGCAACCCCTGGAAGGTATTCCAGATGATGACCATTTGGACAGTTCAGGTGAGGAATCTTTCAAAGACTCATTTGATAGGACACATCTCATTTACAGTAACATGTGCTATCCCATCCAACATAATTAAATGCAAGTCATGTCTTGTAACAAAAATTATGTAATGACCTTTATTGTTGAAGTCGAATGTAATGCTACATTTTTTTCCATACAAAGATGACCTGATCTTGACACAGGACTTGGGGGCGCAGGGAACAGTCATGATGCTCAAATGAATCCAGCAGCAGCCAGGACCAACATGCAGCAGCATCCAGTCTCCTGCAGTAGCATTAGTCAGCATCCAGCAGTCTCTAATCCAGGCAGCAGGTCAAGAGGGAAAAGGATGACCATTCATGAGAAACTTGCCATAGAGTTCCATGAACGTAAATTACAATATTTAAAAGAAGAACATGAAGTCAAAATGAAAATTCTTCATCTTGAGTTGTCTATGAAAGAGAGAGACATGAAGCAGCAGCAGTGTCAATTGTCTTTGGAACAAAATCTCAGTTAAATAAATAATTTCCTGAATTTTTTTTACCTGTCTATGCCAATCATTTATGTATCACTCAAGGCTCATTTATGAGAAGTGCTGCAAAGCAAAAGCATCCCTGTAAGCAAGTCCATTTCTGTCATTGGCTAGCTCAGCGATAGGAACATGTTGGTCATCATCATCTTCAATATCAGGGTCTGGGCAGCCACACTGTTAAAGAAAATTATGAAGCACTGCTGTTGCAATAATAACAATGCAGCACCTCCTAGGTTCAAACCGCAGTGTATTTCGGAGACACTGGATACGATTCTTCCATACACCAAACATGCGCTCTATTAACCCTCTGGTGAGCATGTGAGCTTGGTTATAGCGCTGTTGCTCTGGTCTGACTGGATGGAGATAAGGGGTGAACAAGAAGTTTGTCTGTGCATACCCACTGTCACCAAGTAGAATTACAAAGTGTTGTCTTGTTTCAAACTGACCGTACAAAGAGGAGTTGTGGAAAATCCTTGAGTCATGAGTTGAACCTTTCCAACGTGCAACAATATTGGAGAACTGCATAGTGGGAGTGCACACTCCTTGTACATTTATAGAAAACCAGTTTTTACGATTTCTGAATTCCTCAGCATCTGCTGTAGAGGGACACTTGATGGGAATGTGGCAGCCATCGATACAACCAATGACTCCAGGGAAGTTCCCATATTCATAGAAATCTACCTTGTAGGTGGCCTGTTCAGCAGCATTTGGGAATTTGATGAAATCCTTTTTTCAGTTCACATATAGCACTGCAGACTTTGTGTACTATTTTGCACACTGTTGATTCACCTACACCACACAAATCCCCAGTTTCACGATGGAAGGTTCCACATGCCAAAAACCTTAAGGTAATTAATATTTGTAAGGAAGGAGAAATAGGGGTGCCCCTGACTAAGTCACCTGAAAGCTTGGGCTGCAGCAAACCAATTATTTCTGTTGCATTTTCCTTTGACATACGGAAACGGTCAAGAAAATGTAAATCATCAAAATCATTTAGTGGGTTGCTCCTGTCTTTCAGCAACCTTCTTTCTGGTCTTGGTGGTGGTCTCTGATTGTCGTTGAAATAGTCGAGGTAATCCATTTTCTGCTACTGTGGACGTGAGCCTTGAGGCAAGGAGTTTTTAATCTGAGGTTAAACCTGCTTCTGACCAGGTTTAATTTAAGACTTCATTTAGATCTGAATTAGGTCTAATCCTACTTCTAGAAATCCGATTGTTTAAGTCTAGACTAGTGCAAGTCTGAGACTATTGTAATCCATGTGTGAGAAAGCTACTTCAATAAATCCAGGTTTAAAATGACATTTAGTCTACGACTAGGCTTAATCCCCGTACGGGAAACCGGCCCTATATCTTTTTTCTATATCGTCATAAATATCATTATCGCAAATATTCTTGAAATATCGTGATATAATTTTGAGGCTTTATCGCCCACCCCTAATTAGTACCATTGCATTTATGGCTATGACAGTGTACTAACTTCACTAAAATCAAGACCTGGACTAAACCTGGACTAAACCCAGTATTGTTTAAGTACTGGTACTACTTCAAATGAATAAAGTTAGCTAAAGTAATCATACCATCAGTGCCTTTCTCATCATTTGTCTCTTTCTGTGTGGTTTAATCTTGGACGGCTGGTCTAGAGTGCTTTCCTCTTCGTCTCCATCATCTCCATCACACTCTTAAGACAAAGACACATAATAAACTTCATTAAAATGTTGAGTTCCAACTGAAAAGCTCCAGACAGGAGCAGAATAATAAAAAAAAACATTTATAATAACATCCGAAAACTTTAGTCACAAAGAGCAGTGAGCAGGAGTAAACCTGGACTAAACCTGGACTAAACCTGGACTAAACCAGGACTAAAACTAAACCAGGGCTGCGTTTCCCAAAAGCATCGTAAGCTTAAGTTGATCATAGCTCCATTGAAACCAATGGAGCTACGATCAACTTAGGCTTATGATGCTTTTGGGAAACGCTACCCAGGACTAAACCTGGACTAAACCCATTATTGTTTAAGTACTGGTACTAATTAAAATGAATAAAGTTAGCTAAAGTAATCATACCATCAGTGCCTTTCATCATCATTTGTCTCTTTCTGTGTGGTTTAATCTTGGACGGCTGGTCTAGTGTGCTTTCCTCTTCGTGGTCCTCTCTGTCAGAGTGTTCAGACACTGAAGACAAATACATATTCATGTTACTTATGGGGAGTGCCCACTTTAAAGATTATCTTAAAGTTGTTGCTAAGGCTGTGAGATATTAAAGAAAAATGCGATATGCAATACCTTGTTAAATAATGCGATATTTGATATGCGATACGATATTGCTATTAGTGTGTAAAATCTATTTAAATTAGGGCTGTAATGATTTGACCAAAAATCAAAATCTCGATTAATTGAACATTTTACTTCGATTACGATTAATGAATGATTATTTAGCTTCTCTTTTTTTTTTTTTTTTTGCTTTCCTTTTTTTGCCCCCGTAGTTCACTGATAAGGTTTGTACCATAGGCTAAATATGTTCAACTATTAGAGGTGGAATATTTTTTCTAATGAAAAAGTGCATTTCTTGTTGATTTTAAAATACTTTGTTATCAGTTATTGTCTATGGGTCGTAACATTTCTTACTGATTTCTGTTATAACTAGACAAATCTATGCTGTGTAACGGTTGAGTTTCTAAGCTACTTTAGTGATGAATCACAGGACAGCGTTGACACTTGAGTTGCTGCGCTCCTCTCTGCGGGCGATCTTCACGTGATGTGTGAGTTACTGTCTGTATGAGTGTTCGTGTGCCACAATATATCAGCGCAGTAGAAAATCACTTCAATGTTCAAACGGACAAGCCTTAAAACGCATACAATTGACAAAGTTTTGTGCGGACACAAGTGAAAGTGATCTGGCTTCAGGGCGCGCGCTGTCAGAGACACGACACACCTCAGCTCTCTGTGTCACAGCTTCGGGCTTGCGCGCGCCGTCTCTGTGTGTGTGTATATCAGCGCATTTAATAACAAAGATTAACTTATCTGTATAAACTGTGTAAAACGTACAATTACCATAGTAATTCTGAGCATCCAGATTGTATAAACAAAGATATTTTTCTGTGTGCCTGCAAACTGCACTTGATATGACTGACGGGGCAGAGTCATGTGACTAAAACCGAAATAACCGACATGGGAAAATTATGTCGGTTAGAGGTTTTAAATTTCGGTTTCGATTACTTTTCGATTAATCGTCCAGCCCTAATTTAAATTAAATTTTTAAAAAAACTATTTAAATACTGAGAATGATACCATGTGTTTGACATTCTTTCTGGGAAAAGAAGGCATCGCTACAACTTCTGAAAGTGACCACCCGTTTTTTAGCAAAAATTAATGTCACAAATCTGACAATATCATTTTAACATGTAATGCAAATATTTAAATACCAAAAACTCTTTGCTTGACTTGGTAATATATAGTTATTCAACTGAACATCAAGAACATCCAGATAAACAAAGGGTGGATGATTATTTGTGTTATTTTATCTTTGTTATTAAAAATAAGAACTAAAAACAGTAGTCTTCACATGAATTAAAGTTAATAAAGCTACAAAGGTTATTGAGCCAAGAGCACTGAGTGATTTTTCTCTTTTTCTGTTGTTGTTTGACAGACAGTGGCAGGTTTTCTGTATTACTGTCCCTTTAAGACCTAATACACAGATCCTATTGACACGCATTCGGTTTCTGATATCGAACACTGAAAGCATAACCGACTATGTTTACATGAATACTCACCAAACAGCCATTTTGACATAACTGTGTGTGTATTTGACAGTTGGAGTGTGTAACACGACATGACAACTGAAGGAATCGCACGCTTTCAGAGAGGACGCTTGTGCGCATGTTTCGGTGTGTGTGTGTCTGACAAAGCGAGACAGCAAGGAGTTGTTTTCCGCAAGTTATTGCATTTAATAACTCTTTTTAACATCAAGCACGTCACATAAGTAACAGTCGTGTGCCCAGTCTATTCTCTGCTATATGCATCGACCTAAAATGGACACTTCACAAAGTTGAAGTAGCCTATTAATATCATTCAGATATTGCGTGCCGTTGCGATATGCATATCGCGAAACCTACATTTGCGATATTTCAATAATTTCGATATATTGCGCAGCCCTAGTTGTTGCACTTAATGGAAGAAGTATATAAACCCACTTATAGTTTATACAGTGCCTATGTTGTGTTATGTGTTATAGTTAACTAGTATTGCTGACAGTATTATACAACACAGACAATGTTACATACTGGAGTGGCGCTCCTCTTCGCTCCTTGATTGAATCTCTGTTTGGGCTGTAAAAAAAAAAAAAAAGAAGAAAAAGTAGTAGTTAGAAGTCATATGATGCTTATAGAGACATATATATTTTTTTTTATTTAAAAGTGCAGACCACAGACTGCTGAATCCAGGGTCTGAAGACTGTTTCCTTTAAGTGCTTCGGCTCCACCTTCCATTGCAAATAGAAGCTTTCCAACTTTAGCTACTTGGAAGGTTTTATCAGTCTGCCTGTAGTAGTTACAGTGCACTCTGATGTCGTGCCCCATAAACTTTGCTACCTGCTCAAGCTTTTGGTTGGAGAGGTCCAGCAGCTGGCACAATGTTGCCACATGCTTTCGCAAGTTGGTGGATCTGAGCAGTTGTGGATTATCCACTTTACATTCAATTGAAAATTTTCTCAAACAGTCACAGCCACGAATATTTGTTGTGGTGCCAATGTTTGCAAACAAAAATGGATTGTCCTTAAGAACCCCAACTTTGTCCCTGAGCTCAATCATGAAATCGATGGAAGCTTTAGTGCGGTCGAGAAACAGAACAGGTACCTTCCGACCTCTTTTTCCTCTTGTTACCATCCTGGTAAGCCTGTGACTCAACATTTTCTCCACAGGAGACAGCGTCTCATAAATGTCCTTGTTGACTTGGCCAGAGTCAGCTTTCAGGAACATCTCTAGTGTTATCCTTGATGCTTCTCCCTCACGTTTCTTGTTGAACACTATGACTTGAGCCAGAAGACTTTTGTATGCAGCCACTGTTACAGTCTGTTTAAGATCAGCCTTTGCTTTATCTTCTATAGCCCTCAGATGATTCTGCAGCGCAAGAATGTCTTTAGTTAAAGGAACACTTTCATCTTTCATCATTTGTTTTGTTCCATGGAACTGTGGGCATTTGTTGCAACATAGTTTGACCACATTTTGTCGAGAAGCTCTCTAAACTTCTTAGTCTTTTTTTCAGCAACAACATCTGACACCATCATACAATGACCAATCCAGGTCTCAGTTGCTGCTTTGAGTGAAAAGCCTATTTTCACTGCGGTTGAAGGTTTTCCATACTCTGTCTTGTCTGAGTTGAAGTGTGACACTTCTCTAGCTGCTTCTATTGCCAGGTTAAATTTGGTTGGATCAACTAAGTCTTTGAGTCCTCCAATTTTTGGGTTATTTTCTTAGCTGCCAAGACAAGCGACCCAGTTCCCTCAATTTCTGTGCAATATAGCAATGTTGAGATTGTTCACGTCCTTTTCGAGCAAACAGTGAATGTCCATATTTACATATCATCTCATCCCCTCGAATGTGGGCAGTGATATTGTCTTGTAACGTTATGGATTACATTTTGGATTCCGTCTGATGATGTCTGCATTGGAAGAAGTCTGGAAGAAACAGTTTGGATGCGCTTTCTTTTTGTTCCTACGTCGGAGTTTTCGTTTTTATCCCTACAAGTTTTGTCTCCATAGGTCTACTTTTTTAACATAGCAAAGCAGTGCTGGCAGGGCAAATAGTCACTAACAGATGAATTTTTAGAGGGCTGTTTCCATGTAACAGTCTCCCCTTTGCCCTCCTTTAGGACTTGCTGATTATATCGCCAGTCACCCTTATTTCTTAAAGACTCAAGACGTTTCTTTCTCTCTTTGGAGCCAAGTGGAAAGCTAAAAGCGTGGGCAACATCAGTTTCATCCATGTGCTTCAACTGTAAATGGCGGGCCATTTTTTTATTCATTTTTTTGCAGTAAACACAGTAATGTGCTTTGTCCCACACTCTTTTACCACTATTTTGTTGGCAAGTTTTAACTCTCAGTTCAACAGTCTCTGTGTTGTTCTTGCAACCATCCTTTTTTGTATATGTTTTTGATGGTTGACTGTTAGACTGTGTTGGTTTTGGTTTTGTTTTTGACTGACATGACAGACTGGAGCACATTGAGACTATGCTGCAGGATGAAGAGGAGTCTGGACTACCTGGAGGAGGCTTGTACTCCTCACCATCACTATAATAACTTGACATTTCTGAAGCTTCTTCATCTTCTTGATGAGGTGAGCTTACTGTAGAATCAGGTATATCCTTCTCCGGGGCCTTTACCTGCAACATCATTTCAACATATTACCTGCGTGCATGAAGATTTGACCTAAATGAATGTCCAAAATGTTTAAAACTGAGTACAAATTACTTTCAGTCAAGTTTAGTAAAAGTGCAATCATCAACTGCTGTTTTTGAGTAAAACTGCTCTTGTTCATTTATATATATATATATGGACTTGTTGCTCTATCAACACTAGTTTTCTAAAAACTAGACCTTCACCAAAATGAAAGCTCCTGTTTTAACTTAAGCAATATAGACTTTCTTTTTTCACATGCTAATCCTTATTACAGTTGCATAAACTCTTTGTGATCATGCATAATTCTTAAAGGGGGTAAAATCATGTTTTTTATTATTATTTAACAGCAATTGCAAACATATCGAGATATATATTGAATATCGTAAAAATTGACAACATCGAGATATAATTTTTTAGATATCGCCCAGCCCTAATGAATATCTGTATCTGCAATAGACTGATGCAGATGCTTTATGATTTTGTTTATCATTAAAGCTGCAGTAGGTAACTTTTGTAAAAATGTATTTTTTACATATTTGTTAAACCTGTCCTTATGTCCTGACAGTAGAATATGAGACAGATAATCTGTGAAAAAATCAAGCTCCTCTGGCTCCTCCCAGTGGTCCTATTGCCATTTGCAGAAATACACCGCTCCCGGTAAGAAACAACCAATCAGAGCCAGGAGGACTGTCTTAGCAGTGTCAATCAAGCTCGCATGCGCGCTGATCTCACCCCTCTCATGCACAGCGCCAGCGCATACAGGCGTTCAAATTCAAGATTACCGGGGTGCTGCAGCTTTGCTTATGGCGGAAAAACAATCCAAACTGCCAATTCCTCGAGTTGCACCTGCTCATAAAATAAAGACGGGTAAACAGAAAAGACAGATGGCGATGATAAAAAAGCCAAAAAAAGAATTAGATAGAGCCCGAAATAAAACGAGGGTAAATATCGGAGCGGCTTTTCCGAGGTGGAGGGAGCTACGTGTCCTGAAAGGATTAAAAACCGATGCAGAGTTAGCCACATTTCTGCTTGACAAGTAAGTATCCCTGCTTGATTTGTTTCATTTTTTAAGAACTACACAACTAAGATAATTTCAAGAGAGAACTTGTACACTGCTCTTTAAAACTGCAAGACCATTAGATTTATTTAAATAATGCTTTATTTATATTTTTATTAGCACCATTTTTTTTTTTTTTTTTTTTTTGAAGCAAATTGGCCAATTCTGGTACTGTTTGCAGATTTTTTTTTTAAAGCAAATGTATTTGTTGTAATGTTTTCACAGGCCAAACTGGCCTTAAACAAAAATGTGTAGCTCTTTGATATAGAGGTAAACTCTGCATTTTTATCACAATCCCAACAAATGTTATGCACATAAGCAGTTGTTTTTTATTTAAATTATTGTATATTTCAAGATTAACAGCAAAAACAGCATGGCCTGATTTTAGCTTTGTGAAATAGACATCATAGCACATTCATAGACATCTGCACAATCAGCAGGCGGACTGAATGAAAATGCAAATTCAATCTCTGACAGTAGGTGGCGCTTTGGAACAGCAGCGATATAGCGTTTCCTTGGTTACTGCTACATACAAAGCAGTACTGCTTGGCTGCTACTTTATACGGAGATAAGGAAATGCCATCAAAACTTTTCTGAAGACAGTCGCCTTCAGAGATACATTCATATCAACCCTAATTCAATATTTATATTGTTCTTTCTATATTTTGCGAACAGTGAACTTGTGCATGGTGCAGTATTTTCTCTGCTGGCGCATGTGTTTTCCTTTTTCCGTATTTAGCGTGTATCTGTGTTAACATCCTGTTTACAGACTTCATAAATATTTCCATAAATTAAATTTTGGGAAAATTTTACAAAGCAGTTTGTTTGCAAGCCCGGAATAAAGATTGACCAAAATAAATCTAAAAACGTTTGGATTTATGGCTAATGGACTACTTCATCTCTCTCTCTCTCTCTCTTTTTTTTTTTTTTTTTTCTTTAATTATAGTTCAAATCACCCCAGATTGGACAGCTTTGCGGGCCGTATGTTTGACACCCCTGGTCTAGAGAGAACGTTTATTAGCTATAAACCCACTCAGCGTATAGTGTTATAACTGCATCTACATTTTTTTACATGACGCACCACCCAGCATACCCGGTTAAAAAAGTCACCGCTCGCCACTGATATATATATATATATGATTCCAGTTATGTTTTAATGAGGGAACAACATTGTAACAAGCTTAAAAGCTCTAAAAAGTATATTTTTCCATAATGCCCCCTGTGACGCAGCCTTGCCGCGGCATGTTCACAACTCGTCAGCCACAGTTCACGGTTACAACAAGATGATACGATAGTAAAAACTACTTACCACTGTTGATGCTCGTTTGCCTTTTACATGGTGACTTCGTAGAATTCACATTCTTCGTTGTAATCGCTCCAAAGCACTTTGTCGCTCCATTTTCTTTTGCTCCTTCTTCATGCTCGCTCGGTAACTTTCTCGTGTAACGAATACTGAGCTCTGATTGGATAATTACCATGCAGTACAAAAGAGTTGTGATTGGTCGAGTCCACCTGCATTGCACAGTTTTGTTTTTTTTTTTTTTTTAAGTGAACTTCTACTATCAGTCAGATTAGATATACTAATTTTAAATATATTAATATTAAATATGTTATATATTATCCAGGACTAAATCCCTCTAGATTTTTAGTTGTGATATTATGAGCACAGTGATAGCAGTGCAGCCTGCTCACGGAGCGCTCTGATTGGCCGGTCCTGAAAGTGGCCTCTCAAAATGAATCATTGTATCAAACTGAGCTGAGCTGGAGCTGCAGGAGCAGGCTGTAATCAACTCAGGATGAGCTGAAAATCCACAATCACAAACATCTCTGCATGTAGTGTTAGATTGAATTAAATTGAGTTGTTCACATAATTATAAATATAATTACAACTTAACTTTTTTTTTAACAGACTATTTTTTAAGTTATATTAAAATAAACAGATATGAATTATTTCTGAAAGATTGGATTTTTGCCTTTAAAAAAAATCACAATGCATCAAGTGTACCTCTCTTCTTTAAGAGCCTATGAAAAAACAGGCTTAAAAAAGAAAAAGGGTATTAAATATACAGTATATAGCATAAACTAAACACTAATACAAATAAGTAAATATAAATGCTTATTATTAGCAAAAAAGTTATCAACTGCTCACTTACTTTCTCCTGTCTTACAATGTGTTTGATACTTTCTGGTCAGGATTTAGGCCCTACCACAGCACTGAGACAGCTCTGACAAATAATATGCACATGAACAGCAACACAGGCAAAGGAAATACAACTCTATTAGTCAAGTGCTCCAGTCTCTTCTCCGGCTTCCTGTCGCTCAGAGAATAACAATTAAAACTTGTGTATAGCTTGTGTACAAGTCTTTTCATGGTTTAGCACCACAGTACATCTCTGAGATGTTAGAGCCATTTGAAACATTGCAGGCCCCAAGAACTTCAGGGAGGGGTTTCCTGGTGGTCCCCAGAATCAGGAGTAAACACGCTGAGGCTAAAGCTAAAATCTGGAACATTCTTCATGAGGATGTGAGACAGGCATCAACTCTGACAATGTTCAAATCCAGGCTGAAAACAGTTCTTTTCACTCGTGCATATATGAAAGTATTTTATCTGCTCTCTTGCTTTTTACAGTAATACATTTTTATGTTGATGTTTTATGGATTGATTTTATCTGCTTTAATTTAATTTGATTTATCCTTTATGTATACAAGTTAGTCCCTTGAGTCATGTCTCACTTTCAAGAGAGAGACCTGTTTCAAACATATTATTATTAACAGTTAAATAAAAATACAAAAGTTTCACAGATACGTCATGACATGGCTTAAAATTTCTAATTAAAACAACAGCAATTTCCTACAGACGTTTTAATAAAACTCTACATTCTCCAAGTGTGACCAGGCTGGACAGCTTCAGATCCTGCTGAAGTTTGTTCCAGCTGGAGGGACCTGAGAAGGAGACAGCCTTTATCCCCAGCTCTGTGTGCACTGCAGGGACACTGAAGGACAGAAAGTCCTGGGAGCGGATAGCCTGATCAAGATGTTGAGTCTGGGAACTCACTGTTGGCAGGACTCAATCCGAGGGGCGGGATAAATGGCTGTCTTTCAAAATCTCCTGCACGAAATAGGATAGCGCTAACCAACCAGAACGTTTTCCCACCAGCGGAGCTAGTTGATATATTAAACTTTTGCCGTGTCCGGTCGGCAAAACTCCAAACACATCTTCCTTTTTAAAAAATGACTTCAGTGCCATTCTTTGTTCTTTTCTCAATAAAAAACTTAACTCCACATCTTCCAGAGTCGTGGCCAAAGCCGATTCGAAAGACCGCTGTTCGCCAGCAGCAGCAGCCATCTCCTTTGTTTTCAACCGCAGGAACCGTCACAACAACTCTGCCGTCACTCTGCCATATGCTAAGCCCGCCCACCAACTCCATACACGATGTGATTGGCCTGACCAGAGTTTGGTTTTTCCAGCTCGCAGGTCTACCAAGAGTTGCTAAACGACACTCGCGGCAAATTAGATTTACTGCCGCTAGGGTGCGTCTAGATTTCTAGGCTAGGGAGCAGAGTCTGCGATGGCAAATTCTGCATGTAAAGTGACATGACAAGTACAATGGCACTAGGTGGAGAGTAGATTTGTAAATAAACAGATACCAGTGCAAGAGTCTGCGCATGTATAATGAGGGTCATTTCACCAGCGAGTACAGGGCACAGTGGTGAATTGAGTATTTAACGTCTGTGATAAACCTTAGCACTCCATGATACACTGCATCTAGCATGCCCAAAGAGCTGACAGAGGCATTCATGTAAACAATATCTCCATGATCTAAGACACTCATAAAGCTGGCAGACACTGACTGTTTCTGACTTGATAAGTCAGAAATGCTATGCTATGATGTGTTTCCTAATACATTTGTTAGTGGGTGAACTATGAGGTGAACCTAACCCCCTAACCTAACCTAACCTAACCCTAAACTAACCCATATTATTAATAGGTGGACAGAAAATATTTTGTAACTTTTAAACTTAAAATAGTCTTTTCTGTTCTGTTTTTGTTTTTTGTAAAAACTGCATCACAGCATTTACTGCCATATCAATACAGAATCATCCGTATCGATACACGTATCAGCAAGGAATGCGTCACAATATATTGCTGTATTGATATTTTGAGCAAGCCCTATTTCAAGCCTTGTTCCATGTGCCCCTTTTATACTTTGAGCACCTGCCCCTCCAAACGTCTCTGCACGGCCCTGCATACTGTCATTGTGTCCTTGGGCAAGACACTTCACCCACTTCGCCTCCAGTGTCTGCGTACACTGGTGTATGAATGAGAGTATGAATGAGTGACTGCTTCCTTGATGTAAAGCGCCTTGAGTGCCTAAATCAGGTTGAAAGGCGCTTATATACACACAGCGCCTTTCAACCTGATTTAGGCACTATATATATATTATATATATATATATATATATGACAATTTACCATTTAATTACGTGAAAGAAGCTACATTTAGGCAAAAAAGGGTAAATTGACACAGCCAATAAGAAGTACAGGTTTCATTTATTAACTAGATAAAAAAAGTTTGTTGAGACAAACTTTAAGTTGGCTTGAGAAAGCCGATCAGAAAGTTTAAAAAAGCTTAGATAGATAGATACCATAGTTTACCCCGTTCTAGTATGATTTACCATGACTCTAGCCTGATTTACCATATTTGTGGCCCTATTTTCAACATAGAATCACAATATTTGTTAGCACGAGAGGACAATATAAAATCCTAATGTATTGCAGTACTTGTATTGACCACTATGGCGCACTTCAGCATTTTTTTTTCCTGCAGTGCTAACTTTTGCCAGAGGGGGCGCTCCAGAGTAAATAGTGTGTAAAATTCAGGGGAACAACACTCATTTTTCTATCATTTTGAGGACTTTCCCTGGAAAGCACCAGGGCAACTTCAGGAACCCTCCTCATGCTTTTTTTTTCTTTAGCAAAGTGAGGACAGGCCAAAATGTCCTCACTTTGAAAAAATGTCCTCAGTCTGCTGGTCTAAAACTCGTTAATGTCCTCACTCTGTGGGTCTTACAAGAACTGTCCCTCGCTCACTCACTCGCACGCACGCACGCGCACACACACACACACACACTCGCTCACTGGCGCGCACACACACTCACTGTTGCTCGCACTCTCACTCACTCGCGCACACTCACTCTTGCTCACTTACTCAACCCGTCGTGGAGGACTGTTAAAAAATTAAACATGCTAGTTTTTCTGTCGTGATGTCGCGACATAGGTTGTCACCCACTATGACAATATACGAGATGAAACGATCGAATCTTGCGTCCCAGGACCCGTTGTCGTTTACGAATCCCCACGACACCCTACGTCAAACGGATCGTGCCAAAATCGCGCTAAAATCGTGTAATCTGAACCAGGCAGGTAATAAACGTTTGACCTATCATGCAAAGAACCTATTAAAGCACTAAGACATGGGAACAGCATAGCATTCACATTTGAATATTTATCGCAAGTCATATTGTCATCGCAATATTAAACAATGTTATCGCACATTGCAGCTTTTCCTCATATCGTGCAGCCCTAGTCACAATTTCACTATTGAGATTGATTAATTGATAAGGGTTAGTGCTTGTGCTTCTGCAAGCACTGTTTGTTATATAATAACAATGTAACCTTCATTTAGTGATATGTGCGTTTAGCTCAGGTTTAGAAACACATATAACAATAATTTGGGATGCAGGTATAAGCCTGTAACAACATGCATGCAAAATACAGCTGAAATTACATTCTCGAGTTGGCCACACTCACAGTTACTCAGTTATCTGTTCAGTTTGTTATTAATTCCTTTTAATTATTACGCAGACTACATTAAATTGCAAATTATATTGTGCATAAATTCTAGGTGAAGTGTGTTTTTGTCATTCCCCCTCACTTCACATATATCTCATCAGACTCGGACAACAATAGTTGATGCTTCCTGCAGGTTTAACAGGTTCAAAAAGAGATTGCTCCTTTCTATCATTGACATATGTCTCTTTGTTGGAGTTTTTGTAACACAGCCTTATAAAAGATGTGGGCCAATGTTTGAATGACAAACTTTACACATTTTCAGTGTTTGCTATGAACAAAGTAAACCCAAGCCAATGCTAGCTTGACATGAATGCCTCTGAATCTTTTGTCTTGCTTATGATGCACGACTCAGCTGTTTTTCATTAGTCAGTAGTTTTTGTCCACTGGGAAGCAGGACACTATATCTACCTATACCTTATATAAAAGGGGTGATGGTTCAGCCTGTTCACCCTGCTGCCTTCTGGGAAGAGATATAGAAGTTTCAGCTACCGCACCACCAGTTTTTTCCCCCCAAGCTGATTCAGACTTTTAAGCTCAAATTCATCCTCAGCACTGCTCCATTGATTATAGATTATTTCTGTTTACCATTTTCATAATTGCTTTCATATTACTGTATATTGTCTGCTATGTAGCAGAAGGGAGTTACAGACTCAGTTTCACTTTACAACCTGTTGTAAAGTGACAAATAAATACCTTGTACTATACATCACCTTGTCAAACAGTCGGTCAGTCATTTTGCAGTCCAGTTGCTTGTTTGTGTCAACATTCGTGTTGCTTTGAGGGTGAATTTTTTTTTACATGTAATGATCCCATGACCTTCTGTCAGCAGGCCATAATTTCAGTATTGCAATGGAATTATTTTTGGTGAATAATTTTACTCATGCTCTCACTCCCTATTTTCTTCTCATGTGATATACTCCCAGAGGTGAAAGTGAGTTCTAATCAGTGGTTATGAATCAAAGCAATATTTGAATACCTTACTGAGACCCAGATTAAAGAGCAAACATAGGTCATTATTTAATTCCTATCACCTGTGTTGTCTACATTTTTAGACAATTATCCAAAGGAGCTCAGATATATATAAAAAAATGGCTATATTGTCCACTTCAGCCACCAATAACTATCTTTTTACTTAAAATTTTTGTTTGTATCTGTGTGTGTGTGTGTGTTACGATTATTGCAGATTCTGGGAAGAACCACTTCTCAGATCAACAGATGAGAAAGGGCTTAAAGAAAGTGTGGTCAATACTGTCAGAAAGAAGAGATGTGGCTGAAGCTGTCTTCCCATGTGAAAAAGAAGTTATCTGCAGCCCCCAGGTAATACTCCTATGGGGGCCTACGGTTTGATTTGTTATCTTTACATTTGAATGAATTTTATGTATGATATTGGTCAAGGGTGTAATAACTTGTTATACTGTATATTGTTTTCACTTTAACACTTTCACTTTCGCATTGCACGTCACATGTCGTAACAGAAAAAGGTGAACAATATGAAATAGACTGGTTTCAGGGAGAAATAGGAGAAACTGTGAAATACACAAATGTTTTGGACAGAAAATGTGTGTGCGCTATTAGTGGAGCTAGGAGAGACACAGCGTTCATTCTATCTGATAGCAGGCCAGTCAGCTCCTCAGCTTTGTCAGAAAGTGTGTTGAGAGTACAGACTGGGTTAAAAAAAGATGACAATGTGAGCTACAGTGAGAAGCTGGGAGCTTTTATGACAGAGTTCAAGGGTGAAGTTAAGGTGGAAAGAATTGTAACACCAACTGAAAAACATGAGAATCATTGCACAGCAAACAATTGCGCTTCAGAGATACACATCATACTTATGTTTAGCCCACAATTTAGCAGGCACCTCAGCCAATGCTGGGTGTAAGTATGATTATTTGTTGATTTGTGTAAAGGATGAACCTACATGCGTGGCTGACACTGTCTCCCTCCTGAAGCATTTGCCGCAGGAGGGCCACAAAGTCAGCATGTCAAAACTGCAGTTTGTCAAGCAGCAAGTGACATTTTTAGGGCATGTAATTTCCAGAAACAGTAAACTGCTGTCTGATAAAAGGGGTACAGGCGATAAGAGACGTGCCAAAACCAATTGCAAATGCTCTCATTTTTGGGGATGTGCTCATACTGTAGAGCATTCATTCCCAATTATGCAATACACAAACAGCCCTTGAGAGCCCTTACAGTGGGAAAGGGATTGAAGTCATGTGACAGAATTGAGTGGACAGGGGAGGCAGATGAAGCTTTTGAAGCTATGAAGCTTTAACCCTCAGGGGTCTGAGGCTGATTTGGGGCCTGGAGAAGTTTTGACATGCCCTGACATTTGTGCTTTTTTCAGTTGTTCATAAACATATAAATGACAAAAGTGTCATTACACTGTATTCAGCACAAACTAGGCTACAATAATATGTGAGGAACATGTATGTACTGTGTTTGTATTTTTGAAGGAATGTTTTATGCGTGGTTATTGAAAAAACAAAAAACTTAAGTCACTGAAATAAGGCCAAAAAAAGTATATTAAATCTGTGTTCACAAGACTTTTGGGTATTGGAGGTTGTAGACTAGAGTTTTTGCTTCAGAATTATGTAAAAATTATGCTGCCTACTCCTTCATATAAAACAATATATTGATTTAGTTTTTGTAAGACACTTTTTGTCAAGAAACACAGTATGCGTGAGGTGTGAATCTGCATGAATAATGGGCCATTTACACCTGAGAGACAAGAATCACATAATAATGACCTGAAATGACTTGCATATTAAAGCTGCAGTAGGGTTTTTAGAAAACGTTGACTTAGCCTGAAATTTGAAAAAGCACAACTCACAGTCACTCCCCCTTGCTCTATGCTGTGCTACAGCCCTCCCTCCACAGCTCCTCCCCCATCACAACAGGGCCTGCCGTGAACGCGCAGGCTAGTAAGCATCAGGGCCACCGATGATGGCGGATAAACAGTTATGGCACATTCACTGGTACGGACGAAACTCAACAATATGATTTACATTGACTATGGCCTGCCCATTTGACTACAAACTTGGTCCTCAAAACATTACGTATTTTGCAATACATTTAATGTAACTATATGACGTTGCACTATTTCTATAAGTAATAAATAGCTAGTAAGATAATATAACAGTAACTAACGTTACAGTATGCAAGTAATTATTCTATCGATATGTAATGCTAAATAAGGTTTTCTAGTACATTATTTCAGCAACATGACAAGCCAGTGAATTAGTAGGTTTCAATAGTTGCTTTGCACAGTGCGTGACATTTTATCTGTATGTTATGCGGCTAGAGTTTTGACACCGAGTCAATGGGCTCCGACGAGGAATTCACACCCACAGCGACTTCGAGGTGTCAACGGGCGGGGAGAAGAGGAAGCATCAGGCAGGGGACGGGCAGGCCTGTTTTGAAATTATCTTAGTTGTGTAGTTCTTAAAAAATGAAACAAATCAAGCAGGGATACTTACTTGTCAAGCAGAAATGTGGCTAACTCTGCATCGGTTTTTAATCCTTTCAGGACACGTAGCTCCCTTCACCTCGGAAAAGCCGCTCCGATATTTCGTTTTATTTCGGGCTCTATCTAATTCTTTCTTTTTGGCTTTTTTATCATCGTCATCTGTCTTTTTCCGTTTACCCATCTTTATTTTATGAGCAAGTGCCACTCGAGGAATTGGCAGTTTGGATTGTTTGTCCGCCATAAGCAAAGCTGCGGCACACCGGTAAATCTTGAATTTGAACGCCTGTATGCGCTGGCGCTGTGCATGAGAGGGGTGAGATCAGCGCACGCGAGCTTGATTGACACTACTAAGACACTCCTCCTGGCTCTGATTGGTTGTTTCTTACCGGGAGCGGTGTATTTCTGCAAATGGCAATAGGACCACTGGGAGGAGCCAGAGGAGCTTGATTTTTTTCACAGATTATCTGTCTCATATTCTACTGTCAGGACATAATGACAGGTTTAACAAATATGTAAAAAATACATTTTTACAAAAGTTACCTACTGCAGCTTTAATGAGGCCTTTCAGTCAGGTAGGCTGTGAAAAAAACCCTCTGTAATAATGTCTCAGCTCATCATAAACAGCAATACTGTGAAATTTTATTACCATTTAAAATAATGGTATTCTATTATATTCTTTAAAATATAATGTATTTCTGTGATGCAAAGTGTCTGAACAATTATGTTACCTCTATGGCATTTCATATAGGCTTTTAGCTTAAAAGCATGCACATTTGGAGAATATTGATGGATTCTTATATATTTATGTCATTTTATACTGAGAAGTAATATTATTTGTCATCAATATGGTGCTGGATACTGTGTTTTCAATTCATACTTGCAGCCGGAGGGCGCTCTCTGTGCACATTAGTCCACAAATTATCTAAAGAAGAAGAGGACATTCAGGAATGGTGTTTTTAATTCATACTTGCAGCCGGAGGGCGCTCTGTACACCTTTAGGCCACAAATTCATAAAGAAGAAAAGGAACTAGGAACTAACGGCATGTCTTCTACAGATCGCTAACCATGCTTTAACATCCAAATAAACACTTTTCAAGACAATAAATGCACGATTGAGACGATGAATGCATGTATTGCCTCTGAATTTGCCTCTGAATAGCGCTGGCTCCGTGGGCGTGGCCGCATTAGCAGGTAATGAGCTGAATCACAGACTTCTGACATGGCTCTCTTTCATACAGATTACATAAACACAGAATGTTTGTTTTCGATTTGACTTGCACGATTTAAAACCTGACATTTCAACGTTTCTTTAGACACAAGTGTCATTTTTTTTGCCATTAGTATTCATAAGTTACAGTTCATTTTCTGAGAACTATCAGATTGGACTTCGTTCAGAGGGAGAGGAGAGATCACGCATCATGTTAGTTTTCTTTATTTTACAAAAAGCACAACATTGTGTTTTTACTCTGAGTGTACACAAATAAAAGAAGACATTCTATAGTTTCAATTGATATATTACTTATGTCTCTATGACAAGAAATGACGGAGTATTTTAAGTCTGTTTTACTGCAATGTGAAAAAAATCCTGCAAAACGCGCCGGCGCGTATTTAGACCTCAGGGAGTTAAAAAAAGAACTGTCCTGGGTGTGGAGAGCAGGGTTTGACAAACTACGCACAAGTCTACTTTTGCAAAGAGCCATGCAAGTGGATCAATGTAAAAGCCAACACCAACCCAACAAGCTACGGAACGGATGAAAGATTCAGAGTGGTCAAGAACAACAGATATGGTAACAACAGAGACGGTATGACAGTTTCATTAGCAGCTGTGAGACTCTCAGATCAAGGCAAGTACTTTTGTGGTATTGACAGAGCGGGAAAAGACTGGTATGAGGCATTCAGTATTGTTGTAAACAAACCAGAGCAGGTGAAACCACTTATTGAACCTGCTTTCGAACCAGCGACTAGAGAAGAGATGACATGGGTGGGGAGTGACGGAGCAGGAAGAGGGGGAGCGAATGAAGGAGTGCAAAAAAGCTATGATGAAATACCAAGGAAACAAAGCATGCACTCTGGCTCTGTTACAAAAGGAGGAACTAGAGATAAACACAAGCTGCTGGCTCTGTCTGCAAATGACTCATGCCTGGGAGGCTACCATGAAAGACACCACCTGTTTGATTCCACTGCAAATGACTGAAGTGTTAAGGGCTGCAGCAGACACAGAGGAGGGGAGACTGCCGACAAAGTTCCCTGCACCCATTTGTACGACCAAGTATGTGCACAGCAAACCAGACATACCGATTCCACCGTTGAGAGTGACCCACAAGCAAGGAGATATGTGTGTCTGTCGAAAGGAGCATGCATCTGGATGGACTGTGCCAGCAGGAAAATCTGACTGACTGTGTTAGCTATAGTCAACAGTACTGAAAATGCTTTGACAATGGTAAATGATGAAATGAAACAAATCAGAAATGCAGTTATCCAGAACAGACTAGTTCTTGATATGTTGACAGCTGTGAAGGGTGGGGTGTGTAAGATTTTGGGGACATCATGTTGTTTTCACTTTCCAGTTTTTAGTGATAACATCACTGACATAGTTGTTCACATGAAGGAGGCCGTAAAAGTGCCTAAGCAAGCGGATAACACATGGTTAAATTGGCTCCACCCTCTCTAGGGAGGATGGGTCTCTTGGTTACTCTATACTAGAGGTCTACAAAGAGGACCCGAGACCCAAGGACCCGGGACCCGACCCAGGACCCGTATGGGTTCGGGTCTATATTTTAAATGGTCAGACGGGTCCGGGTCGGGTCCCAATCTATTACTTCTGTTCTTGGGTCTGTTTAACATTGTGTGTATACCCGAGCCGATCTGATTCGGAGATCACCCGGCCGTGTTGAGAGTCAGTCAGCACTGTGCGTGTGTTTTGAAACTTGCAAAGTATGAGCTGGGAAATAAGCAAAAAACATGAGCGACCCCAGTCATCAGAAGCAGAGCGGGCGGAGTTAATGCAAGCGAACGGTGATCATCGAGTTTTTCCTATTCCTATTGTGTGCAACAGTAATGCGAACAAACTTTAAATCTCAGAAACTGCTAGTAGCCTTGCACACTCGCATTTAAATAACATATTTCAAATCATCAACAAAATCTGAGATAAACTATCAAATGAATGTTTTCTATGGCGCTCAAAATGCGTTTAAAAGCTTACGTTTCAGGTTGCCCCAGCTAACGCGCATGTGCAGTCTGTAACGATGGGAGGACTCAGGCAGGGGATCCAAATGCAGCTTTATTAAAAGGTGAGCGTGGTCGTACAGGCAGGGTCAATCAGGAGCAAACAGGAACAGCGAAGGACAGGCAGAGTCGTAGTCAGGAAGCAGGCAAAGATCAGGACAGGCAGATATCACTCACAGGACGGTATACAAAGCACAGGTCAGGACAGGCAGCAACGGGTCAATAACGGGTAACAGGCAGGAACAATAACAACCAAACAGACAGGATATAAATGCTCAGAATTGTAACGGGAGTTAGCAAGACCTCGCGGTGAAGTGGTGTGTGTATGAGTCCTTTATAGTCCAGGTAATGTGTGGCAGCTGGGTGTGGTGATTAGTGTGGAGTGATTGTGAAGTGAGTGCAGGTGATAAGCAATAGAGGATCATGGGAAATGTAGTCCGGGATGTGACAGGAACAGACGTGATCGTGACACAGTCTCATGCGAGTGCATTATAATAATATTATGAATGAACCATCTTGTTATATCTAAAGTTTTGGTCAGACTCGGCTCAGAAATGATTGCAAATGAGTAATACTAACGTCAGCGGCCATGTCATTGAACAAGCAATCGTTATTTTAGTTCAAAAGGGCAAACAGTCAAAGTTATTTTATTATATGAGTTGACTCGAGATACAACAAAATGCAAAACTTCAAAGTCGCATTTTGTCATCGTGACAGCAGACTTTTAAAGCTGGAATAATGAGTGGATTAAGCATTTCAATCGGCAAGAGAGGAATAACGGATGAACTTTCTTTGCAAGTGCATCACAGTCAGGGAGAAAGCTAACTTAGCCTACTAACATTATGTAAGACAAAACGTTTTATTTTCGCAACTTGTTTATAAAAATAGCAATTTGCTGTGGAATAGACCTATGTGCCGATCGGGTCCAGACGAGTCTCGGTCGGGTTCGGTGCAGCTTTCAAATAATAGACGGGTCCGTGTTGGTTCCGGGTAATACATTTATGGCATTTCTTGGTTCTGCACGGGTTCGGGTCCAACTTTCAAAATAATAGTCGGGCCCGGGTCGGTTCCGTGTAGCACATTTACAGGTCTCTTCAGCTTCGGGTATGATTTTTTGGACCCGTGAAGACCTCTACTCTATACTGTGTTACCAATTGGAGCAGCAGGCTTAGTGCTGATAATGTGTTTACCATGCATCTTTAAATGTGTGTTAATTTCTGTAAGGAGAATAGTAAAGTCACAACAGCTGTTTCTCATCTTCTTCTTGACAATAACCTATTGATTCTCTATTGGGTTTAGGTCAGGTGATTTGGCTGGCCAATCAATCACAGTAATATCATGGCAAGAAAACCAGTTGGTAGTAATTTTGGCACTGTGTGAAGGAGCCAAGTCTTACTGGAAAAGTTAATTGGAATCTCCATAAAGCTTGTCATGTCCTGGTAGAGGAATGCGTTGACTTGGGACTTAATGAAACACAGTAAACCAACACCAGCAGACAAATGGCACCCCAAATCATCACTGACTGTGGAGACGTCACACTGGACTTCAAAAGCAAGCAAGGGACTCTTTTCCTTCCAGTCAACTTTCCATGAATATGCTTTGAAACAGAACTCTGCGAACAGACCTTTCAGTGATTGACCTTTTGTGGCTTACTCTTATTGTGGAGGGTGATGATGAAAGTCTTCTGGATAACTGTCAAGTCAACAGTCTTCCATGTGATTGTGGTTGAGTTTTCTGAATTAGACCAAGAGATAGCACAATAGCTTGTTGGTAGATGGTTCAGTTTGAGTTTGCTCATGTGGAATCTATCCCTTTACCCCTTTAGTGTAGGTTGCAAAACAGGTAGCAGGCTATCCCTGGCCTCCCTGGTGCCATTGTCACAGGTGGTAGTAATGCTAGTGTTGCAAAGCCCCACTAGAATTTTTCATTCATACTGCCTTTGCTGTTTCCCCTGAACCCCTTGAATTAACATTCAAGTGTGAGTGTAACTGTAGTGGAAATTTTAAAATTTGTTGAGGATTGTATGTCTCCTCTAAACACTGCCAAGGTTGAAATGCTGCTAAAATTTATTTTGAGGTACTAAACCTCATGTTATATGGAATGTGCGTTATGTGAGAAGCTTTAGTTAGAGAAACATTTCACCTTTGGGTATTTATTTTTGGCTGGAGGCCAGAACATAGTAAAGGACAATGTTTAAATAAGAAACGAGGGCTGTATAAGGAGGTTTTTGAGTGTCACGTGACAGGTGGCAGAGTTTTTTCCTGCTTGTGGGCCTAATATTACCACATCTCTCAAGATGGCGCCTGTGTTTGCGGCAAGCCGTCTGTTCTCTGGACAGATTGTGTTTATACTGCTGATATTTCTGTTTGTTTCAGTCTCTTTGGCTCAATACTCTGCGGCTCGTCTGATCTACGATCGCCAAATGCTTCTGGACATTAAAAATGGTATGGAAGACCGACTTAATGCCGAGCTAAGCGGGCCATGTGTTGATCATCACCCTGTCTCGTTGCTATGTCCAACTCACCTGTGCCGGCTGTCGTGTGCTCTGCGCCGGAGGAGGCGTCGCAGAAAGCGTGGAAAGCGAGGTGGAGTGCTGGTTCGGGTGAGATCATATTTGTCGTCGCTTGAGTTAATTCATCCCTGCTGCCGCCGCCGTCGCATGGATTTACAGCCCGACTTTCATAGAGTCATCTCCTGTCGTCCTTCTGAACTTCAAATCCAGTGCATCATACCTATTGTTCCGGATTTCAGCGTTGAGTCTCCTCGACATTGGTTTCCGCGTCTTCGGAGACGAGGTGTGAATCTGCGCAATTTTAGCTATTTACGCCACGCATCACAGGTAAATGATGATCATACTGTGAAAAGGCTGACCCTGATTAATACGAGATCGTTTTTAAATAAAACGTTTATATTGCACGACTTTTTTACCGCAAGGGATTTGGATTTTTTATTTATGACTGAAACTTGGGCTAACAGTGGAGATTTCAGCCCTTTTTCCGAACTTGTTCCAACGAATTGTAATTATTTCAATAATCCTAGACTGTCGGGACGTGGAGGAGGGCTGGCAACCGTATTTAAAAACTCCTTTAACTGCAGGATTCTGCAAGCCGAAGTTTTCTCCAGCTTTGAACTGCAGCTCTTTCAAATAAAGGTGCATACGGGCCCTATAGTGTGTGCATTAATATATCGGCCTCCCAAATTCATAAGGACTTTATTCAGCATTTTGCTGATTTTGTGAGTGGACTTTTACCCAGGTACGATAGACTTTAATACTGGGTGATTTCAACATCCATGTCTGTTGCACATCTGACACTCTAGCGAAGATTTTTTAAATTTGGTTGATTCTTTTAATTTACAGCAACATGTGCATGGGTCTACTCACGAACATGGTCACATTTTAGATCTTGTTTTATCATTCGGCCTGTCAATTTGCAATATTGAAACAGATGATGTGGCCTTTTCGGATCATAAAGCAGTCACTTTTGAGTTGTCTTTCAATCATGAATTAAGCAAGCCTTGTGTTCCTACTCGCTTTGTTCGGAAAATAGACTCTATAGCTGTTGAACAGTTTGAAAATTTATTTATTCGTGCTCCTTGTACGACAACTCTGGAGGATCCGCCTTCTCACTTGGATGTGGAGTTATTGTTGAATGAATTTAATTCCTCTTGCGCTTCAATTTTACATTCTGTTGCTCCTTTAAGAGTCAGATCTATTAAGCCTAAAACAGAGCCCTGGCTTAATGAGGTTACTCGGGCTCTTAGAAAGGCTAGTAGAAAAGCTGAGCACAAGTGGAAGAGGGATAAACTCCAGGTGTCTTATGACATTTTTAGGGAATCACTTTCCACTTTTCAGAATTCCGTTAAAGAGGCAAAGAAAAAATATCTAGCGGATCTAATTGCTAGTAACTATCATAAACCGAGAGTGTTATTCAGCACTATAAAATCTGTGATCAGTCCAAATGATAGAGTTTTTATTGACGAATCTACTGAGACTTGTGAGAATTTTTTTAACTTTTTTGTAGATAAGATCATGGCAATTAGATCTGAGATTGGCAACTGTAATGGGGGCCTTTTGGCTCCTATTCTGTGCTCTGCTACTTTTTCTCACTTCGAGCCAGTATCTATTGTGACATTGACTGAGATTGTAGGCCGGATGAAACCCTCTAATTGTCCTTTGGATAGTATCCCGTCATGGCTATTTAAAAAGGTCTTTGACATTATTGGCCCTAGTATTTTGTCTATTGTTAATGGTAGTTTGATTTCTGGTATGGTCCCGTTGTCATTGAAACATGCTGTAGTGCAACCTCTTGTTAAAAAGCCAAATTTGGATTGCTCTGATTTATCTAATTTTAGACCAATATCAAAACTTCCGTTTTTATCTAAGGTCTTAGAGAAAATTGTTCTTAGCCAATTGCAGAGTTTTTTGGACCAAAATGCTGTGTTTGAGGTTTTTCAGTCCGGTTTTAAAGCCCACCACAGTACAGAGTCCGCATTGCTAAAAGTGCTTAATGATATTTTATTGTTACGTGATTCTGGCCACTCTGTGGTTCTTTTTCTTTTAGATCTTACGGCAGCTTTCGATACGATCGATCATGGGATCCTCATTTCACGCCTCGAGGAAGTGGCGGGTATTCGGGGTATTGCTTTAAAGTGGTTTAGGTCGTTCTTATCGAATAGGAGTTTCTCTGTTAATATAGGCCAGGCCTATTCATCTTCTGCCCCATTGATTTGCGGTGTCCCCCAAGGATCCATTCTTGCCCCTATTTTATTTTCTTTGTATATTTTACCTCTAGGGACAATCTTTTGCAAGTATGGAATTTCCTTTCATTTTTATGCGGATGACACGCAAATTTACTTGCCCTTAAGGAAAAGTAATGAACAAGCTCTGGATTCTCTAGTGAACTGTTTAAAGGAGGTTAAAGTCTGGCTGTCAGCAAATTTTTTAAACTTCAATGAGAGAAAAATGGAGCTTGTTTGGTTCGGTGGTCCTGCTCTTCCTGAACTGTCAAATTTAGGTGAGCTGACCCCTTTTTGTAAACCTGTGGTTAAAAATTTAGGGGTACTATTTGACAGTTCTCTAAAATTCGATAAACAGATAAATTCAGTCGTTAAAACAAGTTTTTTTCATTTACGTCTCTTGGCGAAGGTTAAACCTTTTCTTTCTTTTAATGACTGTGAGAAGGTGATCCATGCTTTTGTGTTCACACGACTTGACTATTGCAACTCTTTGTATGTAGGTGTTTGTCAAAAGGCATTGAACCGGTTGCAATTAGTCCAAAATGCTGCTGCTAGGCTCTTGACGAGGACACGCAAATGTGACCATATTTCTCCTATTTTATCCTCTTTGGGTTGGTTGCCTGTCCAGTACAGGATTGATTTTAAGCTCCTGATTTTTGTTTATAAGTGCCTGAATGGATTAGCTCCCTCGTACTTGTCAGAGATTTTACAGGTGCATAAGCCTTCCAGGTCTTTAAGATCTTCTGATCAGTCTGTTTTAATTATTCAGAGGACAAGATACAATCGGAGGGGTGATCGGGCCTTCGCAGTGGCAGCACCAAAGAGATGGAATAGTTTACCATCTCATATTAGAGTATCCTCTACTCTAAGCATTTTAAAAGACGTTTGAAGGCTCATCTTTTTAGTTTAGCTTTTGAGTCTGCAGTGTGTTGAGGCATTGGCTTTTGTGTGTGTGTACTGTTTTAGAGGCTTATGTTTTATTTTATGTAGAATTTTTGCATTGTACAGCACTTTGGTCAATGCTCTGTTGTTTTAATAGTGCTTTATAAATCAATAAATCAAATCAAATCAAATCAAATCAAATAATATGGGCAAGAATAAGGTTTCAACCTTATTAGGGGGTATAAGAGCCACAGAGGAAAGCTGTTATCTATCTTTCACTCTGCTAGCTTCCTTGGAGCTTGTATGACTGTCTGATCTTTCTTGCAAGAAATAAATCTTTAAAAGACATTTGGATTGAGTTTGTTTCTTACACAGTGAGTCTGGTGATTTGTTTATTTTTGCCACAACAATTTGGTGTCAGAAGTGTGGATCCCTGGTGTATTTTGGCTTGGACTCAGGAGCGATCGATGTTTGGCCAACCTGAGGAGACAAAATACTCAGCCCTACCCCGCATCTGATTAGGGAAGAAGGGGTTGACCGTGACTGAGCCCGCCTGAGCATCACGGGATTGAGAAAAGAATCCAGGTGGCTACACGACTCGCTGGTAAGAGATAAATTACAAATTTTTATGAGAAAAATGAAAATATGTGATTTTATGAGGGTAAATATAAGATTTTGGAAGAGTAAAAAAAATAATTTTGAATTGGTAAAATAAGTAATTAGGAGACGAGACAAACCATTTTGGTGGCTCTGGCTAACACTGTGGTCGTGGTCCGGAGGGTTTTAGGAATTGAGGTCGCGCTGCAGTAGTACAGGTAATTTCTAGGGGAGAAATTTGAGCTGTGTCATACAAGTTAAAACAATCTGTGGGAAATGAGCCCAAGCAGCAGGGAGGGCGCTGCTGAAGCAAAATTGTACAGGGCTGTATGACATAATTTAAACATCATAAAAAGAAGCAGTGCGATCAAGAAATCCCTAAAACTGATCACGTGGTAGAGCAATGAACGTTTTCATAGGGGATTTTGGGAGAAATCTAGACTGGGTCGCATTGGAGCAGATTTTGGGATTGAGCCCAGCTACAGCCGGATTGCTGTAGTCAATAAATCTGTTAAGGAGTGACACAACCTGAACGCTGAGGCTCAGTTTTGGGTAAAGTTCGAGCATTGAGGCTCAACCCGTCCTGATTTTGGGGTAAAACAATCGGATCTGGTAGAGACGTCCAACAGATTAAGTAGGTGCGCACCGAAAGAAAATCCACATGAGTCAAGAGTCAAAATGGGGAAATCCCAGAGCAAGCTTGCAAAACATGAGGTGGCAGGGGGTGTTGTAGAATATGATACCCCGGTGTTTTTTCAAATGAGAAAAATGTATGGTTGTGTGTGTCTACGAGACATAGACAAGTTAATTAAATACCATGATTTCCCAGCAGAAGGGCTCACAATGATAAAAGTTGATGTAGAATCAGGGGATCAAGAAAAAGTGGGTTGTTGGAAAAGAAAGCATGTGTGTGTAAATTGTGCTCAAACGGTAAACTGCTGGCTGCAGGAGGCAGAGAAAAGACGGTAAACTGCTGGCTGCAGGAGGCAGAGAAAAGAGAGAGGAGAACACTGCAGAAACAGATAGTGCAACCAGCAGAAAAAGAAGTGCAAAACGAAGAAAATAGAGAAAAACCTGAAGAAAAAGAGGAAAATATAAAACATGATAAAACTGAAGAAAAAGAGAAAAATATAAAAACTGATAAATCAGAAGAAAAAGGGGATTTGAGAAATGAGATAGGGATGTTAGTTAGGGAACATTTGTCTGCATTTCACCCCACTAACCCATTCTATTCTGTCTCCCCACCGCGAGCTACAACATGACAAACTTCCCGGCAGGATTGCAATGCGTTACCTGGGTCCCAGAGGACGACTGCTCTCCCCCGAGGCGACCGACAGCACCCCTGCAAGAAGCAGCAGCAGCAGCAACAGCTGCTGATGAGATACCACAGCTGGTGGCACAGGCCTCTACGTCCCAGCCTCTCCTGGAAGAACTTGAAGACCCCAGACATGATACCCAAGACTCCAGCCGAGAGAGTGGAAATCTGGCGGAAGCCTCCAGTGACAAAAAAAACGGAAGACGTGACACACTGTGAAGGAGGAAAATGTGAGCATTACAGCTCCATCAGTTTACATTCAGGCCCTCATGCTCGAGGTGTCCAGGCCAGATGGGCCTATGGTGATTTTTAGACCATGGACTATAACAGAGATGAAAGAATTGATGGCGCAGTTGCCGAGCCCTGAGGAAGCAAGTGACAATTTTGCTGAGGCACTTGGCATGTTTTGCAAGGAATTCAGCCCCACAATGCACGAACTGAGGCAGCTGATGTCAGTGAAACTGGGCCCAATGAACTGGTATCGAGTAAGCGGGCTGATAGGCAGAGATGACTGCCGAAAAGAATACCCTGACTGGGATCACGCTGACTACCGCGCAGCTGTCTTGGAGTTGGCCAACACTGTGAAAACTGCTTTTCCGGTATGTGGAGGAGTTACAAAAATGAATTACTGTGTCCAAAGAAAAGGTGAAAATGTGAGAGAATATTATCACCGGCTGTATGAACTGTTTAACAGACACAGTGGCATGCCAGAACCGGCCGCTTAAGGCGAGCAGCCAGGTTTAATGGGAATTGCACATGAACAGCTGGTTCATAAGAGGACTGAGAGAGGATATTTTGAGAGGAGTAAAAGCCGCTTTGGTCAGCTGGGAAGATGTACGTTTGGCTGAGTTACTAAAACATACCATACACATGGAAAGACAGCTGGACGAGGCAAAGGAGGCAGAAGCAGAGCGAGCAGCGGAAGAAGAGCGGAAAATGGTCACTGAAGAACGGCTCGCAGCAGTGAAGCGAGAAAAAGCGCGAGCAAAGTCTGACAAAGAGTTGCAGCTGGCAATCGTTGAAGCCATAACAAAGATCGTCCGGGAACAGAGACAGAAGTAGAGGAAGAAATGCGAACAGAGAGGGGGGACGGAGAAGTGACTGGAGGTGCTGGATTTGTGAAACAAATGACCATTCCATCAGAGACTGTACAAAATGCAGAGTGTGCAAGAAGGAGGGTCATTGGGGCAGCAATTGCCCACAGAACAAGAAGAACCAAGCTGACTGAGCCGAGGGGGAAGGAGAGGAGACACAGGGGGCCCAGGGCAAGCATCCGGCCGCTGCAAATCAGGGAAGTGAAAATATTTTAACAACACACATATACACATACACTGATATATGTACTGCTCTCTGCAATGAAGAAAACGCTTGCAATTCTGTTTGTATGTCTATAGGTAGCAATGATTTTGATGAGTGTTTAAAATTGTACAAAAGTAAGGGAACACACCCACATACACTATGTTAGAAGAGGGAACCCCAGTTTCCTTTTTAGTTGACTCTGGGGCATCCAGATCTCTGTTACGACCATGTGACTTGCCATGTCGAACGAAAATGTCAAATAAGATACGAGTCCATTTTGGTCACTGGACAAAGAGCTTTTGAAAAATTTAAAGAACCATTGACCTGTGAAACAGAGGGGGGCAGGGTGCTTAAGCACGCCTTTCTGTTTGCAGCGAATTGTCCAGCGGCGTTATTGGGGCGCGACCTCATGTGTCAATTACATTTGGTACTGTCTGCAACCTCCTCAGGAGTCGGTGTGACAGAGGGAGAGGTGTGTGGTATGAAAATGGAGGCCGAATGGGCATACGAATGGCGCATAACAGATTCTGTTTGGGCTCAAACAGTGTGTGAATTGGCAAACAATCGAACAAAGCCTTTTGACACAGATTATATGCTGCCTGACAATTTACATTGCACGTCACATGTCAATATGAGAAAGAATGGTTTCAGGGAGAAACAGGAGAAACTGTAAGACACACCAAAATGTTTTGGACAGAAAATGTGTGTGCGCTATTGGGTGATTCTCCAACTATGGTACTTTTTGGACCTGGACATTTTCAGAAAATGAAACATTTTTAATTAAAATATTACTGGCATAATTTGTTTCCCCAGTATGCCTAGATACCTGCCCTGAAGTTGGCTGTGCTGATTTTTATGAAATAATATGTATTTTTTTTACATTTTTTCCAGACATAGCAAAATAAATAGTCATTTCCACAACCGAACAAAAACATGTGTTTTCAACCAAAAATGTTAAAATATTTGTAATTATAAATATATTTAGTTACACATCACACTTGCATCTTTCCAAATTGTAAATTGATTTATTTCTCTGAAATGCAACTGTTAAGATTTTACAAAGTTAACACCAAAAAAGGCTGAACACTAAGCCACTGAAACCTTTCATTCATATTTCTGACATTTTCAAATCTGATATTTTTCAACTCATATACATATACTTTACCCTTAACTGCTAAATAATCAACACCACCACCATCATTACCTTAACTTTATTTTTTTTTAAATGTTTTACCAAAAAATATGTGGTTGTGGAAATGACAAGGGAAAGGCGGGTTATGGTGAAAATAACATTTCAGATATAAAACCTGTAGAATTATAAATGATGGAAATGCAAAAGTGAGTCATGACCTCAATGTGTTGGACAAAATGAATCTCAAATTCAAGTTTGAAGTTTACATTTCTTTGACAGACTTAAAAAGTCCTTGCTGTTTTTTCTTTTCATATCTTTCTGTCTTTCCTTAGGAACTCAGCATATTTATTTGGATCAGATTTTTTTTTTTGGATAAGTCGGTAACACTTTACTTGAAGGGGTGTGCATAAGACTGACATGACACCTTCATAATCTTGACATGACACATGTCATGAATATGAAGGAGGTTTTATGAATGTTTATGACAACTGTCATTAAGTGTCATTCGCTCAATTATGTCATTTTTAATGCAAAGATGACATTGTTTGAGATGTCCGAGTTATGACAACTTGACATAAACCAATACATCATAACCTGTCAGTGTCTTTGTCATGACAACTTGACATCATTTAGCTTTATGGGTTAACATTACATTAAACTGTCATGTGGTTGGTTTTGACATTGGCTGTCATGAGGCCATTATAATAGTGTCATAAATATGTATCTTGAGCTCAACTACAGTGGTACAAATTGAACTTGTCATTAAAATGTCATTAAGTGACAATACTCTGACAAATAATTTTATAACAGCGTCATGACTATTTTTCATTTCATGTTTTTTTTTTTAAGCTTCCTCCAACAGAAGGTCAGATAATAGACAATTTCAAATTTCGTAAAAAAGATGACTCTGTTATAATGGTAACACTTTATTTTAGGGTCTTTTAACTAGTTGCTTATTACTATTAGCATTCATATGGCTAAAATATTGGCTATTTATTAGTACTTATAAAGCACATATTAATGCCTTATTCTGCATGATCTTATTCTACATTCTTAATCCTACCCAATACCTAAACCTAACAATTAACTATAATAAGCAGTAAATTAAGAGTTTATTGAGGGAAAAGTCATAGTTAATCGTTTATATATGTGTTCCCTATACTGAAATGTTGCCAAAATAATGTAATGTAATGTTAAGCCATAAAGCTAAGTAGTTTTTTAAGTTTGATAATTAATCTGCTATGTCATGTTTATGACAGGTTATGATGTTTTGCTAATGTCAAGTTGTCATGACAAAGACACTGACAGGTTATGATGTGTTGGTTTATGTCAAGTTGTCATAATAAAGACATCTCAAACAATGTCATCTTTGCATTAAAAATGACATAATTGAGCGAATGACATTTAATGACAGTTGTCATAACATGCATAAAACCTCCTTCATATTCTTGACATGTGTCATGTCAAGATTATGAAGGTGTCATGTCAGTCTTATGCACACCCCTTCAAGTAAAGTGTTACCGATCAGTCTTTCCCTGAATAGTCTGGACTTCTCTGCTGATGTTTTGGGTGCCATCTTAATGAACAACAGAGAGACTATGTCAGATTTAGTTGTAAACAATAAAATATCTCAATTTAAAACATTCTCTATGACATTATATGTAAAGTTTATGTGTTTACACTGTATTTTTAGTACTATAGGCAAATTACTTTGCTTTTAAGCACAGACAATGTCCTTGCCAAGCCAACCTGTCTTTATCACTTCCATGGAGACAGATGTGGAAAAGACGGTTGTGGAAATGACATTTTCCCACTTTCCCTCTAATATCTCATGTTTAAGTAGCCTGTTAGTGTTAGTTTTAGAGTTAGCATTAAATAATCTCAAATATCACCTGATGAAATTGTAAAAATCCAGAAATGTTTCTGTCGGAATGAATTATGAGCGGTTCAGAATGACATACAATAAACATACTCACAGAATTTCTCATATTTACCTTGATATATCTCCAATTTATTAACCTCTGCTGGGACCATTCTTTCATTCAGCCATGTGGTTTCCTCTGGAGTGTCAGTTACTATGGTTTCTAAGTATACAAATCTAGAGCACTGAGCCTGGTATTGCATTTAATGCAGAGGTGTGGAAATGACAGTGAACCCAAGGGACAAGTGTTCAACATGTTTAAAATATGTCAAATTGAAAAGAAATATAAAAAACCATATTAGATTTGAATGAATTGGGTTATAATGCATACTTTCTGTTTGAATTTAAAATTATATCAGTATTAGATTTTAAGTGAGATAAGGTTGAAGACCCAAAGTCTGGCCTAGGGACAGAGGCAAAATAGTAAAAAACACATATAAAATGCCTCCTATTTTATATAAAACAACAGAATTGAACAATGATTTTTTATATATATAGGTTCCCCTACACATGTAGTAAGTGTGAAAAGAAAAAAAAGTGGAAATCTTTTTTAGTTTTTTTTAAATCTGTCAAGGACAGAAAAAGTACCATAGTTGGAGAATCACCCTATTAGTGGAGCTGACAGAAAAACAGCGCTCAGTCTATCTGCTCGGTCAGAAGGTATCGCCGGCGATACCACCCCGTTTTTTTCTTATCAGTGTGAAAGAGACTCAAAATACTCTGTCAAATTTGATCATGCATACTAGTGTTATACATCATTCTAAAGTGTTAAGTGTGTACTTTTATTTGTGTACACTTACAAAAAAAACAAAATGTTGTGCTTTTCGCAAAATAAGAAAAACATGATGTGTGATCTGTGTCTGCCTCTCAGTGAAGTCAATTCTGAAATGCGATTTAAAATGATCTGAAACTCAGCAAATACTTGTCACACAGACATGAGAGACATGTCTACATAATGCTTAGAATGTCTACTTTTAAATGAAGTAAGTCAAATCAAAAATAAATATTCACAGTTTATGTAATTCATTTGAAACCAAGGAGAGGTTCCTTCTTTTCCTTCTCACTTCATTATCTGTACTGAGCTGAGACCAGCACACCCCCACGCCATTCACATGGTAAATAGTTTAGGTGTAATATATGCATCGCACACGCCCCCGGTCAGTGCCACAAAACACGAAGTGTCAACATCAGATTCACTCACTGACCGTTCATCGCGTTTTGAGGATGGCACGCTACTCCGACAAAGAGACTCTTCAGATGATTCTGGACAGCAAGGAAGAATTCACCTTTTCCTCTGAGGAAGATTGCAACTCAGACGACGAACAGTTGCATTTCCAACAGCGAATTGACCCCGACGAGGATATAATTTCAGAGTAAGTTGTTTACTATAATTATTTTTCTGATAATATAAAACTCGTATTGCATACTATATTGTGTCTAGTTTTGGCTTGCTTGCGGGAAATTGCCTCAAATACCTCTCTTTTTGTAATGTATTTCGCCCAGTTTTAGTTATACTAAAATACGGTCTTATGCCTAATGTAACTTGTTTGTGAATATCTGCTTAGGTGTAATATGATGTGATTTAGTGCAAATATATTTTAGTCTATGGTGAAATAATGTGATAGTGTCTAAACACTATTTATTTATATCGGTTTGGGTTAGTTATCGTGCTAAAATACAGCCTAATGCCTAAAATACAGATGTTTGTGAATACAGGTGTAAATGTCTGAAATGCACTGAAAACGTGCGGTCTATGGCCCATCAACAGATAGTACTCGCGGCCTACGGCCAATCAATAGATATTCGTCTGTCCTATGGCCCATTGTCAGCACATATATATACATACATTGTGCACCCATAATCGCTAATTGCCCATCAGTTTACTTTGGAGAATGTATGCTAATAGTTTTTTTGCTTTGTTTAGGAATGTGGCTGCTTCACGATCGCCGTCACCAGCACGCAGGGGCACGCAGATCTCGGTCAGTTCTCAGTGCGATCGAGAATCATACAAAGTATATTTTACAGACATAACTGTATACATCATCTCAATTCAAAACGTATATGTACCTTTATGGCATTACAGAAACTGGTGTCGTTGTTGTGCGTGGTGATAATATAGAACTCATGAGTTTTCAGACTATATTATAGCTAGTTTTGGCTAGCTTTTGACAGCTTACAGAAAATATTGCCATACAATGTCACTTACAAATGTTTGTATATATACTCAAGTGTAAACACTTGTAATGTGATATTCTGTAAACATATTTGAAATATATTTCACCCAGTTTTAGTTAGTTTATCATACACATGGTCTACAGAACATCAATAGATAAAGTTTGTCTGTTCTATGGCCAATCATCAACAAGTAAACATACATTGTGCACCCATACTCGCTAATTGCCCATCAGTTTACTTTGGGCAATGTATGGTAACAGTTTTTTGTTTTGTTTAGGAATCTGAAACTGCTGTCTTTGTTATGCATGGCTATAGTGATTGTGTTATCAGCATGATCACGTTTTTTTTTTTTTTATCTCTACACATGTGACAATGAAAATATCCAAGCACCTGTTCCAAAGAGGCAGTCCACTCCGTCTGTTCAGGATCAAACCACTCATGGACACTATTCGTCAGGCTTGCAAAGCTATCTATCATCCTAGAAAAAACTTAGCCGTGGATGAAAGAATGGTGGCATGCAAAGCACACACTGGTATGACACAGTACATGAAAGCCAAGCCAACCAAGTGGGGTTTCAAGTTGTTTGTTCTTGCTGACTCTTCAAATGGATACACTCTGGACTTCTCTGTGTACACAGGAAAGAACAACTTTTCCCACAGGCCATGGACTGTCTTATGATGCTGTGACTTCTCTTTTGGACCGTACATTGTTGGGTTCTGGGTACCATGTGTACATGGACAATTTTTATACAAGTCCAAAGCTCTTAAAAGACCTGTTTGCAATGAAGTTTGTTGCATGTGGGACTTACAGGGACAACAGGAAGGACTGCCCCCGGAATGCAGCTAATTCACTCTCTAAAAAATCAGCCAGGGGATCCATCAGATGGATTCGAGATGGACCTCTTGTATTTGTGAAGTGGATGGACACACAAGAGGTATCTGTCTGTTCTACCATCCATTCTGCTCATTCAGGAGACTCTGTGCAGAGGAGGGTGAAATCACAAGGAACATAGAGGACAAAGACATTTCCATGTCCTGCACCTGTGACTGCATACAACAAACACATGGGGGGCGTTGACCTGTCTGATCAGCTGATTCAGTACTACACAACACAGCACAAAACCATGAAGTGGTACAGAAAGATCTATCTGCACTTCTTGGATATTGCTGCCACCAACTCTTTCATTCTGCACAAAGAGCTACATGGTAACATGTCCCATAAAGAGTTCATGGAGCAACTTGTCACAGAGCTCTGTGGTGTGTCACAGAAAGCAGCACCAAAACGGACCAGCAGTGACCATGTACCAGTTCCTGGAGCTGAGCTGACCTCCGATGGCAGGAATGTTGCAACGGTTGGTCGCCGGAACTGTGTGCATTGCAAAGAAGCGCGTGGCAAAAAACAACTAACACCTTGGAAATGCCAGGCATGTGGTGTTCACTTATGTCTTCAGTTGAACAGGAACTGTTTTCAAGAGTGGCACAAAGATGAGTGACTGTGTTCAGATGTGTGCGCTCTGTTGACCACCGCACCACTGACCATTGAGCTGGCAAAGAACATTACTGTCCCTGTCCCCTCCATCCTGGACATTTTTCCTGCATGAGCAGCTCTTACAGCTCTTACAATGGGCCAAACCACCCATCCTAGACTGTAGATTGTCTTCCACTAAATGTTATTTTATGGTAAAAATATAGTTTGTGTGTTACATAGGTATAAGTAGAATTATATAGGTTATATATTTCTTTGTTTCATGCACTACCATTGTTGTTTGTGTTAAAGTGTTCAGAATAATCTTTACATAATTGCGTAGTAAAAATTCTAGCCTACAAGCTTGATAACTCAAAAGTCTTATGAACAACTATTCAGAATATGTTTCATGGCCTTATTGCAAGGAGATTTTTTCCCCAAAACTTACTAACCATGCATAATCTTTATTTAAAAAAAAAATGCAAACATGTATATCTATATTGCTCACATATTATTGTAGCAGAGTTTGTGCTGAATACAGCAAAATTACATGTTGGGCAATAGTATGATAAAAGTAGCTGAATAAGCACAAATGTCAGGGCATGTCAAAACATCTCAAGGGCCCCAGAATCACTCAGACCTCTGGGGGTTAATGTAAGCTACAGTGAGAAGCTGGGAGCTTTTATGACAACTTATGAGGGTAAGGTAAAGGTGGAAAGAATTGTAACACCAATTGAAAAACAGAGTAAAGGAAATCATTGCACAGCAATCAGTTGCGCTTCAGAAACACCCAGCATTGGCTGAGGTGCCTGAAAAATTGTGGGCTAAACACAAATATGATGTGGGGGTTAATCAAGGGGTGTGTGAGCCAGTAGTAATTGTCCCAAAATCTGATTACAGGCCATGCCAACAGCAGTATCCTCTGAAAAGAGAAGCCATACTTGGCATAACTCCAGTGTTTGAGTCATTATTGAAAGAAGGCGTGATTGTGCCATGCAATGATTCTCCAGTGCGCACTCCAATTTTTCCTGTGAAGAAAATCAGGGAGAAAGGTCAACCCACAGAGTGGCGGTTTGTCCAGGATTTGCAAGCAGTAAACTCAGCGGTCAGGCAGAGAGCTCCACTGGTAGCAAATCCTTATACAATATTGTCTCAAATTCCACAAGATGCACAATTCTTTTCAGTAGTGTGCCAGTAGACAAAGACATTCTGGTTTGCATTTAACTTTAATGGCAAAGGGTACACTTTTACACGCTTATGTCAGGGGTATTGCGAGTCCCCCACAATTTACAACGAAGCTCTCAGAAGGAGTTTAGAACCTTTAACCTTGACAGATGGGACTGCTTTGCTATGTGGATGACTTGTTGATTTTTGCAAAAGATGAACTTACATGCGTGGCTGACACTGTCTCCCTCTGTGGGGTATGCTAACCTAACCTTGATGTTGCCACACAAAGTCTCAATGATCCTGCAAGAACAGAAAACATTGCATTTATCGACAGCTAGGTGGTTACAATAACATACATCTTGCTCGATATGCCAAATGTTGTGGTTAAGCGTTGCACAACCTTGAATCCTGCCACCCTCCTTCCGACAGAGGAGGATGGGGAGGAGCATCATTGTTGTCTAACAGCTCTTGAACAAGTGTGTACACCACGTCCAGATCTTTCTGACGTGCCAATCAAAAATTGTGACAACATCCTGTTTGTGGATGGTTTGGCGTTCAAAGATCCACAAACAGGTAAGAATTGTGTGGGGTATGCAATCATGACTGAATTTGAACTTGTGGCATCCGGCGCATTGCCATTAAATTACTCCACCCAAGCAGCAGAGATTGTGGCTTTAACTGAAGCGTGCAAACTCATGATGGGTAAATGTGTCACGATTTATATGGATTCGCGTTACGCTTTTGGCGTTTGTCATGATTTTGGAGCTTTGTGGAAACCCAGAAAATTCTTAAAATCAGATGGGCGCCCAATACTAAATGCTCCTCTTGTAGCTGCTCTTCTGGAGGCCATTTTGCTGCCTGAAAAGGTGGCTATCTGCAAATGTGCGACACACACTAATGATACCAGCTCTATCTCAACAGGAAACGGACTGGCCGACGCAAAAGTGAAGGCTGCTGCATTGTCTGGCGAGACGAAGGAAGCAGAGTGTACTTTGTTATCTGAAAATAACGATGTTGATTCTCCTTCTTTACAGAGCATGCAGACCTTTGCCCCAGTGGCAGAGAGGAACCAGTGGAAGCAGGCCGGCTGTACGCTGGTGGATGGAGTGTGGATGAGTTGTGATGGCAAGCCTTGCTTACCCCGACATTTTTACCCTCATTATGCTAAGTTATTACATGGGCAAAATCACGCATCAAAAACGGTGATGGTGGCGGAAATTAAAGAATTGTGGTTTACAAAGGGGTTTACAACATTTGCGGAGAATTTCTGTAAGAGATGTGTGATTTGTAACAACCACAATCTGGCAAGGGGAATAAACATGCCTCAAATGTCTCAGCCCCCAGCCTCAGGCCCATTTGAATATCTAATGTGTGATTTCATTGAACTGACCCCATGCAATGGGAAGAAGTATTGTCTAACGATGGTTGACATGTGGTCAAAATGGGTGGAAGTGTTCCCCACATCAAAGCAGGACGCAGCGGCAGTGGCGAAGGCCCTGTTGACTGAAATCGTCCCAAGATGGGGAATTCCACGAAAAATCAGTTCAGACAACGGAACGCATTTTGTCAATGAGGCAATCAAACAGGTGGGTCAGTTTCTGGGTATAGAGAACACATTGTTCCTACTCTCCGTCATCAGGAGGGGCGATTGAGAAACAGAATGGTATTTTGAAAAACAAATTGGCAAAATGGTGTGAGGATACTGGGCTCACATGGCTCAAAGCGCTGCCAATCATTCTCATGTATATGAGAATGAGGAAAAGAAGCAGGATAAACCTGAGTCCATTCGAAATTCTCTTTGTTAAACCACCACGAATTGGGGTTCAGGGGGGTAAGCAACTGCTGCCATCAACAGAATTGTGTGAACATGACATAAGTTATTGTAAAGAGCTGTCTTCTCTGTTGTCTAATATTTGTGTCCAGGTGAAAGCTGCACAGGGGAAAGTGGCAGAGACCACCCTCCAAAACATCAGGCCAGGCGACTTTGTCGTGGTGAGAGATCTGAGGAGAAAGAGTTGGAGGGCAAAGAGGTGGCTAGGACCATTCCAGGTGCTTCTGACAACTCGCACAGCTATGAAAGTGGCAGAGAGGACCACTTGGATCCACGCCAGCCACTGCAGGAAGGTCCCAACCCTGCCTCAAGAGGAGGAACAAGACAAGGAGCAAAGGAGGGTGTAAACGAAAGGCTGCCCTGTGCCAAGGGGGACGTTCAGGTTGGCTAATCTGAACCAACACGTCAGGGCCAAGGAGAGAAAAGTCACATGTCAATTAATGCCAAGATCCTGAATAAACATCAAGTGCCATTATCAGCTCAGGAGTAAGGACACTGCAGGAATGTTGTGTTGAAACAGCCAGTGTGCAAGCTAGAACCCATCGTGAGAGCGCAAGCTGCAGTTGCTGTGAAAAGGTGGGAGTTGAGAAAGATCCAAGAAGTGCGGATAACAAATTCCAGCATTATAGCTGTGTGCTCAAGTGGAGCGACCAGGTTCAACTCGCCATCCGGAAGGGGGTGGAGAGGCTATACAACACTTGTTGCACAATCTGTGCAGGGGTGGCGCCCCTTCATAGATAGAGAGAGCAGAGCGCTGAGTGCATTCACAACCAATCTACCTCATATCTTCTGGGCATACATCTGTGCTGAGCACCTGGCTAACTGAGAAGATGGAGCAAGTGAGACCATGGCACCCTTTCAGAGTTCCAGGAATGTGTAGTTTGAGAGGTTCAAACTGCATATTGATTGTACTGGCTGTAATAATATGCGGTATCACCATGTTCCTCACCACAGAACTCGTAGAAATGACCAGGGTGACTGCAACAGGGACTAATGCCAATATGAATGAAGATCATCGACTCGACAGCAACGACATGTTCATTCGACGCATCAGGAGAGCGTCAGCAACGTTACTGATACCCACACGAGGTCTGGAAGAAAGCATCATCACCGTCGGATCCTTTGTTCAATTTGAGTGCAACCCATTTGAAAAGAACTGTCCTGGCTGCAGAGATCAAGGTATGACAAGCTATGCACAAGTTTATTTTTGCAAAGAGCCATGCAAATGGGCTGATGTGAAAGCCTACACCAACCCAGTAAGCTACGGAACGGATGAGAGATTTAGAGTGACCAAGAACAACAGATATGGTAACAACAGAGATGGTATGAAGGTGTCAATGGCAGCTGTGAAACCCTCAGATCAAGGGAAGTACTTTTGTGGTATTGACGAAGAGGGTACAGACTGGTATGAAGCATTCAGTGTTGTTGTAAAAGAACCAGCACCAGTGAGACCGAACATTGAACCTGCCTTCGAACCAGCCACTAGAGAAGAGATGACGTGGATGGGAAACGATGGAGCAGGAAGAGGGGGAGTGAATGAAGGAGTGCAGAAAGCTACGATGAAATGCCACGTGAACAAGGCATGCACTCTGGCTCTGCTGCAGAAAGAGGAACTAGAGATAAACACAAGTTGCTGGCTTTGTTTACAAATGACTCATGCCTGGGAAGCTGCCCCACTGACTGTTGACACCATGAAAGACACCACCTGTCTGATTCCATTACAAATGACTGAAGTATTGAGAGCTGCAGCAGATATAGACACAAGGGAAGAGTGCAAACAAGGGTTCCTGCACGTGTTTGTATAGTCAAGTATGTGCACGCCAAACCAGACGTCCCGATCCCACCTCTAAGAGTGACGCACAGACAAGGAGATGTATGCGTCTGTCAAAAGGAGTACACACATGGATGGACAGTGTCGGCAGGAAGGTCTGACTGCAGGGTCAGAATCGACGTGGGAGAAGGAAAGCGGGACATCTGTACGGCAACCATCAGCGGAATGACAAGAAACTTCACCTGTCCTTTCAGCAGACTGAAGGACACTTCTCCTGCAGCAGTATGGGTGTGTGGTGATAAGGCCTATCACTACATGCCGAGGGGAAGCTTGACAGGATGCTGCTACTCAGCTCTTATGAACGTAGGAACATTTGTGTATTTGCCACATGGTGAGTCCACACAAAAGGGAAGAAAGAAAAGAGGGGTTAACATCATGCCAGCGACTTTGCCAGAACATTATCAAGGGTACGTGTTATCAGATCCATGGACATCACCTGGGGCAACCTTCCGGTGGTCACTCCTGATGGGGGTGGGAATGGCTGTCTCAATCAATAAGATAAATGGGTTAGCATGGACTGTGTTAGCTATAGCAAATGGTACTGAAATTGCTTTGACAATGGTAAACGATGAGATGAAACAGATCAGAAGTGCAGTTATCCAGAACAGACTAGTCCTTGACCTACTCACCGCAGAAAAGGGTGGGGTTTGCAAAATGTTGGGGACATCATGCTGTTTTCATATTCCAGATTTTAGTGATAACATCACAGACATAGTTGTCCACATGGAGGAGGCTGTAAAAGAGCCTGAACGAGCAGATAATAAATGGATGAGCTGGTTCAACCCCCTGTGGGGGGGGGGGATGGGCCCACTGGTTATTGTATACTGCATTACCAATTGGAGCGGCAGGTCTAAAGTTGATAATGTGTCTACCATGTATTTATAAATGCGTTTCACTTGCTGTGGGGAGATTGGTGATGTCGCATCAAATGCTGAAACTGCCTGTGTACACAGATGACATGTTTTTAGAATGGACGGAGAGGGCAATTGATGTGAATGGGAATGCACCGGGTGAAACTAGTGGTTAAATGACGTAACTAAACTAAGACTAAAAGTAACACACAAAGGGAAACAGTAGGGAGTGAAAACACTGGAACAAATATGTAACCTAAGTATTTAACCTCAGGGTAGATCCCATTCTTTGTCTATTCTATTTAGCTTGCTAAAACACAGGGTCTGTCCCCACAGAAAAAGCCTTAAGCATTTTCTAACTTTCACAAATTTAAGAGAGTGATCATTCATGGGAAAATCAGAAATGTAGAGCATGAATGTGATGTAAGAACTTAAATTTGCTGTGATATAATGTTTTAAGTTGAATATGAATGATTAGTGGTTAATCCTCAAAGAATGTGATAGAATGTAGTGAAATCAATTACTAGTAGTGATGTAATTATTAGTTATCAGTAAATGATAAAGAGGAGGAATTGTAGTGGAAATTTTAAAATTTGTTGAGGATTGTATGTCTCCTCTAAACACTACCAAGGTTGAAATGCTGCTAAAATGTATTTTGAGGTACTAAACCTCATGTTATATGGAATGTGTGTTATGTGAGAAGCTGTTATCTATCTTTCACTCTGCTAGCTTCCTTGGAGCTTGTATGACTGTCTGATCTTTCTTGCAAGAAATAAATCTTTAAAAGACATTTGGATTGAGTTTGTTTCTTACACAGTGAGTCTGGTGATTTGTTTATTTTTGCCACAACAGTAATGGTGTTAGTATTTTCAAGTTCCCGTTCCCTAAGGTTCAGTACAGTTGAGTTAAAGTCAGGATGGCATGAATGGAAAAAATAAAGCATAATTTTATGCGTTAAACTCTAGTTTTTGCCCTACACAGTGAAAGTTACTCTATTGCTACCACAGGTTAACACCTGTTTCTGTAGTAGTAGGCTGGGTTTTTGGCCTCCTTCAGAGCATGGTGATTATTTTGTACTCCCCTTGCATTAAGAGTAAAGGCGTTTACTAAGTACATGGCCTGTTGGAATGCATAGCTCAGGTTGAGTTGCTTTGGGAACCTCACTGATTGACAAGTGACTTAAAATTATTTGTCATTAATTCATTTATTTCAAAAGATTTGTTCAAAAATTCTGTAATTATCCAGTAAAATAACAAGTAGGGGTGTAACGATACCCTTGTCACGATTATCACTCGAAAGGGTCTTCCAACTTTTGAAAGTACATGGGTAATTTTAATATATACAGGGATACCAGCAATTGTTTCAACTGTTTCAGCCTAAAATGTTTTAGCAATTCATATCGAGTAGATAATGAAATGACACTACCCTTTACATGACCACATTCACATATCTGTGTACAAAGACAAAAGAAAAAAAAATCAGTTACTGACAAATATTAGAGAATCAACATAGTATAACAACCTAATTTATACTTGATTTTACTGAAACAAGACAAATCAAAATACAGCTACTACTAATTGTAATTTATTAACTAACTTTTATATAAGAATTAAATAACTTTTTTTTTTTAGAAAATATGGTTGATTCAAAGATGATATTGGGCTGTTGTCTAGACAAATGTCTGGGACGCTACAGTCAATTTCAGTGGGCCTGTGGGTCAAAGTCCTACTAAGGTCAGAGAATATAGAAATTTATAAGTAATTATAAAACAGGTGTGTCTCATACGTCCTGAAAAGTGAAGCTGCGGGCTCTTTGATCGCCCCCTGGAGGCTGGATGCAGTACAGGTCATAAACCCCGCCCTCTCAATGCAGTCGAATGAGACTTCAGTGAAAACTTAAAAATAAATTCTGCTTCAAATAAAACTTTCTGAAAGATGGTTTTGGTCATTTAACACTCTGAGGTCTGAAAACGCGCCGGCGCGTTTTGCAGGTTTTTTTTCACATTGCAGCAAAACAGATTTAAAATACTCCATCATTTTTTGTCATAGAGACATAAGTAATATATCAATTGAAACTATAGAATATCTTCTTTTATTTGTATACACTCAGAGTAAAAACACAATGTTGTGTTTTTTGTAAAATAAAGAAAACTAACATGATGCGTGATTTCTCCTCTCCCTCTGAACGAAGTCCAATCTGATAGTTCTCAGAAAATGAACTGTAACTTAGTGAATACTAATCACAGAAAAATTAAACTTATGTCTAAAAAAACGTTAAGATGTCAGGTTTTAAATCATGCAAGTCAAATCGAAAACAAACCTTCTGTGTTTATGTAATCTGTATGAAAAGAGAGCCATGTCAGAAGTCCGTGATTCAGCTCATTACCCGCTAATGCGGCCACGCCCACGGAGCCAGCGCTATTCAGACGCAAATTCAGAGGCAATACATGCATTCATCGTCTCAATCGTGTATTTATTGTCTTGAAAAGTGTTTATCTGGATGTAAAAGTCATGGTTAGCGAGCTCTAGAAGACATGCAGTTAGTTCCTGTTTTCTTTTCTTCTATAGATGAATTTTAGATGAGTTTTTGTTTCTTTAGCGCCCTCCGGCTGCAGTATGAATTGGAAACTCCATTCATGGAATAGCCTCTTCTTCTTTTAGATGAATTTGTGGACTAAAAATGAACAGAGAGTGCCCTCTGACTTCAAGGATGAATTGAAAACACCAGCGCTCATAGTAATGACAATGAATATTAAATAAATAAAATAAAATAAATAACTCCTCTGTATAGAAAATTGACATAAGCATATGAGAATCCAATTTCTCCAAATGTGCATGCTTTAAACTAAAAGCCTATATTCAGACTCTTTGCATCACAGAAATACATTATATTTTAAAGTATAATATAAAACCATTACTTTATATTGTAATAATATTTTTCTGTATGTTTCATATATCATGATGAGCTTGAGACATCACAGAAGGTTTTTTTCACAGCCTACCTGACTGAAATGCCTCATTAATATGCAAGTCATTTCAGCTCATTGCTATCCAATTCTTTTGTCTTCTCAGGTGAGAATGGCCCATTATTCAGTGGTGATTCACGCCTCCTCGCATACTGTGTTTCTTGGCAAAAAGTGTCTTACAAAAACTAAATCAATATATGTTTTATATGAAGGAGTAGGCAGCATAATTTTTACATAATTTTGAAGCAAAAACTCTAGTTTACAACCTCCAATACCCTAAAGTATTGTAAACACAGATTTACTATACTTTTTTTGGCCTTATTTCAGTGACTTAAGTTTTTTGTTTTTTCAATAACCACGCATTATTCCTTCAAAAACACAAACATGTACATACATGTTCCTCACATATTATTGTAGCCTAGTTTGTGCTGAATACAGTGTAATGACACTTTTTCCATTAATATGTTTATGAACAACTGAAAAAAGCACAAATGTCAGGGCATGTCAAAACTTCTCCAAGCCCCAAATCAGCCTCAGACTCCAGAGGGTTAAGGTAGTTGTTATCACGATGATATACATTCAATTGTTCGTTTTTGTGATAATTTAGATTTTAGCTAGCAATTTGATGCTATAAAAACAGGGCGTGTCGTCATGATTTGCAGTTGATTGACAGCTTGTCTGAGGACTGTCGGAGCTTCGAGGGGATTGAAGATGTATAACTAACTATTAATTTTCGATTTCTTTGTTATTTAACACCAACAAAATGAGTTGTTCAGCAGTAAACTGTACTAACCGACCTACAGGATCTGACGGATCACTGAACTTTTTTCTATAACATTAAAAGTGGGCTTCATAAGCTAATTAATAAATGTTATTAGTTAAGATAACACACCTAATGTTAACCATGTCGGGAAAAAGCAGGTGATCGTTATCTGGCAGTTACTTATTATTTTTATGGGTATAAAATAATAATTAGCAGGACAAAACTAATGATAGCCTACTCTAATTACAGCAATCGATCTCCTGTAACATTAGTTGAACTTGATTTAAAATGGCAGGACCGTTTCTGACGATTTAGAGTTGTTTCTAGTGGCATATTATATTGAGTTTATCTACTGAATTTGCTGTTTCAAAAATATTATTGCTCTAGAAACAGAATAGCCTATTATTTTATAGGTAGAATTTTAAATTGTGTATAATTTTTATAGTCTATTTAAAATACATGAATGATGACGCAGTCGTCTGGGCGGAAGTTTGATACCGCGACTCCGCCTCCGGACGTATTGCGTAACGTGTCAGCGCCCATTTCGTCGGCCCATTTTGGCTTCAGTCCATTACAATGGAAGGAAGCGGCGTCGCGGCGTCCATCTTTTTTTACAGTCTATGTTATAAAACATAGGATATATGGTACTATTAGATAATGGAGAATGTTAACTGAGTGATTAAGTTCATAATGAAATTGTTTCAGCATTTACAGTATGTTTGGAATGTCTGGAAAGGACAGAATCCCCCACATCACAATCATATCTTTATAGGATTTTGGAAGTTATTATTATTATTATTTTTATATTTTTTTTTTTTTATTTAATTTTTTGTTTTGTTTTTGTTTTTGTTTTTTGCTGTTCAAGGCATTTAAAAGTAGAATATTATTCATTTAATTGTTCATGTAATTGTTTAATTTGATGTCCATGTAACCCAAGTTGCCTTATTTCTTTGTTAAATTTACAAAGATGATGGAAAATGGAAGAAGAGTGTAGATTTAGAATGTAGAATTGATTATCTACTTTTAGTAAAAGCAATTAAGTAGTTGATTATTTGTTAATGTTATAATGTTTCTTACACATTCATGTTATTAACAACAATTTGTTTTACGAATATGTAAAAATTAACATGAATTAGGAGTAAGGGAATGTTAGGAGCATTTGGTTAACGTTAAGGGAACATTAGAATAACCTTAATTTCATTTCAAGTTTTGCCTCTGTCGCCATCTCTGTTTGAAAGCTGCAATTTGCAGTTAATTGCAGAATTATCATTTTTACGTGGGTTGTGCATTGGCATGACTCCTCACCATGGATGAATCTGTTTGCTGTGAGTTACCACACTGGTGTGGATACTGTACTTAAAAATTCTACATCTTGGAAGTATGACCAAAGTAACAATTTTCACCTGGAAAATGTCACCTGAAAAAGTAACATGTCTACTACTTTTGTTCTGACCAACTGAGAAAAAAGCATTACAATAAATTGTGCTGCCAATGATGATTAGATCTAACGATTAGTGATGGGAAGTTCGGTTCTTTTCCGTGAACCGGTTCTTCTGGACAGTTCGATTCAATAAACCGGTTCACCGGTTCTTTTACGCTACGACGTAATGACGTCATCCGCGATGACGTCATCTATCGCGGGCCGGGATGAAAAAACACTTAACACATTCGAATATATAAAGTCAGTAAACATAACATCAGTCAACTAAAACATAATCTAAAACGTTTCTTACAATTTAGTTTTGCATCTAAAGCATCCAAACCAATCCAAACACATATACAGGCAGTGATGTGCAGACGAAGTTTTACAGTTACAGTTGTGGCCAAAATTATTAGCCCCCTTCATAAATATGATCAAAGATGACTCTAAAAATAAATCTGCATTGTTTATCCTTTTGATCTTTAATTTATAAAATTAGCAAAAATCTAACCTTTCACTGAAGGAAAAGAATTGAAAGTGGGGGGAAATAACATTATGAAATAAATGTTTTTCTCCAAAATATTTTATATTAAATAACATTTAATATAAAAAATAAATCTGTAGAACTATTTCTGAACATTAGTTTGATCTATGTACAAAATACTATGTTCATGTTGGCATGTAGTTTATTATGTACAGTATTGTGTACAGTATTTTATGCTATTAATCTGCTATGGTGTATTTGGAAAAGCACAATAAACTTTTTGTATTTTGAATTAAGTCATAAACATATTTTCAGTATGTTTTATATTATCAAACTGTCCGATGTTCAACAAAACTTGACTAACATGCTTTTCGTTCTCTTGAAAAATTACACGCATGCGCAGTATCATCAGCTCACAATTCTCAAATCGGACATGTCCGAAAGAAGCGGTTCTCTGTTGTGTACTGATGATCCGAAAACCGTTGCAACCGGTTCTTGACTCGAGAACGAGAACGGTGACAGGCCGTGTACGTTCGTGTACGCCGCGCATGCACACTCATATCAGCTGCTCTGCTGCTCGTGCTCATCATCATCAGTTCTCTCTTCACAGCAGGTTAAGTCAGTGTACTGTTGGAGTAACTGAATAACTCCGGGATGTTGGTTTATTTCGAGAGGTAGTGTCAGGCACGTCAAAAAGTGAGTAACTTTAGTAATTTGTGGATTCGTGTTTGCTAACTGGAGATGCGAACTGTTTGGAACGATTCAGACCGATTTGGTGAACTGGTTCAACTGGTTCACTGAAAAGAACCGGTTAAAAAGAACGATTGGTTCGCGAACCGGACATCGCTACTAACGATCAGCTATAGCTCGGATCACGTCAAACTGTGCAAATTATTATTATTGTGACATTGTTCTCAAATTGTTAATGTTAACAACATCAGAATTGCGTGACTGTGTATTAAGCGTGTATTCTGTGACATAATGACACAAAAACGAATGGCTGCATGCTCGAATTTCCTACGGAAACCCACCAGTACTGATTTTATTATAAAGTATTATTACAAGCTTAGCGTTGTGAATCAGGCTAAGTTAAGGAGATAGTTTTGAACACTGGCTGGTCATGTACTTGCTCAAAAATGGATCATTTTTAACCCCCCAGATAGTGTGGTGGTAATAATGGATAGGCCACAATATGTACAGGAGGCTCTGCAGAAATTGTGGGAGGGGGTATTTTATTCCAAATTGATGACTCCTATTTTATGGATTCTTTGGTTCAGCAGGGTTTTATTTAGTGGGATAGCTTAACCTTAGACTGAGGCGTTTTTATTTACTCCCAAAGGTTCACAAACCCTTCGATAAATTGTGCACTGGGCCACCCCATAATGTCTGACTGTGGGAGCAAGAGCTGCAGAAAAGCAACAATTATTGATTTTCATTAAAATCCTTTATCCACCAGTTATATTAGGGACACATGATTTTGTGGACAAGGTGAAACTCCTGAGGGTGCTGTCTGAGGCTTATTTGTTTTCTCTGGATGTGGACAGTCTTTATACCAATACTGAGACAGATTTGGGTCTAAAAGCAGTGTGGGATTATTTTAGTAAATATCCAGATGCCTCCTGGCCAGATAAGGCAATTTTTTTCTTGAGTTAAGCCTCACCGCAATGATTGAGTTTGGGGGTGAATCACAGACTGTAAAAAAAAATAAAAATATGGACATAGCATCCGTGACATCACTCGATTTCTGAAGAGCAGTTTTGAAGCCGCTGCCATTTTAGCAGTCACTCACTCCTGGATAACTGAAAATGTGCAAAGAGGCGGGACGTGGTTGAAACCAAGGTGACTGGGAACCACGCCAGCCTAGCACGACGTGATGATGTTAGCAGCAGGCAAAGGAGCTATCTTAGATACTATCTAAAATATTAATAAAGATAACAAGTTCATTAGAAAGTTCTAAAGGTTTACTGTCAATCTATGGTGTCATTTTTTAAGATATAGATGCTCCAGCACCAGTAATTAATTTGTGTCGGGTGTGCAAATAACACAAAAAAAAAAAATCAAACGCGACTTCACACCTTTATGAAATAGTGATCACGAGATGAATCCAATCCGTGGCACTTAATTGGGTAAAATGTCCATGAGTGTTCATTGCAAAACAAAAAAAAACAAACAAAAAAAAAAACAGTACTTTTTGTCCACAAAAGCGTTAAATCCATGAAATTTTGATAGATATATATAATATATATATATATATATATATATATATATATCTCTCCACTGTTTGCATCACATTGCTTCACATATTTTTTCCAAAATGCAGCAGTTAGTCATAATATCCAAGCAGTGCTGTGGGAGTTATATATCCTCCGGCCATTGTCACTGTAGTAAATCTCACAAACAAAACTTTCAGCCAATGCCACAATCCAGCAACGTGTTCTGTTTATATTCCGCATGTGTGCACATCTGTCTCAAGTCTCGACCATTAATGCAGCAAGCCTTATTATTTTATAATTATAGCCATATTAAATTTATATTTTACATTTTTCTGCTGTAAAGTTGGCCATTTTAACATGGGACTCAATGTGATTCTGCTCCCTTTTGCAGCCTGTCTCTAGAGGCCAGTCGATGAATTGCAGTTTAAGTCACTTCCGTATTGGCTTCATGAGAAACTGTTGGAGGTTGCCGCTAAAATTGTACCCGTGTATGCCAATATTTATATGGCTCAGACTGTTTTCCCCAAATACACCAGGGTTCCATTTAATTATTAATCAATAGCTAGATTATGTATGGGCAACATGGTCACAAGGAATTTTAGGCATTCCTACAGATTCTGAATTACAGTCATGCCTCAATCGAGGTCAGCAACTAGGTCATTGACTTCTTGAACACCACAGTATACAAGGTACTAGATTTCCCTTCAGAAGGCCATTTAGATATGTGTGTTTAAGGTTTAAGGAGACAGACACCCACGCCTTGTTGCACCAGTATTTTTTTTGATAAACAGGAAGTAAACACTGTGACAGGGCACTCAGTAATCTAGTAAGTTTGTGCACACTGGTAGTCATTTTTTTCAAATAAAGACAAAGTTAACACTAATTTTACATAGAGCACACAGTGAAAATAGCATGAATGAGACATATTGGGCAACTGAATGTAGTGCAGCAGATTTTGAAAACTCTTTCTGCATTCACTTCGCATGGACAATCATCCACAGAAACACATTCATGCAGGCTACAAATGCACACTTCAGAAGAGCTCACAACTGGATTCAATTAAACGTGCAAGGTTTGTGAAATTAACTCTATGGTCTGAGGGATTTTTGGGGCCCTGGGAAATTGACATGTCCTGACATTTGTTTTGTTTTTTTGTTTTGTTTTTTTCAATGGCTAAAGTCTCAATACACTATATACAGCCCAAATTGGACTACAATAATGTGAACAATAATGTCACTGAAATAAGGTCACAAAACATACTAAATGTGTCCACAAGACTTTTGAGAACTCAAATTGTTGCCTAGAGTTTTTGCTTCAAAATTGCAAAAAAAATAATTAAAAAAAATAATCATCCTGCATACTAATTTTGTATGTATGAAAACTCAGGAGAATCAGGTTAAACTGCTTCTAATATAAATGAGAATGGAAAGAAACTCAGGGTATAAATGCATGAGGCAAACAAAGTAGAGTAATCAGGTTCACAGCTGAACAGAATAACTAATCAATCAGTAACCCAGGAGATTAATGAGAACTCAAACATGAAGGCAAATGGGAAAAATAATCAAGAAACAACATGACTGTTACACATGCACATAAAACAATATATTGATTTAAATTTTGTGAGACATTTTTTGTTTACAAAACCCATAGGAGTGGATGTGAGAATCATCATGAATTATGCTGTTATTCACACCTGAAGAGATCAATGGCCATTAAGAACTAGACTCACTTTTAACTAAACTAAAGTAAACTAAACTAAAATGAAATAAATGCCTCCTAAACTAAAATGAAATAAAAATGAAAGTGAACTAAAATGAAATTACGGAAGAGGATTAGGGCCAAGCAATAATAAAAAAATAAAACCATCTTGAGATTAAAGTTGTTAAATTTCAAGAAAAAACTCGTTAAATTTTGAGGAAAAAGTCGAAATAAAATGTTGAGAATAAACTCGTTAAATTACGAGAAAAAACTCGAGATAAAATGTTGAGAATAAACTCATTAAATTACGAGAAAAAAGTCGTTAAATTACGAGAACAAATTCATTAAATTATGAGAAAAATGACGTTAAATTATGAATTTGTTCTCATAATTTAACAACTTTTTTCTCGTAATTTAAAGACGTTATTCTCAACATTTTATCTTGACTTTTTTTCTCGAAATTGAATAACTTTCTCATAATTTAACGAATTTGTTCTTGTAGTCTAACGACTTTTTTCTTGTAATTTAATGACTTTATTCTCAACATTTTATCTCGACTTTTCTCGTAATTTAACGAGTTTATTCTCAACATTTTATCTCGACTTTTTTCTTGAAATTTAACGAGTTTTTTCTCGTAATTTAATGAGTTTATTCACAACATTTTATTTCGACTTTTTTTCTCGAAATTTAACAAGTTTTTTCTCGAAATTTAACAACTTTAATCTCGAGATGGTTTTATTTTTTTATTATTGCTTGGCCCTAATCCTCTTCCGTATGAAATAAATGCCTCCTCTGTAGACAAATAAGTACAGGGATGCTTGTTTCCACTGGAAATAACTTTCCAAACATTTCTGAGTTTGGTGATATTTTGGCTGGAGGATCATATACACTACTGCTGGATGCCAACAAGGACTAAGCCACAAAATAATTTCAATTTATTATCGCTAATTGCATTTCATATATGAAAAATAAAACTAATACCAAAAACATAGTGATGCTCATTTCTGATGATCTAAACTTCTTTTTAGATTTTAGAGTTAAAAAAAAAAAATGTACACTGTATTTTTTTTTTTTTTTACAGGACATATTCACTAGTAAGATATGTTGCAGTTTGGATTAAGATAATTTTAAACAATACCTGTGGGGGTAGTATAGCTATGTTTCCATCACCCTGTTTTTATGCGCATTTTGAAGTAACTCATCTGAAACAAGTGATAGAAATGCCCAATTTCAGAAAAAATCCTTAATTCGTAAAAAAGTTTTGCCTAATAAATTCTGATGTAGCGAACATTAAAACCATGTGACTAATCGTCTGTTTCTGCTGATTCTGTTATGACGCATTAGTTCTGGATGTACTGGAACTCATTGTGTGCAATGCATTTTCCCTTTGGTGCTTGCCGTAGTAAGACAAGAGTCGTGTGCACTTTTGTACTGGAATGTCACTGGTTTTTCGGGATTGTCCTCCCACGTGTGTGACGCCTTATAAAGTCGAGAAGAGTTCAGACGGCTTTCGTATATTGTTTACATATTCATAAGTGTTTAGGTGAAGCTTTCACAAACGCTCTAGGTTACCATACCATCATCATCTGCTCAAATGACTTGATTTAAACACACCTAATTTGTTTTTCTTTCTTTTTTGTGAACTTTTAAAGGTGCCCTAACATTAATATGTATGACCCCAACTTTTGGATATACCAGCTCATGTTCAAGGCATTAGACAAGCCAGTATTAACGTCTGGAGCAGCACAGCCGAATCAACAGACTTTATGCAGGTAAGCAAGCAGGGACAATAGTGAAAAATGGCAGATGGAGCAATAATAACTGACATGATCCATGATATCATGATATTTATAGTGATATTTGTAAATTGTCTTTCTAAATGTTTCGTTAGCATGTTGCTAATGTACTGTTAAATGTGGTTAAAGTTACCATTGTTTTTACTGTGTTCACGGAGACCAGAGCCGTCGTTATTTTCATTTTTAAAGTCTGTATAATTCATAAACATAACGTTGTTCTTTATAAATCTCTCCAACAGTGTGTAATGTTAGCTTTAGCCACAGAGCACTATCAAACCCATTCAGAATCAAATGTAAACATCCAAATAAATACTATACTTACATGATCGGATATGCTGCATGACGAACACTTTGTAAAGATCCATTTTGAGGGTTATATTAGCTGTGTGAACTTTGTTTATGCAATGTATTATAAAGTTGCGAGCTTGGGGGCGGGGAGCGCGAGCATTTAAAGGGGACGCGCTGAATCTGCGCATTTTTAAGTATGCCCCAAATAGGCAGTTAAAAAAATTAATAATACAAAATCTATGGGGTATTTTGAGCTGAAATTTCACAGACACATTCAGGGGACACCTTAGACTTATATTACATCTTGTGAAAAAGGGTTCTAGAGCACCTTTAACAGATTTTCTTCATGTTTGGATGGAAACACAGGTCGAATGGTCCATCTAACATTGTTATCTATGTTCATAGAGTTAGTTTGTGGAGTAATATATAGGCTATAAACTGTGTGTGTACACAGCTTTTTTAAAAATGGCGGGTGTCAGTGTTTCGCGTGCATTCGGCCAATCAACATACACTTATGTCACTGTTAGTTCCTATAGTGCTGGTTTAGGCTCTAATCTGAAGTAGGAGCTAATTTAGTTCCCCCAAAAGGAGTTCCTAGAAAGAAAATCGCTCTCAGTTCCTGTGGTGTGAATACAACAAAATCCGGGTACTTTCGCAGATAGTTCTAAGAACGATGAAAAGGTTCCCCCGGTGCGAAAGCCCCTATAGCTTGAGTTCCACCTGGTGGGGACATCCTGAATCAGCTTGTGTGGAGTTGTAATTGTATTAACAACTAATGTATTAACATTAATATAATGTCCACTCTTTACAAAATCTTGATTTTTGTGATCTCATGCTTTAGGGGTGGGAATCTCTTGGCACTTCACGATTCGATTCAATTATGATTCAGAGGCTGCGATGCGATTAAAACGATTAGAGATGCATCTTTTTTTCTACACAGATTTTTTTCACACTGTGTGACTACTTGGTACGTTTAAAGCAATGTATTTGTAATAGGGCTGGGCGATATATCGCATGCGACTGTCACGCGCATTTCGTCAGTAAAGCCGGTTCCCTGATTACCGCTAAATCGCCATCACCTGCTTTCAATGGAGCGGCATTTAATAGACAGAGCCGTAGTTCACTGACAAGCCACGCATATCGCATTCATTATCGAAGGCGATTCATCTGCGATATGAACGTGATTGCGTAGCTTGTCAGTGATCTACCGTTCTGTCTATTAAATGGTGCTCCATTTGAAAGCAGATGATGGCGATTTAGCGGTAATCAGGGAACCGGCTTTACTGACGAAATGCGCGTGACAATCGCATACGATATATCGCCCAGCCCTAATTTGTAATGAGCCATAATTAATTTACTTTAATAACTTTATTGATAAAACAAATGGAAGTGATTTGGCAAGTCAGCATTGCAAATAAAGAACCAACTATGCCAATGCGTGGCAGAGCAAATATGCTTAGCTAGTCTTGTGAGTGTTAATGTGTAAGTTCTTTTGTAAGAACAGGGGCTGGTCTACATGTTCAGATGCAATTGTGCTCCGCTGTGCAGTTACTATATCTCCTGCCGTAGAAAAGACTCTCTCGGTGGAGACACTGGTGCCAGGTATACACAAGTATCTCTTGGCCAAACTGGAAATCAGAGGAAACATCATCTGAACATCATCTGATCATCTTATTCCACCAGCTAAGAGGGTCCTCAGAGAGAGGGAGTGATGGAGCACTACAGTAATTGGTCACTTCCTCCTCAGCTCTGGCATAGGCGGACATGGGCTGCTGCTGGACTCTAGCATCAGTAAAGGTCTCCCCCAGCAGATTCTCTAGCAGAGAAGATTCTCATTTTTTGTTAAGAAAAAAATGTATAGGGTCGCTAACGACCCGAGGTGTGTAACGCTGTAAGTATATTTTTTTGCACAACAATAATTACATTTTTGATGACTGAATAAGTGCAGTTCAACTTTATTCCCCAAGGTGGCAATGTCCGATACCCAGTGACGTGATCTGTGGTCATGTACTGCAAGGAAACCCAATGTGCTCTCGTTAATTTTGATCTCGGGCGTTTTATTGTGATCCTTAAGAATGGTGACATATCTGAACACTTGGCTCAGCTGATCTGCTTTGAAAATGTCTTGTGTCCATTTTAACAGAATAAAAGTAAGAATCTTTCATTTTTTTTTACAATTTGGCCTTTTACTTTTTGAGAGAGCATAGTTATGATTTTGTTTTGAATGCGAGGACTCAAATAGTTTATCTTGCTTTTACCTTCAAGCAGCCTTTGCAATATTGGGTCATATCTCGCAAGAAGTTGCAGTTGCAGTTGCAGTTTTTCGGACGGCGTTCATCAAACACACGGTCAGTCATGTCCGACGTGGAGTTTATCCTAAATCCTTCTCTTTATTCCTATTCACATAATATAACTTTCTTATTTTTCACTAGATTACTTAACCTATTGCATAGTATTACTAAACGGAACGATTTATTACTAGCAATCCACCAGCATAATCACCTAGTGTTAGCCATAGCCCGCTAGCCTGCTAGCTACCGTCTACTTTCTTTTTTCCTCTAAACCAACCTTCCTTGTCGATTTAATGGCGGATTTATCCGATGTATGTTATTCTGATCTGTCCTCGCCAGATCGGGAAGCTGTGGAGACGTTGCTGCCCGGCATTCATCGATCCACCGCGAGGTACAGCGTCCCGCACATCACCCTTGCCCCAGGCACCGGCAAGCGACCGAGACATCCAGCCAGCGAGTCCCGTGTGCGTTGCAGTTTTTCGGACGGCGTTCATCAAACACACGGTCAGTCATGTCCGACGATTATCATGTGTATTAAATGCAACATGTACAGCTTAGCTCTTTCTGTCAGCAGTGAGACTTACACATGTGATAAATGCAGGGATATTGTCAGGCTGACAGAGAGAATCTCAGAATTAGAGACACGCATCCAAACTTTAATTGAGGATAGTGAGAATGAAAGGGCCTTAGATACTGCTTTGGATGCGACTAGCCTAGTAAACACTGCACATTCGGTTCCGGTTGTAGAAGCCACGCAGCAGGCTAACTGGGTGACTGTGAGGGCGCATAGTGGCAAACAAACACCACTCTTCCGTTCCGATTAGAACATCAAACAGGTTCTCCCCACTCAGTGACGCACCCACTGAGAATCCTGTTGAAAGTGCCCTAGTTATTGGCGATTCTATTACACGGAACGTGAAAATAGAGACACCAGCCACCATAGTCACATGTTTGCCGGGGGCCAGAGCACCTGACATCAAAGCAAATTTAAAAGTGCTGGCTAATGCTAAACGTAAATATTCTAAAATCATTATCCACGTCGCACAAATGATGTTCGACTTCGCCAGTCGGAGATCACTAAAATTAACATTAAAGAGGTGTGTGAACTCGCAAATTCAATGTCAGCAGTAATTTGTTCTGGCCCTCTTCCTCTTCCTTCGTCGGAGTGATGAGATAGTTAGCAGTTATCATCACTCAATGGCTGGCTGTCTAAGTGGTGTCCCGCAGAATAATATAGGTTTCATAGACAATTGGAAAAGCTTTTGGGGCAGACCTGATCTGTTGAAAAGAGATGTATTCATCCCTCCCGGATGATGCTCTTCTATCTAGAAATTTGGCAAATAGTCTTAGAGCTGAAACATGACAAACCAGGCCAGATCAGGACGCAGACAACTGGCTAAACCGACCGTCTGCTAGCCGCCTCACGTCACAGAACTCAGATAATTCACAGCACATAGAAACACTTACACCTAGATATTCACATAGAGACTGTGTCTGTACCTCGAACTAGTAAATACAAAAAATTTCCGAAACCTTTTAAGGGTAAAAATTTAATTGATGTTCAAAAAATGAAAATCACAGATAAATCAGATAAACAAATGATAAGCTTGGGTTACTGAATATTAGATCTATTTCTTCAAAGCACTTATTGTAAATGAAATTATCACAGACATAAACTAGACTTGCTGTGTTTGACAGAAACCTGGCTAAAACCAGACGATTACATTACTTTAAATGAATCTAGTCCTCAAGGTTATGATTATCGACACAATCCTCGACAGAAAGGCAAAGGAGGTGTTGCTGTAATTTAGTAATATATTCAGAATCATTCAAAAGAATTTCAAATATAATTCCTTTGAAGTGATGGTGCTTTATGTAACATTATGTAAGTTGACATTTGTGCTGGCTACTGTATACAGGCCACCAGGGCACCATACTGACTTTATCAAAGAATTTGCTGATTTTCTATCAGAGTTAGTACTGGCTGCGGATAAAGTCCTTGTTGTTGGATTTTAATATCCATGTAGATAATAACAAAGACGCATTTGGATTGGCATTTGCAGACATTTTAAACTCTATTGGAGTTAGACAACACGTGTCAGGACCCACTCATTGTCGTAATCATACCCTAGATCTAATACTGTCGCATGGAATTGATATTGATGCTGTTGAATTCTACAGCAGAGCGATGATATATCAGATCATTATTTAGTCTCGTGTATAATACAATTAGCCAAGGCTACAAACCACCACCCAGCCATAAATTTGTAGAACCATCACGTCTACCACTAAAGATTGCTTTATAAATAATCTCCCCGAGCAGTTTCATCGCCTTAGTATACCTGACAACTTAGAAGACCTCGATGCTGCAACAGAAACTATTGGCTCTCTTTTCCCAGCACATTAGATGCAGTCGCTCCTTTACGTCTAAAGAAGATTAAGGAAACTAATCCAACGCCGTGGTATGATGAGCACACTCGGCTCTAAAACGAGCTGTGAGAAAAGCTGAACGTAGTTGGAAGAAAACAAACTAAAGTTTTTCGCCTTTCATGGAAAGAAAAAATGATTGAGTACAGAACGGCTATAAGAAATGCTAGATCTACTTATTTTTCAAATCTCTTAATAGAAAACAAACATAATCCTAGGTATTTATTTGACACAGTGGCTAAATTAACTAGAAACAGAGATTCAACTGCTGACGTTTCCATAGAGCACAGCAGCAATGACTTTGAACTTCTTTACTTGCAAGATTGATAATATTAGAGAGAAATTATAAACATGCAACCGTCTACAGTTTCGCTTCAGACAGTGCACTGTAGTGTCCCTGAGGTAAAACTAGAATCATTCGCCGCTATAGGAGAGGAAGAATTATCTAAACTTATCAATCATCAAAATCAACGACATGTATGTTAGACCCAATGCCGACTAAACTACTGAAAGAAATGCTTCCAGAGGTCGTAGGTCCACTTCTTGATATAATAATTCATCCTTACACTAGGATACGTGCCAAAAACCTTTAAGCAGGCTATTATTAAACCTCTTATAAAAAACCTCAACTAGATCCGAGAGATTTAGTAAATTACAGGCCAATCTCGAATCTACCTTTTCTGTCAAAGATACTAGAAAAGGCAGTTTCAACACAACTGTGCTCCTTTTTAGAAAGAATGGAATCTGTGAGGTTTCCAGTCAGGATTTAGACCATACCATAGTACTGAGACTGCTCTCGTTAGAGTTACAAACGATCTACTCTTATCATCCGATCGTGGCTGTATTTCTCTATTAGTGTTATTAGATCTCAGTGCTGCTTTTGACACTATCGATCCAACATTCTTTTTTTAAAAAGACTTGAAAACTATATTGGCATTAGTGGAACTGCTTTGGCATGGTTCAAATCGTACTTATCTGACCGTTATCAGTCTGTAGTAGTTAATGAAGAGATGTCGTATCGATCACGGTTCATATGGAGTACCACAAGCTCAGTACTAGGACCGTTGCTTTTCACTCTGTACATGCTGCCCTTAGGACAGATAATTAGGAAGCATGGTGTTAGTTTTCACTGCTACGCTGACGACTCAGCTCTATATTTCCTCGCGCCCTGACGAACCTACAATTCACAAAACTAACAGAATGCATAGCTGACATTAAAAACTGGATGACAAGAATTTCTTATTATTAAATTCAGAAAAAACTGATATCCTAATCTTTGGACCAAAAAACTTCCTCACGAAAAACCTTGATACTCTCTAACACTTGAGGGTGCTCCATTAAACCTTCGTCCTCAGTTAGAACCTGGGTGTCTCTTTGATACCATCTTTCATTTTGAAAGTCATGTTTCTAGTATCTGTAAAACCGCATTTCCATCTAAAAAAATATATCTAAAATACGACATATGCTCTCAATGACAATGCGGACAGTTGGTTCATGCATTCATGACCTCAAGACTAGATTATTGTAAACGCTCTACTGGGTGGTTGTTCTGCTCGCTTTTAAACAGACTACAGTTGGTCCAAAATGCGGCAGCTAGAGTTCTTACTAGAACCAGAAAGTATGACATATTAGCCCATCTGTCAACATTACATTGGCTCCCTATTAAACATCGTATAGATTTTAAAATCTTGCTACTTACTTAAAGCTTTAAATGGTTTAGCTCCCCAGTACCTAAGCGAGCTCTTATGCATTATAGTCCTTCACGTTTATTGCGATCTCAGAATTCAGGCCATTGATAATACCCAGAATATCAAAATCAACTGAAGGCGGCAGATCCTTTTCCTATTTAGCACCTAAACTCTGGAACAATCTTCCTAGCATTGTTCGGGAAGCAGACACACTCTGTCAGTTTAATCTAGACTAAAACACACATCTCTTTGCTCTTGCATACACATAACACATTATCAATACACTAACATTTTTCAAATCCGTTAAAGGATTGTTACGCTGCAATACTTAGGTCGGCCGGAACCGAGAACATTTCCTATAACACTAGATATACCTGTACATCAGAATAAGAATGGCATCTACGCTAATATCTGTCTCTCTGCTTATCCTGAGGTTTTGCCGGGTGCTGGATCCAGGCCGTATCCAGATCAGATGGAGAAACCTGTGTCTGGACCTGCCTACAATGTAGCCCAGAGACAATGGGCCTACAGATCCAGTTCTGGCTGCATCTATAATTCTGATTTTAATCCCCGTATCCGCTACATATATTATAATAAATCTAAACTTTTAAATCTCTATAATAAAATGTATAATTCAGATTTTGATCTCCATATCCATTACATATATTATATATATCTTCCAAGGGGTTTTTTTCCCTCCTAGACTTTTTTCCCAGTGTTAGCACGCTGGGTTTTTTCTCCTAGGGGGTTTTTCCACCCCTGGGAGTCAGCCGACATTGGCTTAATGTACCACCATCTGTATATGTTACATATTACCACGCTTGTTGTACAGCTTATTTTTAACACTTTTCCCTTTTTTTGTGCTTCTAATATGTAAAGCTGCTTTGAAACATTACCAATTGTAAAAGCGCTATATAAATAAATTTGACTTGACTTGACTTGACTTGGCAAGAAGTTCAGTGAGTAACAAAAGATTATGACACACAGAAGTTCTCTCTCCAAAACGCCAGCAAGGCTTGCAGTAAACTCGATCATTTTGGGCAAGTATCAAAGCCATCTGTGAGGAATTTTACTATCCTTTTTAGATGTTCTGTAGTAAAATTTGGGGTACTGCATGGTAGGTGTGGTTAATGCATATAGGGATATAATGCATCAATACCTTGAAATCCTATGTCCATGGTGGGAAAAGTCTGCCTTATTGACCTTTGGAAGATGGAGGAATTCCCAAACACACTTGCATCATGCACCTTCCCCAGGCCACCCAACATTATTGTAACATTATTAAAGGTTCACACATTTTCCCTCATTAAAGGTTTTGGCCCTGAACATTTTCATATTAGCAATACCTGTCATTGAACATTTTCACTCACATAGTAAATGAATCAAGGCAGAGCATTTCTACTTTGACATCAGGACCTAAAACGTTTGCATTTGCATTGTAATGCATCACTAGATTTCAGCACAAAAAAGTACATATTTAACTCACTTTATTTGTCATAAGTAATGCTGTTTGTGTGTTGTTACCTAGAAGAGTTACAATCTACTACTGCAAGCGGACAATCTTCATTACCCACTAACTGTGGTTTCAACAGGCAGCAAACACTCTACGTCATCGATTTAATGCTTCAGCACCTGGAGGAAGAGAGTGAACTATCCAAAAATTGTGTCAGCTTCCCAAAGGTCCTTTGAACAATAATGCTGGCATTTAAAATGGCTAGTAAAAAAATGGCTAGTATAGTTCTTGAACAAAAACACAGGCATGCATAAATAATACTGTCATGCTTACTGTAAATACACTCATCTTCTGTCATTTTTTTTTTCATCCCCATTTCTGGGGCATCCTAGGATGGTCCTCACGAACTTGTGCAAAACAGAAGCAGCTAAAATCTCCTGCACAACAACATCTTGGCTTGACAAAATTCTTAGCCTTTTCTACCAACACTTCAGACATCCAAAGGCATGCTCAACTACCACCCTGCCTTGGCTGACTCTTGCATTGTCACGTTCTTCTTCATGGCTCTGTGTTCCATTGTCATGCTTTGGTGTGACAATAAATGGATAGATGTTTCCTATACCCTGTCCCTAGCAAAAACATTTGAGTTTGTCAGGATAAATCAGACTCAAAGACAGATATAAACAATCCAAACAGTCATTTTTTGAACAGATGTATGAATGGCGAGTGTTATTTCATTATTGCCCTTAAAATGTTTACAATACAAGTAAAGTTTTTAGAGATGAACAAGTACATTTCAACAAACAAGGTATTCATCCATTTTGTATTACCAATAATATAGAATTATGTATGTAAATAGAAACAAAGTTCTTCTTCCCCTTCCTTCAAGTCTGTACTGTGAAAAAAAAAAAGTTCTCATCATTCGCTGCACTGTTTGCCCATAGTTTGGTCCTCCAAGTGCAGAAAGATATTTAACCTGAATTTAATTTAAATGCTATAGTCAAAACATGTGCATATACTAAGCTATATTTTCTAAAATAAAATGTTAGATTCTTAACTGTTTTTCTTTGGAGCTCCTCGTCCACCCTCAGCTCATCATCAAATGAAAGTCAGATAACTGACCAACAGCTGGTATAGGGGTCTCTGGCCCTGTATCTTCTTCTCTTGTCTACAGGAGTTGGTGAAACGGAAAAGAGTCTTCTGTCTTTTATCCGGCTTCATGAGGACATTTACTAGAAATCTGTTATATAATTTTAGTTTGTAAGAACATCTGCGGATGAAGTTGTTTTAAATATAAAACAATATAAATGTTATTTGAAGTACAATTTTGCCATTTTGCATTGAAGTCATCTGAAAGGAAAGCTAACATGTCTTTTATTTTTAATATTCCAATTTATAAATGTGTTGCTGCTTCTGCATAAAAGTAGATACTTGCAGATTAGTAAAAGTTTAATTCCAAGCCAGTCAGACAAAGAGCAGTTCGGAGTAGGGACCACAGCAAAGCCATATGGACATGCTTAAAGGCATGAAGGTTCAAGGATTTTATTGTCATTCCAAAACATGGTACATGAGCTGGAACAAAATTAAGTACTGATGTCTGGTTAAAACCACTCACAAATAATACAACTAACGCACAAATAAATACACATACCAGGGGCGTTTCCTCCGAGTAGGCAAGGGAGGCAGTGCCTCCTCAAAAAAATAGGATGAGAAAATAATCCATATTACATATAAAACAACATAAATATTACAAATTATGACATTAAAAAGAGCGCAAGTCACTCATATTTCTTAAGGAACACTGCCCAACAGCAACACCCGCAGGTAAAGTTACAGCAGGAGTCATGCTTTACAGTCTATGGAGTGGTGCCTCCCTTTCCTCTCATAGGAATCCATAGAAAATCATCAGACCCCCGGCGTGCGGTGGGTTTTGTGGGGGGTAATTGAGAATGAATGGGGGAAAGTCACGTGAGAGGAGGCAATGTCTCCATCGTGCTTTGATTGGATGTAATTGGTTATGATGGGTATGATTGGTTTGTGTGATAAATCCCGCCTCTTGTTGGCGTGCGTATTCCACGCGTCAGTTTGACTGAACAAATGATGGCATAATGGGAAGAATAATTGAAAAGTAAGTAAACAGATCACCCAGTTAGATATCACCGCTTTATGTCACGTCAAAATCAAACTGAAATGGACTGAAACATGATGACTGTTTTTTTATTTTAGTGCAACCAGCTTGGTGAAATTAAAAATACAGTCACGTGAGACGACTCCATCGCGCTATGATTGGGTGATTAACCCATCAATGAGATCATAACTTACGTCATCCCCTCTATCTTCTTGTCTTCCTCAATAGAGTGCCCCAGGGATGACGCATTTTTGTAGGCAAAACCCGGAAGCGAGTTAGCATTTTAGGACTTCTGGTTCCAACGCCGTAAAGTCTATGGGTTTTTGAATGGGTTTTTGCTAAATCGCCTGAAATAAGGTATGTGGTTAACAAGCCTAAATACTTTCACGTTTTGATCTAGACATAAAACACACCAGTTATAACCCGCTTGTGATTTTTTAAACTTTTATTGTGTCTTAAAATCGGCGGTTGCTAACAAGTTGCTAAAAGGGACTACTTCCTTCGGCGGGGACTTTAGACGTCATCATTAAAAACGGGACATTTGGACAGCATTTCTCATGAAAAAGTGGAAAAGTATTCATAACAGCACAGATCATAATCAGCGAGCATGTTTTAAATAAAGTTATTTTTTTAAATACAGTTTGAGGAAGCTTGGGTTGACGACGTTGATCCGCGACCATGATGTGCTGTAGTCTGTTAATAGCCTACTGTTAGCCTTTTATATCTGACGACTTTATTTAGGTTTCAAAATCTATAAATGTTGTGTTAACTTGTAAAGATTATCTTGATAGACAAAACGTGTAAGTCATACCCTTTGTTAAAACACAGAGCTTATTTTCTGCGATTTCCAAAAGTCTATGGGAAAAATGCATAGGCTTTCAACCGAGGGAACCCGTGTGCCACAACTTCCGGGTTGGCCTACAAAAAACGCGTCATCCCTGGGGCACTCTATTAAATGATGGCGCTAATGGCAGACGCAGAGGAGCTGTCGATCGTGACAGAATATTACATGGTTTTCATTTGACACATTGTTTTTTTTCTCCTCAAAGACAATCAAATCTGTCAGAAGGCCGCAGCCCCTGTTGAGATTTATAAACAAGGGAGAGGATTTTCTGTGAACTGGTACTCAAGAGTGGACTGGCTTACTGGGAGTAAAGAGAAGAAGCGTTTGTTTTGTTGGCCTTGCCTTCTTTCTCAAGTACCTGAAATGGCACATGACTAAATAAAATACAATTCAAATTGAAAAAAAAAAAATTCAATTGAATGATTTGGACAAGGCTATGCCAGAACTTTTCAAACTCATGTGTCTCTGTGTGCTACCATTGGAATTACATCTGCAGGGGTGGAAAGGAGCTTTTCATGCCTAAAACGCATCAAGACCTACCTCCGCAGTGCAATGGGACAAGAACGTCTATCTGAATTGGCACTGTTGTCCATTGAAAAAGCCCTTGCAAAAGAATTGGAAGGAAGAGGTTCATGGTGGTATGAGCATGTGACAGAGAAGTTTAATTCCATGAGGGAACGAAGAATGGACTTCACTTTTAAGGTAAGAAGTCTGAAATATTGTAGAAAAAAAGTTTTACAGATAAAGGAGTTTATTAAGTTCAATTTGTTCAATTTATTACTCAAATTTACTGATATTACTCAGTCTCTGTTGATCTGTTCCATTTTACAGTGAAGAAATAGGTTAAGAGCAGACAGAAAAGGCAGTGAAGTGAGTTCAGGGTTTCAGGATTGAAAAATGTTCTGGAACTGTGGAAGGTAGAAATAGTAAAATATTACTGGTAAGTGAGTTTGAAATGGTCAGTTATGTTTATATTTAAAGACCTTCTATATTCTATATTCTTTCTATATTGAAATGCATTTTTTCTACAATTGCAGAAGATCCATATGTCTTGTCATCGACGCTGTTCAGTCTGCCTGTGGTCAGCCTGCATCTTTGTTCAGATGTGTGCATAAACTTTTCCTTGTGGTCCATCAAGAAAGAGATGGCAGCAGAGCTAAAGTAAGTCACATTGATTGTGATCATATTTGATGGCTTAAAGGTGCAGTATGTAATAATTTTGTCCGCTAGAGGCCTATTCAAAACAAAGGCGTAGCTTGATGACGGCAAGTTTGAGTGTGGAATCTTGGGACATGTGGTCTCCACCTCAACAGACAGTGCAATAGGACTTGGGAAGAAAACATGTTAATAGATGCGATTATTAACGTTACTGTAGTATGAAGCAGAGCAGGACCGAGTGTTGTGAGAGCTGAACGAGGCCGCTGGAGCGATTGCGCAACACACGCCTCACGAGCAGCGGAACTTTTATTATGCCACAATCGCCAGCGCTGCTTCCGCTTTACCATATGTATCATATGTATTGACAGCACAATTTTTATTGTAAGGTTATGATGTAAAATTATGATAACTACACTGTAGCTGCTACAGTAACTAACAAAATCTATCCAATACTGGATTTCGTAAGTGTCTGAAAAAGACAATTTTCACATGCCACCATTACATATTGCATCATGCTATATTGCAATACATACAGCAAATATAGTTTGCCAGTAAATTATCAAATTAATTGATTACTGTTTAGTCAGATGATATGAAACGATTACCATTTGTTCAACAAATACAACACGTGTACATTCAAACACAATAATTGGGCATACATAGCAAACGCAAGTTCAACGATTTGCGCGAGTAGATTACATACAAGTCAATGCAAGACGGGATCAGACTATGGATCAGACGCGTCCTCGCACGGGTCTAGAGACGCGATGCCCCGCGTTTGGCGTGTATGCACCATAATACTAATCGTGTTGATCATTATATGGCATACGTTTTCTGTAAAGATACGAATCAAAACAACACTCACCTGTCGAGTAAAACACAAGCGAGATCGCATCTCTTTTTAGGTGAAGTTTGTCGCGAAGCTCTCTCCATCTAGAAATGCTACACCGATATTGATCCTCGCTCTTTTCTCCTCTTGTCCCAAACTCTTCTTGGGTCGTTTGGTTGGCCCGTACGCTTACGTTTACGGGAGCTGTCCTTGTCGACAGAACCAGCGGCAGATGGTAAACAGTAATTATGTTCCATAAATAAGTAACACAATCCACCATAAAACGTGCAAGAAGTAAATAAGGAACTGCTTGAAGCAAGCTAGTGGTTTGCTGGACGCTAGACACTACTTCCGCATTTGTCCACGACACTGTTGTCATATGGTTTCTACGTCAGTAAAGGCGGTAACAAGGTAACTGACATTGACAGGCGACTGCACTGCCCCGTCATGTTTAGAATGGGATTTTTCTCATGATTTACAAGTATTGAAACATTAGAGATATCGTTAGTAATCAGCTGGACAAAATATATAACACTAGCCTAGTGGTTTTTGGATATTTTACTGCGAATATCTTACAAATTGTACCTTTAAATGGTGTGAAGGTTTCATGAACTGCTAATGATAAAGTTGATGGTAATGATTTGATTATTTTACAGGAAATCCCAAGAGTTCCAGAGGGAGATACGTCATTTCCACAAAAGCAGCAGAAAGACAGTGTTTTTTTTGTTTTTTTTTACTTTTATTACACAAATAAACAATGAAATGAAACTAGTTTCCTGTTTAACACATTTATATAAAAATAGCAGTGATGTCCGTAGTGATCAAATTTCATGGGTAGGAATCTGCCTCCTCATTTTTTAAGTCCACTGCACACCACTGACACATACAGATATTTAATCATACAAATACACACGTATACACACTAAAACCTTAAAATTAGTAGCATAGTAATAAAATGCAACATAGCTTAAGACAAAAAAGTTCAGTTTGTCAGTTCTGGTGTGTGGCAAAGTTAACAAGGCAGAGTTATTGAAAGAGCAAGACAAAAGCTGAAAACACTTAAAACATTTATTGTCAGCATCATGAATACACTACAAATTTTACAGTAGTCACAAATTATTTCCCCCAGAGTTAATCATATTTACATGGTTATGTTTGTAACGCTCTGTGTTGTGGTATTTTAGTTGGAACCCACGTGATTAAGATGGTGCATCAAGGTAGCACACACTCTAACCCTCTTCAGTCTCTGCAACAAGTCAGTGGGGGAAATCTCACAGAGGTTGTGAAGTACACAGCAGGCGAGCACTTTACCCTTTCTAGATTGCAATCGTTGCATTTCAACAGACATCTTCATCTTAATTTTAGTCAGCCTAATGCATTTTTAACCACAACTCTCACCTTTATTGTTTTATGGTTAAATACATCTTGCTATAAGGATTGCTAATGTGTCGTCATCATGACGTATTCCCAGTGGTGAACGCAAAACATTTTGGGAATCCGCGGCACAAACATACAGGCGCCAGACTTCTTTGCATGGAGGGAAGAACGCAGTGTTCAAGATGCCGTCTACCTGCTGTGTTATAAACTGCAATAGTCGTTCTCACGATAGAAGTGGCTTAAAGCTTAAGAACGGAATATCCTTTTATCATTTCCAGTGTGGAAAAATAATAGTACAAGCCATGTTTCAAAGGTGACAAAAAGGCGACGAATGGCATGGATATAGCAGCAGTAAGGAGGCCCAAGATTACCTTTGATAACACTCCACCACACATGATGGTGTGTTCAAAGCATTTTCACAAAGGTAAGTTACAATTACTCTCTGTAAATGTTATGTTGTGGGCAAATAACCAGCGTGTTTTTTTTACTTAAATAGACCATTAGATTTGACGTTAGGCCAATGTTAACTAGCATGAAATGGCTACAAAATGAGCTTAAGTTACCAATGTACTAAAGCGTAACGTTAATCAATTTAAAATTTTGTACATCTAGGCTACATAGCAATTTATTTGGTGACTGTGTTTTCAGGCAAACCTGCCTATGATATGTTGGAGTGTGATCCTGACTGGGCCCCTTCTCTGTACCCTTCTCGGCCATACTGAGGTCAAAGCTACGAACACAGACCGGTTCAAGCGGTTTAGGAGAAGAGCAACGAGATCATAACAACAGCAACACCCATCGCTAGGCACTGACAACACTGGTCCTGAGGCTGAGTTGGATAATGCAGCACCTTTATACCCAGGTAAATAGTAAAAGAATACAATATACACTACCGTTCAAAAGTTTGGGGTCAGTAAGATTTTTAATGTTTTAAAAGAAGTTTCTTCTGCTCACCAAGGCTGCATTTATTTGATTAAAAATACAAACAAAAACAGTAATATTGTGAAATATTATTACAATTTAAAACAGCTGTTCTATGTCAATATACAGTAAAGTGTAATTTATTCCTGTGATCAAAGCTGAATTTCCAGCATCATTACTCCAGTCTTCAGTGTCACATGATCCTTCAGAAATCAATCTAATATGATAATTTGATGCTCAAGAAATTTATGATTATTATCGATGTTGAAAAGTTATTTACATTTTTATTTCATGATGCTATGATGAATAGAAAGTTCAAAAGAACAGCATTTGTCTGAAATCTAAAACTTTGTAACATTAACGCTACCATTCAAAAGTTTTGTGTCAGTAAGAATTTTAATTTTATTTTTGGGGGATAGAAATAAATAAATCAATACTTTATTCATCAAGGATGAGTTAAACTGATCAAAAGTTACAGTAAAAACATTGTAATGTTAGAAAATATCTATTTTAAATAAATGCTGTTCTTTTGAACTTTTCTATTCATTGAAGAATTTTGAAAAAAAAAAAATGTACACAACTGTATTCACATTGATAATAATGATGAATGTTTGAGCATCTATTTAAATGGTTTCTGAAGGATCTGTGACACTGTAGACTGGAGTAATGATGCTGAAAATTCAGCTTTGATCACAGGAATAAATAGTTTAAATATATTAAAATATAAAACATTTATTTTAAATTGTCATAATATTTCACAATATTACTGTATTTTTTATTTTATTGTTTTTTATCAAATAAATGCAGCCTTGCTGAGCAGAAGATGCTTCTTTTAAAAACATTAAAAAATCTTACTGACCCCAAACTTTTGAATGGTAGTGTATGTACACTGTATAGGACAGTTCTGATTATCAAGCTCTTCAGGCTGTCTGCAGCACCACAACACAGCCTTTCACATGCCCTTCTTTTGGGCTGGGGGGTGTTACCTGTCTGCAGTGTGGCCAATGGTATTTTGATTGTGTTTTTTCATGCTCGTTTTTTGTTTTTGTCTGTGGGCTGTGAATCAAATAATGGCACAGGTAGCTTAGCTGGAGGCACAGGTAGGGCAGCTGAAGGGGGGGGGTGCTGGTAGGGGCTGGTGGGACAACCTTGTGCTTGGGTGTTTTATTTGGCTGTAATGTGGCCAATGTTTTTCTGACTGTGTTCTGTGCTCATTTTCTGGGTTTGTCTGTGGGCTGGGAATTGGCTGATGGCACAGGTATCTCAGCTGAAGGCACAGGGGGTGGGGGTTGAGTGTAGTGACGGGCTACAAGCTCAGGTAGGACAACCTTGTAAAAAAAAATTTTGTGCGGTTGGCAAAAGTGTCTCCCAAAGTTCTATGTCAGGCATGACACACACAGTTGCAAGGCTTTTGGTCGTCCAAACAACAAAGTCACAGAACTGTGACTCTGTGACAAAGATCTGAGTTTGAACTTGTTTGTAGTACTTGTGGGTCTGCTTCAACTCCATCCTTCCTTCTGTGAACTGCAGACAAAACTCCTTGTCAGTACATGCCTGCAGAATGTTATGGTCCTGGTGATTAAAAGGGCATTTAATCTCCACACATCCTTTCCCGCAACATGCACAATGCACAAGTGCATCAGGAGGTGCGCCTATTTCAGGGAAAGAAGGGTTGATTATGAATCCACAGTGTTCCACTTTCATGTACCTGTGCCGCAGCTCTGTCTGTGTGATGTAGGAGGCCCTTGTCGTATCCTCTTTTTCTCTTCCCCATTTAATGGCCTCTGGGCCATTGTCAGTCTGTCTCATTGAAGGTTTCTGTGGATAGCACACCTTCTCCACAGTTGACTTTGCTGGTCTGGTTATGGAGGTGGAGACAACAGTGTGTATGATGGAGGCGGTTATCCTTCCAGCCCGTGTGCTGTGCCATATGTCAGACTTGTGCTGCTGTCTTGTGTTCTTTTCCAGTGCAGCTGCCTCTGTGGCTGTCACTGCCACAAGGTGTGTCAGGCCCTCACAGTGTTGAAGCAGGATAGACAAGTCACAGCCATCCATTCGTGGGTCACGAAGACGCAGCAGTAACTTCGGCAGGACACTTGGCTGAATGGGATCAGCATAGAGGTGGCAGAATTCCTCCATTACAGAGCACAGTCCGGACCTGTGTGCATGCATGAGTTCTGTGAGGAGTTTTAAATCGGCAAGTGTTTTCTGTGGTAAACATGTGCCACCTGAGCGGGTCCGGATCTTGGGTGCTATGCTGGTGTCTCCACAGACTGACCAATCAAGTGCCTTTTTTCGGGCTGAGCTTGTTGTAAAGTCAATAGTATGTCTAGGCACTCCCTGCACTTTGGTTATATTGGAGGGCATCACCCAGTATGCTTCAACATCTGTTGGAGTCACATTTCCACGTAGACGCACAGCTGTATCTATCTTGTACAGGAGGGCTGCCACATGTGCGCACTTCTCTGCAACGCCAGCCATACAAGTGCAGTGAGCACTTTCCACTTCCCCACATGCTGTAAGTATGACCCATGGCTGTAGGGGCTTCTGGCTGAATCGCATGGAGTGATTCACCTAAGACAATAAAAGCATTATTAATGGCTTGTAGAGAAATACAAAACAGTACTAGCAAGACACATTGAGCTATCTGATGCATGCAGCCAATCAGGGGTACAATGTGGTTGGAAGTGGGCTGGGGATGGATGGGCTTACCTGCATACTACACTGATTTGTCCACAATACCAGTAAACTCACTCCCTTCATACATACAACACACTGCCCCAAGCCCCCACATGTAAACCTGTCACGGATGCACAAAGACAAGATGTCAGGCGGGTTCCAGCAGATCTGGATTCCTGGCTGAGTGCCAGGGCGGTGCTGGAGGAACTGACCAGGCGGGTTCCAGCAGATCTGGAGTCCTGGCTGAGTGCCAGGGCGGTGCTGGAGGAACTGACCAGGCGGGTTCCAGCAGATCTGGAGTCCTGGCTGAATGCCAGGGCGGTGCTGGAGGAACTGACCAGGCGGGTTCCAGCAGATCAGACGGCCTGGTCAGGGCTAGCGGCCTGGGAGGTGGCAGCAGGGCAGAAGGCTTGGATGGCAGCGGCAGGGCAGAAGGCTTGGATGGCGGCAGTAGGGCAGAAGGCTTGGATGGCGGCGGCAGGGCAGAAGGCTTGGATGGCAGCGGCAGGGCAGAGCAAGGGGACTCCATGTCCGTATCAGGGAGAGCGGGCAGCTCGGTATCAGACTCACTGGCTGGAGCAGACTCACTAGCTGGAGCGGACTCACTGGCTGGAGCGGACTCACTGGCACTGCGGTAAAGTTGGTTTCATATTCACACGTCCGGACTTTGTTTTTCAATAGCTTTACAACAGTGGATCCAAACGTGTTAGTATAAGTTAATTAATATTTTTGACATTGTTGACCATCAGCTACAACTAATTTCATCAAGAAAAATGTACTATTAATCGTCTGATATCATATTTTCGCTGAATCTCCACCGAATATCTTTCTCTGTGTGCTGGCGAAGTAAGGGACCGTCTCAAAAGTGTGTATTTTTTTCATTTGTTTGTCAGCAGCAGAAGATGGAAACAACTTGAGTCAGATATAAAAATGTATTAGATTACCTTGATATATTTCATATTGTAATGCCTGAAAATAGTACATTGTATACTTTATTGCTTTATTTATAGATGAACAAATTGATTTAAAACAAGTTTGACAACCTTATGGACATAGTAGAGTTTCACCTTATAACTTCAATATCTTTTTAATGATTATGCATACTGCCCTTAAATAACTTTTACATTATCAAGCACACTTCAATAAACTCACTACACCTCATAGTCTGGGTATGGTCAAATCTACAGAGTCCACTTGACTTTGTAATACAGCATCTAGATCTCAATACTTTTTATATGATGTCACAGGTTGTTTTAAAGATGGTATCTAATGTCTTTCTTTACTGAATATATTGTGTTTTGCGGTGTGTAGTTTCATCTTAACACTTTTAACCTTATTATTTATTATTCTCAGGTTAGGTAAAGTAAGTCGAGTCTGACCTAAATTATAAGCATTTTAAATTAATTACAATTTGGTCAGAAGACTTCTCTGTGTTATGTTCTTGTTCAAAGTCTCAAAACGCTATAAATCAAGCCAAGGTAGGCAGCTTTTGTAATCAATTACATTTCTTATAATTGGTTACTTTTCTTTTATATTAAACAAAAATGTAAATGCCAATAAAACTTCAGCATTAAGGTAAAAAAATAAAAATAAAGTAATTACTCTTTTGAGTCAAAGGTGTAGTCAGCTCTGGGCTTCCCTCTTGGCATTGGGGATACTGACGTATCAGTATCCGAAGAGGCAATCAACTCATCAGTCCTTGAGTACACACACACTTCTGTGTGCTGCAGTCCAGTTCTGCTCCTTCTTCTCATGGACAGGCACACACACATATCTAACAATAACAATAACTGTAATATCTGGCCATACAATATAATGCTTTTCTTAGAAACAAACAAAAATAAAATAAATAATAATAATAATAAAACAAAAATAATAATAATATTAATAATAATAATAATAGTATTGTAAGCAATGCCTAATGTTTAGTACATTGGCCAAATGTGTATCAAGAGACATCCAAAAACAAGGAGGCAGGGTAATTGCATTTTCTTGATATAATACAACATTGGGTGACCACAAATAAATAATAATTAAAAAAAAAAAAAATTATGATGACTTGTCTGTATTTGTATAAACACCATGTCCAGTCATGGCTGAAGGCACACTGTTCTGTTTTGTGACAGTGTACTGCAATAACTGTTATGTGTTTTAATTTCATTCTAATGAATAAAAGTTTATATTGAATGGATTGTGATTTAGAGGACATGTAAAATCTCCTGGATGCTCCCACATGCACTTTAAACTTTCAGCATATTTCCAGTTGTTACACAAATGAACCCCAAATTACTTGAATGTTATTAAGCACTCTCCAAAGGACACACTACAGCTCATAGTTTGAGGAATCTCAAATATACTGATCTCTGCTAACTTTGATATATTGTAACAGGAAGAGCTCAATAGGTTCCACATGATGGAACAGCCTACTGAACAAACTACAAGTCAGTGTTTCACTTCAAATGAAGTTTGGAGATAAGAATCCTTTTTACACAAAGACATATGATTCGGGTGTTGTCCAAACATGTGGTGCTGAACATGTACGGTTCCACTGTGTGCCATTCTAGCTTCTAAGTGTTTTGATTTATTTTTAATGAATCAACATTCAAGTTTAAGAAGTTTCTGAAAACTCCAGAGTTTACAAAAACAATTTGAAGATGTTTATGCATCATTTAGAGAACTTCTGTTTGCAGTTCTTCCTCCTTGAAGTTTCAATATCTTTTCAGTTGCAGTACAGATTGACCTAAAATTATGTTGTCATTATCAAGCTCTCTTTAAAGGACATACCACACCTCATAGCTTGACTATGGTCATATCTGCTGGGTTCTGCTGATTTTTTTGTATGGTGACATATTGTGTTCAATACATTTTACAAGGGAAAACACAAGGTTTCAGAACATGCTGTAAGTTCTTCCTTGTAGCCTACTGAACATACTACAGGCCAATGTTTCAACTCAGCTAAAGTTTAGAGATGGTCATTTTCATGTAAATATGCCTGTGGCTGACACAGTAGAATTTCACCTAAGACCTTCAATAGCTTTTTAATGGTTAAAAAGATTGCATTTGTATGTTTATTCACTGGAATGAATAAAGACTTTAAAGTACACACTACACCTCACAGTTTGACTGTGGACATATATAAACAGTTAATTTTACTATGTGATTATTGGGCATATAGAGCTCAAAATATTTTTTCATGGTGTAACAGATTGTTTTACAGTTATTGGTAATGTAATTCTTTCACTTGATTGAATATGCTACAGGTAAAAGTTGCACTTCAGATGAACTTGGCTGTGTTCATTTTTAACTAGACTTATTTAAAGTTAATTTTGCATGACATGACTGCAGTCCATTGTGCTGAAAGCTAATATTTAAGCTGTGTGCCAGTGTATTAAAATAACAGTTAAAGTGCTTTGTTTCTATATTTTTTTCCCAAAAGATTTATCAGAAACAACATTACAGCCCTTGTGTGCAAAAAAAGAATAAAACTTACATCTTGAAGTTGCACTACCTGCACCTTGAAGTTTACATATCTTTTTATCTTTTAATCTTTTATACACAGATTGACCCAAATTCACTAAATCATTATCAACACCCTCTAAAGGACATACTACATCTCCAAGTTTGGGGATTGTCCCATCTGCTGAAGTCTGCTGACTTTGATAAACAGTAACATAAAGCAACCAATAATTTGTACAATATGGAACAGAAATGTTCAGAACATGCTAGAATGTCTTCCTTGTAGCCTACTGCACATCCTACAGGCCAATGTATCAACTCAGCTGGTCTGGAGATCCACATTTTTATAAAGACAAGTCAGCATCTGACATGATACAGTTTTACTTGGGTAAAGTTGGTTTTATATTCGCACATTCTGACTTCTGATGAATTCAGACTTTCCAATAAATGTGCAATAAATTAATGTTTGCGAATTTTAAGCAGCAACATGATATTGACAACCAACGATTGTCAACTTGCAACATTTTTCACAGTCGATCAAAATAGGCAAGTATTGTTTTAATGGCATATTTACTTGTGAATGTCCACTGAATGTCCAATGTAGTGTGATTAACAAGGCTATTGAATACGGATGGCCGAATGTGCGAATATAAAACCAACTTTACCCAAGTTACAGTTTTACCTTACAACTTCAAAATATTTTCAATAAATAGACAGTTTCCTTTTAATTGACTTTGAAATAATTTAGCATACTCTAAAGTACACATTACACCTTATAGCTTGAGTATGGCCATTGTTTGAAAAAAAGAGACTATGAGTCTATGTTTTTATGACATGTTGATGTCCATGCAAATGGTACTGAATGTACTGAAATAACTTTTTTTGACTTGTTTTTAATTAACCAACATTTAGGTTTTGATAGTTTTTATATGGTTTACACAAAAAGATAGCACTGGTTTAAAAAATCCTAAGCATGGCTTGAAGAATGTATGAAATCTCCTAGATGTTCTTACCTGCACTTTGGCGACTCGGTATCTTTCCAGTGGTTACACAAATGAACCCCAAACCACTTGAACATCATCAAGCACTCTCCACAAAACACCCTACAGCTCATAGTTTGGGTATGGTCATATCTACTGAGTTTCATTGACTTTGATATATGATAACATATAGAGCTCAATAGTTTTCACATGATCCAACAGAAAGCTTCAGAACATGCTGGAATTTCTTTCTCACAGCCTAGTGAACAATCTACAACTCGGCTAACTTATGGGATGATGAACCTGTTTTAATTCATCATGATCGCGTCCATGTTACATGGGAGCTGTCCACACGTGTGGTGCTGAATGTGCACAGTTCTGCTCTGCTCCAATGTATTGAAATAATTGTTGTTTCGAATTCTTTTAAGGAGTCAGCTTTTTCAGGTTGTTGACTAGATAACACAAAAACATCTTAAAAATCCTAAGCATGGCTTGGAGAATGTTTAAAATCTCCTAGATGTTCTTACCTGCACCTTGGCGACTCGGTATCTTTCCAGTGGTTACACAAATGAACCCCAAACCACTTGAACATCATCAAGCACTCTCCACAAAACACCCTACAGCTCATAGTTTGGGTATGGTCATATCTACTGAGTTTCATTGACTTTGATATATGATAACATATAGAGCTCAATAGTTTTCACATGATCCAACAGAAAGCTTCAGAACATGCTGGAATTTCTTTCTCACAGCCTAGTGAACAATCTACAACTCGGCTAACTTATGGGATGATGAACCTGTTTTAATTCATTCATGATCCCGTCCATGTTACATGGGAGCTGTCCACACGTGTGGTGCTGAATGTGCACAGTTCTGCTCTGCTCCAATGTATTGAAATAATTGTTGTTTCGAATTCTTTTAAGGAGTCAGCTTTTTCAGGTTGTTGACTAGATAACACAAAACATCTTAAAAATCCTAAGCATGGCTTGGAGAATGTTTAAAATCTCCTAGATGTTCTTACCTGCACCTTGGCGACTCGGTATCTTTCCAGTGGTTACACAAATGAACCCCAAACCACTTGAACATCATCAAGCACTCTCCACAAAACACCCTACAGCTCATAGTTTGTGTATGGTCATATCTACTGAGTTTCATTGACTTTGATATATGATAACATATAGAGCTCAATAGTTTTCACATGATCCAACAGAAAGCTTCAGAACATGCTGGAATTTCTTTCTCACAGCCTAGTGAACAATCTACAACTCGGCTAACTTATGGGATGATGAACCTGTTTTAATTCATTCATGATCCCGTCCATGTTACATGGGAGCTGTCCACACGTGTGGTGCTGAATGTGCACAGTTCTGCTCTGCACCAATGTATTGAAATAACTTTTTCGTTGTTTTAAAAAACAATTCTGGCCTTATGTGTATTTTGTAACATGAATCATCATTAAGTTGCACCATTAAGTTGTCTATCTCCAAGTTTCAACATTTTTTTCAGTCATTGCATTGGTTGTCCCCAAAAACTTATCATTGTCAAACACCCTCTAAAGAAAACAATACAGCTGGTAGTTTGGGGATTGTTATATCTGCAGAATTCTTCTGACTTTGATATTCTGTATATAGCATGAATATAGCATTCAATAGATTTTACAAGATGAAACAGAAATATTAAGAAATATTAAGAAGAAATTTCTTCCTTGTACCCTGTTGAACATACTACAGGTCAATGTTTTACCTCAGATTATATATGGAGGTGCTCATTGTTATAAAGCCATGACAGTATCTGTGTTACGGTACACAGGAGGCAGACACAGATGTAAACAGGTAACTTGTTGTTTATTGACACCAGTAGAGCAAGGAGCATGAAACAGGTAAGTAGAGATGAATCAATGGATGTTTAGATGATAGATATGGAGATAGTTACTGTCCTTTTACTTTCAGATGCGGAGATCTGTGAACACGCTGGAGTTAGGAGATCGCTGGAGATAGTTGGAGCTGACTGGAGCACTCACACACAGTAGACGAGGTACACAAGGGAAGGAGGCACGCTGGAGACAGGTGAGTATGTAGCGGGGAGTCCTTGAGGTAAGCATAAACATGAGTAGATGCGAACGAGACCGGACATGGAGTGCTGTGTGTGTGTGCTCTTTATGGTGCTGCTGATGAGTGCGGTGATGAGGTGCAGGTGGCGGTGATCAGTACTCAGGAGATGGTGTGTGCTGTGATTGGTGAATGTTGGAACCTGACGTGTCTGTGACAATCTGACATTTTCATCTTAAAACTTCAATATATTTTTAATGATTACACAGATTGGCCTTAAATAAGTTTGACATTATGAAGCATACTTTAAAGAGCACATTACATGAGCATGCCTAATAGGGTTACTTGACTTAATAATAATAAAATAATAATAATAATAATATTATAATAATAAGGTAATATATAAAGCTCGATACCTTTCACAAGGTGGAACAGGTTGTTTCAAAATTGTTTGTAATGTCTTTTTATAAACTTACTGGATATACTCCAGCAAAAGTGTTGCACATTAACAGATTCCACATTCACATTAAATGCCTCACATATTAACAGTTATTTTCAATGCATGGGCTGGGTTGGGTCTTTATTAACAGGTTTATCATCTTCAGGTTTCAGCTGATGTGAAACTGTGACTTATAGTAGATATGACCATATCCAAACTATTTTTATTTTTAATTTTATTTTACCTTTGCATTTTGCATTTGTAATAAAACGTTGTGAAGCATGGTATACCGAATCAAGGCATGTTAAAATAGAAAAGGCCGCATGTATGTATAATATATCACCATAATCAAGCACAGTTAGAAAAGTAGCTTCTACAAGTTTCTTTTTGGTCTTAAAAGTAAAATTCGATTTATTTCTAAAATAAAAGCCAAGCTTCAGTTTGAGTTTCCTGATTAAATTAGCAATATGTATAATAAATAAAGCTTATCATCAATCCAAATGCCCAAGTACTTATAAAAAGGTACTCTTTCAATAACTTTACCATCAGATGCAAAAATACTAAAATTATCAAGTACTTGTGCCTGAGCTTTTGAAAAAAACATAAACTTTGTTTTCTTTGAATTTAAAACTAATTTTAAACTAACCAGAGCATCTTCCAGTGTCTGAAATGCAATCTGAAGCTCTTTCACTGCCTGTGTTATAGCTGGAGCAAGTGTATAAATAATAGTATCATCAGCATAAAAGCGTTTTTTGCTTGAATGTCCTTACCCAAATCATTTATATAATAAAAACAAAAGGTCCTAAAGGAGGTCCTAAAATAGATCCCCCCTCCCCACTGGGGACCCCTGGAGAATAATCAAAGAAAATCAGATTTGAGATCCTCCACATGAACACACTGAGTCCGATCTACCAAATAATTTCTAAACCATTTCAATGTTCCTGGTCTGAAACCAGATTTTAAACATTCTCCAAGCCATGCTTAGGATGTTTTTAGAGGTTTTGTTGTGTTATCTATCAAACAACCTGAAAAAGCTGACTCCTTAAAAGAATTCGAACCAAACAATTTATTTCAATACATTGGAGCAGAGCAGAGAACTGTGCACCTTCAGCACCACACGTGGGACAGCTCCATGTAAGACATGGACGAATCATGACATGAATTAAAGGTTCATCATCCCATAAGTTGCCGAGTTGTAGATTGTTCACTAGGCTGTGAGAGAAAGAAATTCCAGCATGTTCTGAAGCTTTCGTTTGGATCATGGTGTGAAAACCTATTATAGTGTTATCATATATCAAAGTCAAAGTCAAACAGTGAACGATCAGATATGACCATACCCAACTATGAGATGTAGGGTGTGTTGGTGTGTGAGAGTTGCTTGATGATGTTCACAGTGGTTTGGGGTTCATTTGTGTAAACACTAAAAATATATAAAAGATTAAAAGTAAACTGTGGGCGCATCTAGGAGATGTGTTTATGTGATCTAAGTCACAGTCCAGACACAACTATTGAAATAAAAAAATATATATATATTCTTTAAAATGAATTGGAACAGTTCTCAACAATACACTGCCACTGTGTGCCTTTAGCCATGACAAGACAGCAACAAGTCTTACAAACACAGACAATTCCCAAAATTGCAATTTATAATTTATTTGTGGTTACATGTTTAACTGCAATATATTCACTAAGGTTAAAGAAAGACATTACAGTCCATTTTAAATCAACCTATAACACTAGTTAAAAAGTATGCTGTAGCATTACAAAGTCAAGTGGACTCTGTAGATATGACCATACCCAGACTTTGAGGTTCACTGAAGTGTGCTTGATAATGTTGAAGTTATATTGGAGTTATAAAGTTAGAAACTGTACTATGCTTATAGCGTTTTCAAACTTGTAATAAAGTTAAAAACAAAAAAAACAAAAAAAACACAATATTCAGTCATTAAAATATTTTAAAAATGAAGATAATCTGATACATTTTTATAACTGACTTCAGTTGTTTCAATCTGAAGCTGCTGACAAACAAATAAAAAAATAAATAAAAAAATAACATGTTAAGACTTCTCTACGATTTTCTGTCCAACCATGTGGTGTTGAATGCTTGTGGTTGTGTTTATCATTCTGATAATAAAAGCATTTAGAGTTTTATAACGCTTTGGGTTTGGTAGTTTTGATGGGTGACTTATATAATGACAAAAATAGTTGAAAACCTTAAATACCTAACACATGTACCAGCATTTAATTGTTGTACAAATTTAATCAAAAGTTGGGTATAGTGGTAAAGTCACATAGTTCATTTGATTTTGTTCCTCAAGCTGGGCATATTTATGTGAACTCAACTAAATAGACTAGATTTGACATTTTCATTATTCTTCTGGATTTTGGTGGTGTTAAATTTTGAACATGCTCTCTGGAGCATGTTGAATTTGGATTTTAGAGGACTTATAGTTTCCTTTGCTGGTGTTTATAATTTGATGATGTTTTCAGAAAAAAAAAATAAAATAAATAAAACAAGTAAAATGGAAAAAGTAGTGTTGTATTCAGTGAAATACAAAAAACACTTACAAAACACTTCAGTTTACATGTTTCTTTTTTATATAAACATGTACATGGTAACAAAGTAAACATGGTAAAAAACAAAAAAACAAAACATTACATTTGCCACAAAACAAAAAATGTTCACGAGCACATTGCACAGGACCACGATTCATCTTCAGGTGGGAGCACTATTTTTAGGCATTTAGTGTGAAACCACCTTCTGCATAATTCACACTGTATCTAATTAGAAAATTGAAAATATGACATTTGAATTTGACTATGTTAGTATAGTTTTTTTTTTTTTCACATTTGCAGTGTTTCATATACAGTATCTCACAGAAGTGAGTACACCCCTCACATGTTTGTAAATATTTTATTATATCTTTTCATGTGACAACACTGAAGAAATGACACTTTGCTACAATGTAAAGCAGTGAGTGTACAGCTTGTATAACAGTGTAAATTTGCTGTCCCCTCAAAATAACTCAACACACAGCCATTAATGTCTAAACCACTGGCCACAAAGTATCAATATTTTGTGTGGCCACCATTATTTCCAGCACTGCCTTAACCCTCTTGGGCATGGAGTTCACCAGAGCTTCACAGGTTGCCACTGGAGTCCTCTTCCACTTCTCCATGACAACATCACGGAGCTGGTGGATGTTAGAGTCCTTGCGCTCCTCAACCTTCCATTTGAGGATGCCCCACAGATACTCAATAGGGTTTAGGTTTGGAGACATGCTTGACACTCCCACTCTAAGCAAGACATACTTGTCTTTGTACTCCTCACCTGGTTGCCACCACATACCCTTGACACCATCTGAACCAAATAAGTTTATCTTGGTCTTTTGTGGCCAGCAGTTTAGACATAATGGCTGTGTGTTGTTTGATTTTTTTTTGGTGACAGCAAATTTACACTGTTATACAAGCTGTACACTCACTACTTTACATTGTAGTGAAGTGTCATTTCTTCAGTGTTGTCACATGAAAAGATAAAATAAAATATTTACAAAAATGTGAGGGATGTACTCACTTCTGTGAAATTCTGTAGTTATTACCATAGGATTTAATATAATGATTACCCAAATGCAGGTCTCCTCTGTTTGGGCTCCTTCTTTTTGTCCACAAACCGAACAGTACTCTTCCCTTGACACTGCAATTATTTTAAAGTTAAAGTATACTGTAATCTGAGTACAATACAAGAAACTACAACAGTACTTTTATAATAGTTTTGAAAAATAATACCTGATGCCAGCAAAATATCTTTTGCCACCTGCCATCTACAGTTGTACATCCACTCCTCTGAGGGATCGATAGTGATGCTCTCAGGGATGTTAGGGAAGTTCTCCACCACCTGTTTTGCCATCTAGAGAGACAGCAGTAAACAGTACAATGAAAAACACAAAGTTGCAACACATTCATGTACACATTTTTTCTCTCATTACCTGCATCACAAAGACACCACAGCTCACACTATCTTTCTGAAGTGTGTGAGGTATTGTACCAGGCTTCCATTTTATGTTGATCAAAATGAGAAAGGAACAAAATGCAAGAGAGGATTGGAAGTATTCACTAAAGTTGGACAAATACATGGAATCAGTTTTGTGACATTCTTTCAAATTTTTATGATGAATCTGAATAGTCACAGGTTGTTGGAAAAAAACAAACAAACAAACAAAAAAACAAAAAAAACAAGGAAATGTACCCAAATCTGCGACATGCATGTGAAGCTTCCTCAATTTCCATGGCAACACATTGAGGGTCAAGCACAAAGATTGTTTCAGATTTAGCATGCAGATACTAGGATAAATAAACAATACATTATTATTATTATTATTCATGCTAGTAATAATAATAATAATAATAATAATAATAAATATTAATAATAATAAAACAATAATATAATAATAAAACAATGTCCTTCTAACATAAGTATTTAGATTGATCAATACACTATGGAGTATAATGTAACAATATGTCTTGTTTGTTTTTTTTTACTTACAATAAACTTCCAGTGCACATTCTTTATGTTTACAAAAGTAATCGCCGCATCGTATTTCTCAAAGTTGACCTGTATCATAAAAGGATAGAAATTCAAACAGTTATTTTTGCATAGATGTAAAGGCTAAAAAAAAAGTTCTGGAATTACTTACTGTTCGTAAACCTTGTCTTATCATCTGCTCCTCCGTACCATGCAGAATTACATCTGTTGTGAAGTGGCTTAGCTGATATAGTGGAGTAGTTGATCCCTTTGCATTAAGAATGGCTCGGATGTAACTCTCTATAGCCTGAATCCATGAAGTACAAAAAGATGGCAGTATTGACAGTAAAATTACCCATTCTGTCCAAAATGCTATACTGTCTTGCTAGTACATAAAGTAACTATTGTCATAATTAGCATACCTCTCCAAATATCCATTTATGGGGCTTCAATGTTTGAAATGTTCGATGATGGAGTAAGAACTCGCAATTTTCATTTGAGTCCTGCACAATAGCTACAAGTAGCTCTGTCGGCTTCTTTGTCCACAGCATGTTAACCTACAATGACAAACTTGAATAATTTTTCTTAAATTAAATATTACAATTAACATTTCTTTCTGCTTGTGTAACTGCACAGTTCTTTTTGGGGTAAATTTTTATTGAATGTAATATTATTCTTACTTCTTTCTCTGGAAGAAGTTCTTCTGAAGGAACATTACAGTGATCATGTGTTGACCCTTGTTCCTCTCTCTTCTGAGTTGCTGGAGGTAGAGGAGTTGTGTGCTTTTTTTTGGTCTTTTTTTTGTGGGGGACTGGCACTGTGTGTGGATCAGAGTAGAACTTGGATTTCCTAGCCAGGAACCTTGCATCTTTCCTCTTCCATGTCTCAGTGGGGTCACTAACATTCATTGGTGGTGCAGGCTTGAGCAGTAAACCTTGGGAAAGTGTGTGCTGGATTACATGCTCTTTGTACCTGGCCTGCAAGGATGTGTGCATTATCCTGATGAATGTACCCGGTGTCATTTTCTTCCTTTTAGCCATAATGGAGTGCTTGACGATGCCAAACCATTTCTCTACATGGCAATTGGTGTCCCTTGTCTTTTCGGTCACTTGGCTTGTCACGCTGGAGGCATGTCTTTTCAGATCACCCAGAAGCAAGCCACTCCACATTGGAAAAATTCCAATATAATTCTCAAAAAGGAAGTTGAGGATCCCTGGACAGAAGTAGGGATTATCTTCCGAAATGTCTTGAGTGTCCTGCTCCCTAGCCTCTTCCAACACCTTCTGAAAATAAGAAGTGAAACGTGAACTGCCCATGATTGTTTTTACTTGTTTTTTTTCTTCTACGTCCCACTTGCTTTCCTCCAGTTCATTTTCATCAGAGGGTTTGTTGGATTTTTTGATAATTGACTCCAAAAGAACAACACTTTCCTCAACACTTTTTGTGTATTTTGGAGTTGTCAGGATGGTACAAAGGGGTCTGAAGATATGGGTGGCTTCTGGCATGGTGCTTGCATTTTGGAGTCTGGCAAAGCAGAATGTTGTAAATTCTACGAGGCCCTTGTCTTCTGTGTGCTTGCGTATTGCCTGACGGACTGCTTTCAAAACATGGGCAGAGCACATATGCAAAATGGTGAATGGTTTCAAATCCTCTGGTAAAGTTTTCCCCTGACAAATATTGTACGCTCTGTCAAGATATAAGTTGACATTTTCCTTGTTAAACGCAAGGAAGACACTGTGCATCAGTGCCCAGCTATAGTCCGTTTCCACCTGCGAGATGTGCACTTGTGTGTATCTTGAAACATGAAGTGCAAACTGCATTAACCAAAACGTAATGGGGGGAACTGAATGTTCATTCGAAAGCATTTCAGATACTGGGAGGGGTGGTGCATCCCGACCCCCTCCTGGAAGTGTAAGGGAGTAGTACAGCACTTTTTTGTCTTGATTTGGAATTTTTGAAACCAATCCCCCAGTGGCATCAAGGTAGAGGGTCACAGGACACTTTTGTCTCAGATGTTCCACAAGAATACTGATGCCCATTTCTGTATACAAATGGACCCCAAAAGGATCCATGCTGAAATGCTGAATGTATCCTGGCATTTTAAAGTAGGATGTGTCACACTCTCTTAATATTGTCTGAGTAAGGTGTACATCAGTCAGCATGTCACTGTGGAACTTCTGTTTTTTTCTAACCTCTGAGCTTATTACCTTCAGCACATTTCTGTTAAGGCAGCTGCTCATATTTCCAGCCAGTATCTCTTCTGTGGGTGTTGATACAAGATTTTCATAAAAAAATTCACTGGGGCCATGGGTCAGTGACTGTGCAATTTTTCCTCGTTTCAAGTGAGTTGCTGGCCTAAACCTTTTTTCACCCATTTTGTGTAGGATTTTACCTTTCTGGGTGACCCAGATTTTAACCTTATTCAGAGATTTGGCTGGTTCGTTTTTTAACTTAAAGGTGTATTTAGCAGAGCACGTATTAAACGTGCAGACAGCCACAATGTGTAAGAATGGGGCATTCTTTTTTCTGCTAAGCAAAGGCTTAACATGCTGATATTTAAATGAAAGCGTACAGCAAGGATTTTTTTTCTTGAAGCCTTCATATAAATAATCACTCCATGGCTTTCTCAGTTTTGTGGAACCAGGCAATGGACATATTTTATTCCATTGTTTCCGGTCCAAAGTGATTATAAATGGTTGACAAACATTGTGTGTTTTTCTCCATTTACTTGTCTCCTGGGAGTTATCCTCTGTTCCACTGATTCGTTCCATGCCCTCCAAGCCATGCTCTGGTTCCTCAGTTTCTGTTCCACTGAGTGGTTCCATGCCCTCCAAGCCATACTCTGGTTCCTCAGTTTCTGTTCCACTGATTGGTTCCATGCCCTCCAAGCCATACTCTGGTTCCTCAGTTTCTGTTCCACTGATTCGTTCCATGCCCTCCAAGCCATGCTCTCTCAGTTCTGTTCACTGAGGTTCCATGCCCTCCAAGGCTCTGGTTCCTCAGTTTTCTGTTCCACTGAGTTCCATGCCCTCCAAGCCATACTCTGGTTCCTCAGTTTCTGTTCCGTTCATGCCCTCCAAGCCCTCTCTTCAGTTCTGTTCCCAAGTCCATGTCTTGAGTTTTGTTCCACTGAGTGGTCCCACGTCTTGTGAGTCCACCTTTTTCTCCATGTTGTCCTCATGCAAAGAACTCCCTGTATAAAAGAAAATTCAATAATAAGTGCATGCTTTGTGTATGACTTACAGTTGTCATCCATTAAATGTAAACAGATTAAGCATAATATTGCTGTAAGTGAATAATTGTCTTATTTTCAGCTATATTTCTGAAAAGTGTAATCATTACTGAACATTTTCATTAACTAGAGATGGTCCCTTTATTTATTAACTTATTTTTATTTGCATTTTTATTAATAAAAGTGCCTCCTGTCTATCTGTTTAGTGTAAATAAGCAAGGCTGTGCAATCTTGCATGCAGAATATGGATTACGTGTCAAAAATATCCCATAATATTTAATTATATGGCTTTTTTACAATTTTTATGACTCTTAATTACTTGTATATACAGTGGCAAGAAAAAGTGTGTGAACCAATTGCAGAATGTGTGAAAATGTGAATAATTTTAACAAAATAAGAGGGATCATACAAAATGCATGTTATTTTTTGTTTAGTACTGAGTAAGTTATTTTACATAAAAGATGTTTGCATTTAGTTCACAAGACAAAACAATAGCTGAATTTATTAAAAATAACCCCATTAAAAAGTATGTGAACCACTGATTCTCAATACTGTGTGTGGTTACCTGGATGATCTATGACTGTTTTTATGTTTTGTGATACACAATACAAATATACAGAAAATACAGTTCAAATATGCAGAAGTTGCTGGAAAACTGAAGAATCTGCAGGAGCTGGAGGATTTTTCTGAAGATCAGAGCTCAGTTTAACTGCTCAGGACAAAAAGAGACTCATGAACAACCATCACAAAACAAAAACAGCCATATCATCAGGTAACCACACACAGTATTGAGAATCAATGGTTCCCAAACTTTTGAACAGGGTTATTTTAATAAATTCAGCTATTGTTTTGTCTTGTGAACTAAATGCAAACATCTTATGTAAAATATCTTACTCGGGACAGTACTAAACAAAAAAAATGCATGCATTTTGTATGATCCCTCTATTTTATTAATTTTCTCTTTTTTTTGGAAAGAAATTAATTTTTTTCAGCACGGATGTGTTAATTGATAAAAAGTGATAGTAAAGATTTATATTGTTAGAAAAGATTTATATTTTGAATAAATGCTGTTCTTTTCAACCTTCATTCATCAAAATCATGAAAAAAAGTATCACTGGTTCCAAAAAAAAAATTAAGCAACAAAACCGTTTCCAACATTGATAATAAATCATGATATTAGAATGATTTCTGAAGGATCATGTGACACTGAAGACTGTAATGATGCTGAAAATTCAACTTTGCATCACAGAAATCAATAATATTTTTAAGTATATTAAAATAGAAAACCATTTTAAATTGTAAATTTCTCACATTATTATTGTTTTTCTCTATTTATTATTAAATAAATGCAGCCTAATGGGCATAAGAGACTTCGTTCAAACATTAAAAATAGTCATGTTTCTAAACTTTTGACTGGTAGTGAGGGTGAGGTTGTATATGACTGTTGCAATTCAAGATCTTGACCAAAAATGTATGCACTCTTGATGGAAATAAATGTTGTGATGTTATTTCTATTAAGAGTGTAAAATTTTCCAGAACATCCCAAACACTTTGACTGAGGTTAAGGTCTGGACTTTTCCCAGCAAGGATTATATGAAAATTGAAAGAAGTTACCGTGAAGACATTTATAATAGGCTATTACAAAATATTTATATTTAATACATTTTTTAATTAAATAAAAAAATAAAAAAAAATTCATTGTTAATTGATGTTTTTTTTTTCAGCAGAGAATTCTGCAGTTACCATTTTCCTCAAAAACGCTTAAACCAAGCTATATGCAAATGTGCGGGACATGAGTGAATGGTGATATAGCAGCAGTATGCTGCCCAGAATAAATAAAAACACGTGACACAATGGAAGATACTTGTCCCCAGCTAACAGATTTTTGTTATAACAACCATCTTCTAATATTAATTGCTGGTTCTGACTCTCATCTCCGCAGTGGATGCGCCTAGAGAGAACGTGCAAATTCACTTTCAAGTGATCGCGCCGGCGCCTCCATCATAGTTGTCTGCTATATTTGCTTCTTATTTATTAAATCCAGACAATTGGTTGATGAAACATTGATTAAAATTGAGATACAATTTTTACAAAACAAAATTATCTGTAAGGAAATGGTTTATACAACAAAACTTGATGAAGTAGGTAAAATAACTGCGTGAAATTGGCCACCCACCCAACGCAAAATATCGGCAAAATAGTCTCAATCGTTTGTGCTCCGTTTGTGCTGGTTTGTGCCGTAAAAAAAATAGTTTGTTCTGCTTTGGTTTTCTAGATAGTAAAAGAATGGCTGGGTGATCTAAGAATGACCTATAAATGTTCTTTTCGTGTTTTAAAAACCAAAAGCACAAACCAAAGCAGCATGCTTTGGGTGGGAGGCCAATTTCAAGCAGGTGGTCAACCTGACTGACCCACTCCATGTCTCCTGATATAATGCATTCTATCTTACTCAAGCAGTTCACTTTTCATAATCAAATAGATTACATTTTTAAAAAAGCAACATTATAATAAGCCTATTTAAACATGAATATGGAACTAAATACGTTTTCTTTAATGGATACCAACACGTCTAGTTGGCCTATACATTAAATATAGTGTAGATAGTGTACAATGTTTTATATATAATATATTATATATATATATATATATATATATATATATATATATATACACACATTTATTTATTTTAAGTATAATTTTGTGAATGTATTTATCAACTTCATTTGCGATTTATTTATTATTGCTTTACAGATTTCGTACGGAGCCCCTAACGTGCCTTTGCAAACGTAAAAAATATACACAGTTCTCGTGCACACAAAGAAACTTATGGCTTGCGCACGCGTTACAATTTCCGGTTTGTGTATCTATAAACTATTTCATTTGTGCTTCACTTCCTATGAAAAAAGCTTGAGTATGAATGAGCATGAATTAAAACAGATTTATTTGCTCAAAATTATAAAGAAAATGAGAGTCTGGATGTGCATGAATTAATAATCTATTTGCTTAAATGTAGGGCAGTATAAATCACAGTGTAATGTCCGCTTTAAGCAATCTTTAGTCGGCCGGGAAACCGCGACATGAATGACTGTGCATTGTTCTTTTTGCCAAGTTAAAAAAAAGGCTGATACAGTAAAAAAAAAAAAAAAGTGCTTAAAATGTGGCTTTCGTTAGGGCAATGCGTCATATTTCAAGAATTTAGGCCAATGCCCATTTTAAGGAATTTAACGTTGTGACGGTTAAGAAATCGCGCTGGGAAATGGGCTCAGTGTGCATTGTCATAATGCCACATTTAATGGTTAATTAAAAAAACACTGGTACAGTAAAAATTATAAAGATTTGGTTTTCGTTAGGGCAGGCTATTGTCCATATAAAAATACTGGAACTATAAAATGTAGGCCTACATTTTTTTCAAAAGATCAAATGCCCCTTTATTAAACCACTTTCTCGGTAATAATTTTTAATTTTAAAAATAAATATTACTATTAATGAATCAATTAATTGCTATTTTTCCAATCTATGTACAAGATCTATAGAAACAGTCTTATACCAGTTGACGCGATCGAGTTGGCGACTACTGTAGGCCTACCAAAGTGCTTTAGCCATATATGCCTATTTAAATAGCCTAGCTAATAAGATAAAACACAGTAACAACCCCAACAATCTGCAGACATCACAGTATAAGATAATATGTCACGTTCATTAAGAGGAATTTGAAAGTAAATCGTGCAGTTGCTGACAGCCGAAAAAAAATAGCTGCGTCTCATTTTAAAGGCTGAGTCCTCCAGAGGTTGCATTTGAAGGCATACGTCATCGAGGCAGTAGCATTAATAAAATTAACCGTTAGATTGCAAAAAAAAAGAAAGAAAGAAATTACAGTATTTTACACCCCACGAGGAATAACAGTCAATTGTTATGCTTATGTTCTTAAATAAGACATTGTTGATGACGTATGCAGCCTTCAAATGCAACATCTGAAATGCTGTTAAATGTGAATGACGCTTAATGACGCTTTACTGCCACACGTGATTTACGTAACGTCTCTGTCACGTTTACTCATTGTCTGCGCCTTTGTCTGCGCATTGTCTGCTCGAATGGAATTAATAGCAGAATAATAATAATTAAAAAATAAGACGTTGTGAGACGTGTGCATGTAGCAAAGTCATATTTTAGAATCCGTCGGAAAGCTATACTGTAGCTTATTTCCTCTCAGCTCTGCTTGCGCGTCCAGTGTGAAGCGCACATCAATTTTCGCACGCATCAACCAATGCCTTCTTTTGAGTTTGCCTTTGCCAAGCTTTGCGTTTGTGTGACTATTTACCAATTTATCTTTCAGGTGCTTAGTGCAAAACCTGTCACACAAAGCACAGTACTTGTGTGATTGGTGTTATCACTGAACACATGGGTTAGTTAGCTAGCACGTGTTCCGCAACAGCGTGCTATGCACAGGGCATTGAGTAACAAGTGGATATCATAGCGTATGTAAGTCAAGTAAAATTTATTTGCATAGCGCTTTTCACAAGGTGTATCTTACGTTATTTATGTATATTATTTATGTATTAATCTGCAGTTTATGTCATTAAATTAACATGAATGAATTGTAAGGGTGATGATACACGGGACAACTTTTTGAGCAATGTTGTCAGGCAATGTTGCTTGGGAACTTTCCCTTTGAGAATGGACAACAGATTTCTATCTGGATACTTTAGATCGAAATTTGCTGTTTCCCCTTGTATCATTTTCCCCTTAGAGTGGTACAATTCACAAGTCTGTTAAAACTCAAGTTCGCTCAAACGCTTATGTGATATGATATATGCGTTTAAGTAGCGATTTAACAGACATGGTGAATTGTAAGATTCATTTGAAAACTTATCGGCAAATTAGTTAATGATTATTGACTGAATTTAAAAGAGTGTTTCGATAGGCTTATTATTCATTAATTTCCAGTGAATGCGGCATTGATGAACCCTTTGTGTGTTAGTTTGTTTGTTTGTTTGTTTGTTTGTTTATTTATTTATGCATGGCTGCCTGAGTGAGTGATCAGTGTTGTGGACAAAACTTACCATAACTTTCCTCCAGCAACTTTGGTTTAGATGTGATGAAAGTTTTGTGGAAGCCACGGCCTATTTAATGATCCCTCACACTTTTACGATTATAGCTCCAGACGACCCACAGCCAGTGACGGTTTTTTTCACTGTCTTCTCCGAATAAAGCAGTGGAGAGCTGCGACCAAATAGGTGATCCATATTTTTGGGAATATTTTAATATTTCAGATGTTAGCATTTCTTGTACTACACGCTCTATCCCCCCTGCCTGTGCCCAGACATCTTTCCTTGGCTGTCTATGTCCCTTTTTATACCTACCCATGATGATATGTGAATGTTTCTTCTGTCTGGGCACTCTTTTATAAGGTTTGTAAACCAAGACACCTGTCTTACCAATTCATGAGGACATTGGTGGAATCAGGAAATTGTCATGCCAGATTAATTAATGTTAATGTGAATGTTACCAAAATGCGAAAAACACTAATTCTACTCAGGTGCAGATTGTATAAATGGTTTAGGATATTGCTCTTACATTGACAAATATCTTTCAGGCACTTGAACTATATTAAATAGCCTATTTATTTTTTCATTTAGAGTTTATTCACAAATACCACTACCAGCAAATTCTATAATACAGCAGGGGTACAGAAATACAAATTTGGTACAGTGAAATGGACCCCCAAAGTAGCTAAAAAAAGCTATAGGTGGGGGCCATATTTATGAAAAGAAAGAAAAAAAAGAAAGTAGAAGTGGAACAGACAAGATACACATTTTCCACCTGTAACCAGACGATAATAAATGAAGTGAAAGCACGCAAAAGCGCACCAACACTGACATAAAAATACATACAATACAATCTACACATACATCCCAGTAGACCATGAAAAGACAGTTATATATTAAGTATAGGTTGATAAATAATATTTTTTTAGTTGTCTTTTAAAGTTGGCCTACACATTCTTTGTTTTCTAAGTTATATATTGTCCATTTGAGCAAATAATATGAATATTCACACACAAATTCACAATGCACTTAAAAGGTGTATAAATTGTGTAAAAGACTGAATGAAAAAAAAAAAAAAGGCATGTCTTTTAACATCTTAAAATCCAACACCGCACACATGGAATGCATCGGTGCAGCATCAATACAGACATTATTCGATGTGCTTGTAGGGCTGTTGCAGTTGATCCAAGGATGTCTTTTGCATGCCAACACGGGGAGCTATCTCAGCACAGAAAGGTGCTTATCTAAGCTCAGCCTGAATTCGAACCAGCGTCCTTCTTGTTGGTAGCAGACAGAGCTGATCGCTGCGAAAACTCATCTCATGTGAAACTTCGAAACATATTTAAGTTTACGTATAATATGGTTCACATTTAGTCTGCTCAAAATCTTTTGAACTATATTCTGGAACATGTCAAAATGGCGCTCAGTCGAATCACGAGTATTCAGCACCATACTCCTGGACAGCGACCGTGGCGATCTTTTGCGCGTTGTATGCTGCAGAATTACACAATCAACAAATAGATATGTTGACTGTGTGAACAAATAAGCATAGTAAAACCTTGAGGTGTAGTATGTACTTAATAGGATACTTAATAATGATTAAGTCATTTTGGGCCCATATGTGCATGGACAAAAAGATACTGAAATTGAGGTATTGCAGTTTTGAAATATTGGGAAAAGGGGTTTAAATTTGTTTTTGAGAAATGTATAGAAAACTGTTGAACACTAAAGGATCTGAGGGGGAAAAAAACTTTAACTTATTTTCAATACACTGGCGCTAAGTGAAACCTTGAGCGTTCAGCACCATGGGTGGGACAGCGACCGTTTAGTAAAAAATGATAAATTAAATTCACATATTAAGATTTGCCGCCACCTACTGGTGGATTAAGTAATTTCATGTAAATTATCGTACAATTTAATTGAACTTAAATAATTTATTGTTATATTTATATTTATTGTTATGTTATATTTAGAACAATAATAACATTATTTTGCTATTTTAAAGGTCGGGTACACGGACTTAACGATTTAACTGGTATGGCATCCTTATAGTGTGTATGCTGTTAATTAGCTTAAATATTAAAAAAAGATGTTCAATAGTATGTATTTGTATTTTATTTCATTTTATTTTAAGAAATAATTATGAGAGGGGAGTTTTTTTATCACTTTCACCAGTTAATTTGAATAGTCTATTTCCAAGCTTCAGTCCTGCTGTGTCAGCTGAAACAGACTCATAATGAAGAGAGAGATGTGGATTCACCAGGTAGTCCAGACGCAGCATGTGAGATAATATTTTTTTTTCAGAAAGCCTCATGAAATAGCATGATCCAACAAAGAGGGCAGGATGTGCCATAAATATGTGTGAGATCTATCTATTTTTTTCTTTGACTCAGCAATGATGGAGAAGGACATGTGTTTTTGTCTTTTTTATTTTTCATCGATATTCAGTTTCGAATCCTGAAATATCATCATGCCATGCAAATTTATCATCATGAATTCGATAAAACATGTAATTTGTAGACTGTCCCTTGGAGATCGCTGACGTCATCACCACCCATAGAGAGCAATGTTTTTTTCCGCTTTTGAAGGACATCAACTCTAAAAGAAAACAGAGTAGTAGATGAAAGTTATACACAGAGGTGATAATAATAATCTCATACGAACCTTTTTGCACACGCTGTAAGGAAGTTATTGAGGGCAAAAGTCCGAATGTGTGAATATGAAACCAACTTTACCGCAGTCTCACTGGCTGGAGCGGACTCACTGGCTGGAGCGGACACTGGGATGGCCTCCAGGCCTTGAGGGACGACTGAAGCCTTCCTCCTCCTCTTCCTCCTTTTACGTGAGTGAGGCGGAGACTCAGTGCCCACCTCCTCTGTGGCCTCTGGAGAAGATTCATGGGCTGGAGCGCGTTCTGGCTGAGCAGGTGTTGCCCATTAGACTCTATGGGAGAGATAGTTGACAAAGCCCCAAAAGTCCAAAACCTGCAGCCCCTCCATCTCCCATTGGGGCAGAGGATCATCAAGACATTTATTAAAAATCTCTTTAAGCGCCTCATCATTATATTTTAGCCCCACCGCCTCCTTCCAAAACCTCAGGGAAAAGCACCATACCTCCTCTCCATCCTGGCGTAGAGCCATCACCACCCCAAGCAAAGCCACACGCTCCCTGCTCGTGGCTGGCGGAACAACCCTCATGCTGCTGGATCCTTGCAAGGGTGGTTTGTTCTGTCACAGATGCACAAAGACAAGATGTTAGGATCCAAGCGCAGCATTTATTGTAGGGTAATCCAAACACGTAATCCAGGACACAGGCAAAGGTCAAACTCCACAGAAACAGTCCATAAAACAGAAAGCCAGAGATATAAAGTGCACGTAACAAAATATAACAAACCACAAACAAAGGCAGAAACAACTGAGACTAAATAGAAACTAATGAGCAAACACAAAACAGCTGGGTGCAATGAAACGAGGGTAATGAGTCCAGGAGGTGAATTATGGGAAATGAAGTTCAGACAGGTGACAAAAGTCCATGTTGGAGTGCCCTCTAGTGGTTAACTTGGGCACTCCAATTTGTGATCATGACAAAACCATTCATCACCTTTACATCATTCATCCCTCACCTCTATCTTAATGCTGCCCTTATCGTGCGTGTCTCAGGCTGTACCACCAAAGGAAAATAAATGTCTTAAGCCTTGTATTTTTTAAATAAGTTTTATTAATAAAGTAAATGCACAGAACCAGTTTATTTGTAGTGCACTGACAATAGTTTATATAATTATTTATTAATTAAATTATAAAAAGACAAAGGACCTTGAGATATGTTTGGTAATTGTACCTGAATGAATTTAAAATTAATTTGGTATATTTCAGATCAATATATTTTTCTTAATTTTAATTAACACTAACTTTATTCTCATCTTAATTATAAATTTATTTCTGTATAAAATAATACTACCATTAAAACACATTTGATTTTCTTTTTTTAATCTAAGTGTAACTTAAAAATAAACAGATTAGAGCTCTGTGTGTGTGTGTGTGTGTGTGTGGAGAGTGGAGAGAGAGAAAGAGAGAGAGATTTTGGTTGGGTGACAGTTGTAGGTTACAGTTTGACAAAAGCACAATGTTGTGTTTTATTGCGAGTGTACACAAATATGAGTAAACACTTTGCAGTTTGAATGATATCCTGTATGAACAAAATGACAGAGTATGTTTTTATGTTTCCACTGTTCGATCGCGCCTGTGCCCCTCTTTCTCTCTTTCCTCTCTCTCTCTCTCACACAACACACACACACACACACTCACTCACACACGCTGGTTTGTTGAATTCTGACTGCATGCAGATAGATGAGAGAGAGTGTGGTGCTTAAAACATTAGCATACCTTTGAACGGACGACAGTTTTCTGCCCCACTTTTACAATCTCCAGGTCCTGGACCCATCCATCAGTAAAAAAGACCTGGGCCTGCTGCAGCGACTTGAAGTTGCTGAAAACTTTGTGTGTGTATGCACTAACACGTAAAATCATGTAGTTGTATGTATATGGGTGCTGGAAGTTGGGCAACAGTTTGACGTCCCTTGACCAGTCGCTCTGCTCGTAAGGATCCAGTCCTTTGATTCCCTTTATTTTCTCGTCATATCTACTCCTTGCATCAGGATTTAGTTTTAGGCGATATGGTCCGACAATATTTTCTTTAGCCCGCTGCATTTTGTAGGATTGTATTTTGTTTTTCACGTTAATTGTTAATTATTTTCATGCCATAACACTAACCTGCTATGCCAGCCCATGTAAACTGTCCAAACATATCCATAATTCTTTGCGTTCTGATGATGTTGCCGCCCAGTTGGTCACATGTCTTAGCGATCTCTATTGTGACTGTTGTCAGGAAAAAGGCTTCATCAGCCAGCTTGTCAGTGGATATGCAGCATCTCCAGTGATGTAGTGGCCAATTTCTTGTCCACTAATATTCCTGTATTGCTGTGAAAGCAACTTTCCTCTCTCAGCCAGCTTCCAAAAGGCAAACAGATGCAGAGGCCATCATGAAAACTGCCAGGTAGCCAGGCAAAAACATTCCAAAATAAACCTTTTCCATCAACAACTGCCTGCAAGACGATGGAAAACCACCCCTTATGATTGAAATATTCTGTGTGGTATTCCTGGGGAGCCAGAATAGGGATGCGGGAGCCATCAATAGCCCCACACATTGAGGTAACCATCTTTGCGTAAAGTTAAAGGATTAGTTATGCGCAGATCACAGTTATATCCACGGACCCTGTGGATAATCCCTGGGTCGTGCCGGTCAAGTAATAAAAAATAACATTCCAATTAATTACTGGTGGATGAGATATAAATCATTAGCGTGTTGATTTTAATAAAGACAAAGAACCCTTGTTTCATGCTAAAACACAGCGTCTGAAGCATGTGTTGAACTAGTCCAGAGAAGAACCCAATATTGGTACACTTTCCCCCCCAAAAGTGAACCTCAGGAACTTCCGGTGTTGGGGAAATATGGATATATGGAAATACGCATCCTTTAGATCTGTGGTGACAAACCTGTCCTCAGACCTGATTTGACTCACAATGATAGTTAGCGTCTTGAACCTGAATCTCCTCAGAGAACGATTCAATACCCTGAGATCTATGATGGGGCATAACCTTCCATCCTTCTTGGCAAACTTAAAATCCTGACTGTAGAACCTGGCCTCCCTCTCGTGAGGAGAAATACACTCTATGGCCTCCTTCGCTAAGAGGGACTGAACTTCTTGCTCCATTACCTGAACCTGCTCAGGGTTGGGTAATGGACCACCCCACTGAACTTTGGCGGAAGTAGCAGGACAACGAGATCTGGAACGGCAGTGGGGGATGAATTGTTTAAATGCGGCTGACTGTTGCTTTGCCTTCTGAAATCTATTTACGACAGTGTTTACTGCATTGCAGAAGAGACCAGAAGGCGAAAGCAGGGCATCGATGAGGAAAGCCCTGTCCTTCTCACCCACACAGCATCGGGGTCTTGAGGGATGATGCAATGTCGGGTAAGAGATAAGATGCAAGAGACTACTCAGCCTGTGGCATTACCCCATTCTCTTTTAGGCCCATCAAGGAGAAATAATGATGAATGGTTGGGCTTAAAATTCTCAACAAAAATGGCTTTTATTCCTGATCTCCACACCGAGGTGTTGAGATTGTAGGATCATACATGAACGAAGCCCATCAAAATGAACATGACTCCACTTGCCCAAAGATCACAGAGATCCCCCACCGAACCATTAGTGAGTCATAAAATTGAACCATGGTCCTAAACTGCTGAAAGGAGAAGGCTCCCCCATGTCTGCTGAATTTCAAACCAGGGGTGTATTAACAGAGCTGATCATCAAAAGAGACCAGATGACCAAACAACACCTTTTGACCGTAAGGTGTGAATCTCTACTCTCAGCAGGAAACTGAGGCTTGCGGAGACATCCCAAAACAAACCCCTTTTTGACTTTTTGCTTTTTTTAGGTGTAAACCAAGTAACAGCAGCTTTTCACTTACAGATGAGCATAGTGGATGAACATAACAATAGCAGAGCTACTGGTCAACAAGATCCACATGTCGAGTCAGTCTCCCTTCCCTCACTGTCATCTAACTCCCTCTTGGTCTCTTGTGCTTTCTCTCTTTTACCCATGCCATTTCTGGTAGTGAACCTGTGAGAATTATGCAGTGATTTTAGAAACTTTCAAAGAAATTATTCATAAATATTTCGAAGCTCAAGACTTAAACAGTTGTTTGAATTCACTCCCCCTTTCAGCATACTACCCTCTCAAATTTTGGTGTCCTACCCAACCTAAGCCAAAGAAACTGATAAGAGGAACAAGAAGCGACTGCCATTCCCATAACGCATTTAGCAGATTAGCAGGTGTATGGTGTCAATCCTATAAAAGAGAAGAAACTAATGTTGTCACGATACCAAAATTTTGACTTTGATATGATAATTTGATACGAAAATTTTGACTTACTTAAACGATACTATGGCAAAAACTTAAAACAGCAGGAAAAGTAAATAAATAACACATGACAGAACTTCTTTCTTCACCAGTGTGCAGGCTGATAATTCTGGATTTGAGCTTCATTGCCGTGAAGTTAGAGTTAGATTTAATATAATTTTTAATGTTTATTATTTTCATGCTCAATAAAATTGTAAATTATTTGCTGTTATGCTTTTTTGTTGTTTTTTTTAATACATGTAGGTGTTTTTGACAGTAAGATTATTGTAAAAATTAGATTACTGTAAATACTTAGAGCAATGTTATTAAAGCATAAATCGGTTTAAAATAACTGTATATACCCTTCACATATTTATGTATTTTTAAATTAATTTTATTTTTGCAACCAGATATCACTTATATCACTTATAAACTTAGACTCAATAATACACCTCAGGTCTGCTTGCACGAGTAAAATAAATAAAAAACACTCATTTAATGTTTGAGAGCATAAACATAGTGCTGGTATCACATTCACTAACCTGTCGCTCTTTAAATTCTTTGTACAATTCGGGATGTTTGACGGCAAGATGCTTTTGTCTCCCTTCGCTTGCGTTATTTTGTAACATCTTTTGCAGACGGGCTTAGTGGTGTCCGTGGGCTTGCCCTGACTGTCGGAAATGTAAGCAAAATAATGCCATATTTCACTTCGTGCATCTGCTTTCTCAACAATTTGTGGACGGTCTGCAAGAGCACCTGTATTTACAACCATACCTCTCGTTTCGTCACCATAAAAGCCGTTGCGCAGTTGAGAGGAATAAACACGCACTCAATAATGTGCTTTAGAAGCAGCACGCTGCACGCACACTGCCCCCTGCTGTCGCACATTTGGAAATACAGCTGGCACTCAAAGTACTGGTACTAATAAAATGAAGAACCGGACCGTTTTTAAAAGCAGGGTATCACGATACCTTTCTAGTACCGGTATATCGTGCAACACTAGAAGAAACAATTATTGATGTTAACATTTTCATTCTATCAGGAGGAAAGTATAACAACAATAATACACTTTATTAAGAGATTGTAGTTCAGACAAAATAAATAAATTACTCGACTACCTTTCAATTTGATCTTCATTGAAGTCTCTTCATTTAATCTCTCTTACAAAAAATCTCTTCCTTTCCTTTGGAAAAAAAAAAAACACCTCTCTATTTTTATTGGCAACTATTTCATACAAAAAAATATTTTTTTTGTTGCTCTGATTGCTATCTGCTTAGAGCAAATACAAGACAAATCAAGATAATGTTCACTCTCTCCTCAGCTGTGTCCTCCCAGTTGTATGTACTATTTTCTCCTACAGAGACTATGAGTTAGCAGTACACTTCACTAGAGGCCCAACAGTTTCAGCAAACAACACGTAATTGGCCATCACACATTTAGCTCACACATTTTTTTTTCTGTGTCAGTCTCTTTTCCAGGTCTCTTTGCTATGTGCCAACATATCTCACACTACTGACCCCGTCGCCCACTGGGAAGACTTAGAGAACTGGCTGAGTGCAGTGACAATGGAATTAAAGGCTCCAAAAGACATTGACAACCACTACCCGAGAATTAGAACAAGCGAATGCAGCCCAAGATGATCTGGCCAACAAGCTACAGTACGCAGAGCAGCTACAGGAGAAAGCCAAGGCTGATTTAAGAGACAAGAACAGCCGAATAAAGGCCCTTGAAAACCATCTTGAAAGGTCACAAAATGAGATCAGTAGCTTGAATCAACAGCTTGACTATGTAAAAGAAGAATCCGACTCGATCAGAGAAGAACTTAAGCACGCTTACGAGCTGCACCCTGAGTCAACAAGGACAAGACGTCCTCTGATTTCACCCCTGCCCAGCAGAGCCGGGTCCTCTTTCCAGGGACTGTCATATCACAGAAGAAGTGAAGAAGCACCACTAAAACCCTCTCCAGCCCTCTCAATGGAACACTACCCTGCCGACAAGAGAAAGGGGCCCCTCCAAACGGAACATGAAGTTGCACACGGCCTGGCACTAAAAGACATTGACAAACTGGCCAGGAACATCATCAAATTCACCCCAAATGCGGCAGGAGGTCAGGATGTACAAGCATACCTGCAAGACATCGACTTTCACCTGGAGATGAGATCTAACATCACAGACAAAAACAGACTCTATTTGCTTTGATCGACATCCAGTCCTGAGGTGCGAAGTTTCCTGGACAGACAGCCTGCACACACCAGGTCAGACTGCCACCTCCTCCGAGAAGCACTCAAAGAATTTGCAGACCCAGATTTTGATCAAGGACTGGTAGCCGCCCTAGAAACCAAACAGGGCTGACATGAGACACCCCAAGCATATTACAATAGACTCAGACGAGAAAACTTTGGGGCACACAACAAACCTGACATGGAAGAGGACGTAAACTTCAAGACCCTCTTCCTGAGAAATCTCTACCCTGGGGTAAGCCACCACCTAGGCGTCATGGCCTGCCCTCCCACAATGACTACACAACAGTTGAGGGATTTGGCACACAAAGCTTATGGCAAACAGAAGATGACCTCAGAAAAGACCAAGCCACTAGCAGTCTGTGATTTCAACACTCAAAATCAGGCCTAGAGGGCACCTAACATCACAACAGCACCAAGCTGCCACCTAAGATAAGATAAAGAGAATCCTCCTTCACCAAAGAATGGGACTCTCATGCCAGTGTCAGACCCAAACAACCGTGGGTACAGGCCACGAGAACAGCCACCTGAATACCACTGATCCTGGATACCATTGGGAGAAATCATGGGATTAGTCATGGTCACAAGAAAACCACTGGGACAATTCATGGAATCAGCAACAGTCATATGGAAACTCAAGGGGAAAAGGTTCATGGGAAGCTAACAGGATGTCCAAAGGAAATCAACAAACAGCCCCAGGTACAACCAGCCCAAGGAGTCAACAAAGAAATCCACACAATCCCGGCATCAATCAGACCAACTCAACAACCGGTCAACACAAGAACAAAAGACTGAACCAGGTACTCACAAGAACTGATGCAGATGTTCATGAAAGAATTCTTCAAACACAATGAAGAGGACAGGAAATGGGAAAATGAAAGTCAGAATAAGCATGACTAGAGGAGAAGCAAGGAAACAGCGACCACCTGGTACACAACAATGCTTAGAACATTAACCACCTATCTCACACTCACTATCCTCAAAGCACCACAAGTGAAGCTGCCATAGCAGAACCATCAAGGGAACAAGAGACTGAACCTGAATGCCTAACAACAGAGTCAGAACCTGACCCAACACCTGTCGACTCATTCCATGAAAACCTCCAACAACCAGGGGAGAATGGAACAACTCAAGTATGAGAAAGCGTCATATTGGTCGTCTCTCATTCCTGCGAGCAACAACATAAGCCGCAACACTCTACCTGTCTAAACCTAAACTCCAGTTCCTCAAATTCTAGGCAACCTCATCAAAAAAAGGTGTGGCAAGGAAGTTCTATCTCTCCATAACGTTAGAACACCATGTCAAGCTAGAGGCCCTAGTAGACACAGGAGCTGACATCACCCTAATGTCCACTCAGATTTTGGAAGAAAATCAAGAAAGAACCAAAAGAACCAGTGCAACATTCAAGCTTATTCCCACTCAGGATTGCGAATGGAGCAGGTGGCCTCAATCCACCTGACTGTCAGACCAATGAGCCTGATACACCCCGTGTACATCTCACCATTGGACACATACACCCTCCTCATTAGTAGACCTGCACCTAAAGATGTGGGCCCAAGTTCAAAAGCCTCTTACCTTTCAATCAATAGGCTTCAGAGAGGCACAGTGTCAAGTCACAGCTCACTGAGCGAAAACTTAAGTCAAAGACCAGTCACAAACATGGTGCCACATGGCAAGAGCTAAACTTCTCATCTGTGCGCATTCCAAACCACAGACTCAAACTCACATTGCTCTCAACTGATGACAACTATAGACATTCAAAGCACAACAGTTTCTGATGCAGTGTTAGCCCTATGGACAGAAAACTCAGCCAGCAGCCTGAAGCTCTTCAGAGCCCTGAAACAAAACAAGCCTGAACTGCCACATGCCAGCAAGCATAATCGCTTCCCTTTGAGTCCATGTTCATTGACCATGGTAACCTCCTTGGCCATCTGTGCTTTAGACTTGCGTAGGAATGACAGACACCTGAGTCACTACTTCCTCTTTGTCCCTGACCTGTCACACAATATCTACATTGGAGCCAACATCATGATCAGACTCAATGCCCACATGGACACTATGAATGAAGTAACCTGGGCTCCTCTGTCTTGCCAACTAAGCACGTCAGTAAACCTCAAGAATCTCCAATCTGGTAAAACAATACCAGAAGAAGTATGTGCCATGACAAATGAACAGGAGGCTACAGTACCTGCCTACACCAAGAGTGTCAGCATCTGCCTCAACAATGCGACCTGGCCAAAACTCTCAACCACAACCTAGGCTTCTTCCAACCTTCGCAGAACTGCTTAAAACTGGGACTAACTCTTGAAGCCACACCTCTCATGGAAGTGTCATCTCGCGCTGTGTATGTGCTGTTCAACAACTGTACGGCCAAAAACATCAAGATCCCCAGAGCAAGTCACTTGGGATGGCTCATCTGCCAAATATTCCATGACTTCGAGCTCACGGTACCTGTCATAGGCCCCATATTAGCCCAGTTACTGCCAGAAGAGAGCATTGACCACAGAGTTTTCACAGCACCCCTCAAACTATTGCCATTAATTCAATTCTGCCAGTGTCCCAAGAAAACATCTGTAGACCAGAACTCACGGATGATGCACACCTCTTGGTGTACACCATCTCAACACAATCTGTGATGGAACCAGACCAACAGGTGATCACCAAGGGCCTATCCAACGACCCTACAGTGGAAGAGCCGTATCCAGGGTTCAGCGCCCATTTCCAACAGATCTTGGACGAGGCAGACACCCTCCACAACGATGCTGACCGGCAGGAACTTTGCACGTCCTCTTACCTTACCTTGCAACCGGGGATTCGATACAAATGCGCTCATTTCGATTCTGGTTATCGATTCCTGACTTTTTTCAGTCATTCTCGCACGGTGAACGGTAGTGAGCATTTTACAGTTTTATCTATCTGCTAGGACCTGCGACAAAGACCTTATCTCATCATGCACGTGCACAGTTCATTACAGTCTGCACTGACTTTTGCTTCAACACTGCATTAATATGAAGGAATGCACAGTGTTTAACGGACCGTTTAACATGGAAAGCGCGGCCGCTTTCTCCTCCTTTCCAAAGCGCTTGCGCTTGGAAAGGGAGCTTGCGCTCCTGTGGCGTCTGTCGTTGCTATGCAACAATGAACTGTGCTTTCCCAGATGATGAGGAAGTAGTATCAGCAAAGAATAAATTGATTTCTAGCCCTTGCATTAGCTTTACTACTAGATATACTAATGGAGATGAGAAATAAAACCCGCCCTGTACAGCTACGATCAGCTGTTCGGCTGAGCTTTCGATGTTGTTACGGAAAGGCCGAAGCTGATTGGTTGGTTCTTGTCACATGATCTGCAGTGTGCTTGCGGCATTCTGAAAAGTTGAGATGTTTTCATCTCGCCGCAGCATAGGCACGCCTGTAAATAATTGAAATAACATACATTTTAAATAACGTGCCTACATTTGAAATAATGAACTTGCGTGTGCAAAAGACGCAATATGTGAACGGCCCCTAAGAAACCAGCATAACTCTCCCAGCTGCGAGTCCTGCTACAAAGCACCAGATACAGCTAAAATTAGAAATAGCAGCGTGTCACACTCAGGTACAAAACACAGATGAAAAGACATTCACCTTCGAATTAGAGCCTCATAATTCTCGATAAACTGAGTTTTGTTTACTTTATTTTTTAAAAATAATGATCATGATTAAATACATTCGGGCAGCTACAGGACAACATGTTCCAGTTTATTAAAAATTAGCCTGTAATAATTTGAATCATTCACTCAATTACTTTTTAAAAATTTATTTAATTCATGAATACTTGTTTAGGTAATGGACGATCCACCATTTTAAACGACTAATTTTTAAACAGTCACTTGTTGCCACCTAGTGGAGTACTAATTTATTCAATATTACTGACTTTACTGTCTCCAATAGCAACTGCCTGTTATGTATTTTATGTTGTATTTTTTGTTATATCTAAATAGTTTTGGTTTGTAATTGCTTCTGATCATTCCTTATTGAAATTATTTATTTCATTATTAGATGAATTGTCACAGTTAACGGTTACAGTCTACTGGTATAGTCTAAATGTGGCAAGAATAAAAAGGTAAAAACAATATTCTTGAAGTATTTGCTATTTTTTCTCTCCACAAAAAAATATTGGAATCGATAAGAACCGGATTCAATAAGCAGAATCGGAATCGCTAAAATTAAAACCATACCCAACCCTAGTCACGATGGCCCACGACACAACTAGACTAAGAACGTCCGGAAATCAAAGGCGAAATAATACCTTCTTCTCTGGATGTTGCTTCAGGATTCTGGACAATTCCTGTGCACCCAGACAACCAACACAAACTGAACCAGAGGCAACCTTATCTATGTGGATGATGTACTCATGAAGAGTACCAACGTCACAGATCATCTTAACGGAAATGGATCATGTTCTAAACCAACTGAAAAATTTGTGTGCTAAGATCGCCCTCCACAAATGACAATGATGCAGAACCAAAGTAAACTATGTGGGCCTGTGCATCAGACCTCAAGGTATCGAGTCACAATCAAGCCGCACCCAAGCAATTCAGAACATCAAGACGCCCACTAATGTGTCAGAATTGCACAGCTTCCTGGGAGTGTGCAATTACTCATGATAGTTCATCGAAAACTACTCCAATATTGCACATCCACTCACCTCACTCCTCAAGAAGGACTAACCGTTTGTTTGGTCAAAAGCTCAAGACCAGGCCATGAATGAGCTAAAACAATGCCTCTGCTCTGCTCTGTGCCTGGCCTATCCCGACCCAGGTAAAGAATTCTACCTGGAAGCTGGATTCTCCAGCCAGTGGCTCAGTGCAGGCATATACCAACTCCATGACAGAGACAAGCGAGTGGTTGCTTATGCTAGAAAGATGCTACTTCCACCAGAGTGCAAATACTCAGACTGTGAAAAATCCTTGCTCTCTATAGTATGGGCCATTCAACATTTCTCAAACTACATTGGTGCATGCTGAAAAAGTATGTCTGCAAACCAAAAGGATTGGGACATCTTCCCTGGTCTATGTCCACTGCAGCCATTAGCACTTCAGTCATTTGCCGTGGTATTAAACAGCTGGTTTCATTCATGGTTGCAACAGTCAATGGGGCAGCCTTCCAAGCATGAGACATTTGCAAACAGAGCCAGCAACTTGTGTTTATCTCCAGTTCTTCTTTCTGCAGCAGAGCCAGAGTGCAAGCCTTATTTCCTTGACATTTCATCATAGCTTTCTGCACTTCAGGATTCGTTCCCCCTTTTCTTGCTCCCTCACTCCCCATCCAAATCATCTCTTCCTTTGTATCTGGTTCAAAAGCAGGTTCAATAAGAGGTTTCACTGGTTCTGGGGCTGGTCTGCTTACGACAATACTGAATGCCTCATACCAATCCTTTCCTGTTCTGTCAATACCACAATAATACTTGCCTCCGAGGTTTCCACAAGCATCATTGTAACTGTCATACATCACTATTGTGGCCATACCTGTTCTTCTTTGCCACCCTGAATCTTCCATCCATTCCATAACTTGTGGGGTTCCTGTAAGCTTTTACATCCTTCCATTCACATGGATCCTTGCAGAAGTAGACTTGTGCATAGTCCGCATAATCTGGTTTTCTGCACCGCGGACAGTGCTTTTCCCATGGGTTGCAGTCAAACCTTACACTGGACCCTTCTGTGATAGTGATAATGTTCTCTTCCAGACCATGCGTTGGTATCACCGTAGCCGCCGTGGCTCTTCTGATGCGTCGAATAATGGTATTGTTGTTGTCAGGTGGAAAGCTTATGTTCAGGCTGGCGTTGGTCCCTGTTACAACAACTCTTGCAGTCTGTACCAATTCTGTGGCGAGGTACAATGTGGTTGCACAAATTATCACAGCCAACACAGTCATTATACAAGTTGTACCTCTCATTCCACATGGTGCCATGGTCTTACTCGCTCCATTTCTTCAGTTGGCCAGATGATCAGCACAGATGTATGCCCAGAAAGTGTGAGTCTACTCCTCTCTCTGTTCCTCGTCCTGGGGTGGAGATGGGACTTTTCTGTAGTAGCTGTCATGGATCCATATGGCCCTCTCTGCCACTTTCACAGCCGTGCAAGTCGTCAGAAGCACCTGGAATGGCCCCAACCACCTTTTCGCCTTCCAGCTCTTTCTCCTCAAGTCCCGCACCACCACAAAAATCACCTGGCTTGATGTTTTGCAGGACGGTTTCTGCCACCTTCCCCTGCGCAGCCTTTACCGGGACACAGATATTAGAAAACTTTCCTACGCAGTTTGGAAAAATGGAATTTGATTTGAGTAATTTCCAGGTCTGGAAAAGTATGGAAAAAAGAAATCAGAGTATGGAAAAATATTTGTGTTTCCAGACTATTGGCTCTATTCAGTTTTCTAATTTATCATACCTGCAAACTAGTAAATTTTGGCAAAATTAGCCGCTTTGAATCAAAATACGTCATTTATGTGAATCATTTAGATCCGAAGAGTTTTTTGGGGGGTGAGTGTGTGTGATTCAAGATTCTCACAAGAATCGAAAATGGGCTACTTTTACATAGACTGGAGTGAGTTGCGATCTTTCTTGGTGCTCTGTGGCGTGATAGATCGCTGTAGCGCTCGTGAACCAACGTCTCTTCCGCTTTACTAGTTACAACACAAAATAAACATGATTGAACATCCGAAGGTATGATGAAAGATACAGTACATCTTACCAAAATCTGTATCATGTCACATGCAGTCAGCCAATCAGTGTTTCAACTGCAGAAAGGCATCAATAAAACATCTTGTAAAAATGTCACATTTAGCCTACCTCAGAAGAGTCGTTCAATGTCCAAAAACGTATTATTTAGCTACAAAAATGAACTTTGAGAGGAGCATTTTGCTAAATATATGCACTATAGGCTATTGCAAATTCATTGTATTTGTACTTAACATGTGCTAATATATTAGTACTTGTAGATTAATCCCCAACAAAAGTCACACAGGCATGTGGTATTAAGAGGAGAAGGCCCTAGACGTGAATAGTAAATACCAAACTTGATTTCAACAATCAAACACTAATTTAAAAATCACTAAAAGTCTGTAAGACCCGGACTACAAACATGAAGGGGAGAAAACATAGAAAAGGAGACCGAGGCTTACCAATGGCAGAAAATCTTTTTGGAGGTCTGGAAATTTGAGTATGGAAAAGTATGGAATTTTGAAATGGAAAATGTGTAGGAACCCTGTATATAACATTTCATATCAAAATAAATACACAAACTACTTGGATTGTGTTGCATTTTAATGTCATGCACTTATTCCCTGAACCTGATACAGGGCAAACACTTTAACAGGGGTCCTTGTTTCAGTGGCTGGTGGCAGAATCTCCACAGGTGACGAGAAGGATGCTCCACTACTGACTTCCTCTTGCTTCTCTCCTCAATCACCCTCTCTGCCCATTTCTGCTTAAAGGCCTCGAACTACACCTTAAGGAAGGGAGTGTTTGCAAAGTTTTCAAAAGACATTCTGGGATTTGTTAGGCCCTCTACTGAGTACATCTTAAAGATGTTCTTGGAGCAGTAGAAGTACTTAACATCACCAGCCTGATAAAAGAAATGTATTGAAGAGCCTTTACCAAGGTAAGGAGACTTTGGTCGGCCACAAGCTAAACAGGATCTGCTTTGTATATTATATATATACATTATATTGATGTATATATATATATATATATATATATATATATATATATATATATCCACACAATATTGGCACTCTTAGTAAATATGAGCAAAGGTGGCTGTGAAAAAAAATCTGCATTGTTTATATTTTTGATCTTTCATTCAAAAAATTCACAAAATTCTAACCTTTCATTGAAAGAAAGAATTGAAAATGGGGAAAAAAAGCTCATTATGAAATAATGTTTTTCTCCAAACATGTTTGCCACAGTTATTGGCATCCCTAGAAATTCTCTGAGTAAAATATCTCTAAAGTATATTCCCATTCATTACATTTTTTTAGTACACCAGGGTGACTAGGAGCATGAAATTGTGCAGCCATGACTTCCTGTTCCACAGGAGTACAATATGGTAAACACAAGGCCAAATCCCCTTAATCATTCATCACAATGAGAAAACACAATAATATAGTTCTGATGTGCAGCAAATCGTTGAGCTTCACAAAAATAGAAAATGGGTATAAAAAAAAGCTAACGCATTGAAAATCCCCATTTCCACCATCAGGGAAATAATTAAGAAATTTCAATCAACTAAAGATGTTACAAATCTGCCTGGAAGAGGACGTGTTTCTAAATCGTCCCAATGTGCGGTGAGGAGGAAAGTTTGAGTGGCCAAAGACTCTCCAGGATCACAGCTGGAGAATTGCAGAAATTAGTTGAGTCTTGAGTCTCAGAAGCCTAAAAAAATTATCAAACAGCACCTACATCCCCACAAGTTGTTCGGGAGGGTTTCAAGAAAATCCATCTTTTCTCATCCAAAACAAACTCTAGCATATTCAGTTGTCAGACAAGACTGGAACTTCAAATGGGACCAGCTTCTGTGGTAAGATGAAACTAAAAAAATAGCTTTTTGGCAGCAAACCCACCAGATGGGTTTGGTGCACACATGGATAAAAAGTACCCCATGTCCACGGTTAAATATGCTGCTGGATCTTTAATGCTGTGAGCCTATTTTTCTGCTGGAGGTCCTGGACATCTTGTTCAGATACATGGCATCATGGATTCTATCAAATACTAACAGATAAAAAATCAAAACCTGACCGCTTCTGCTAGAAATCCAATAATGGGCAGTGGTTGGATCGTCCATCAGGACAATGATCCAAAACAAACATCAAAACCAACACAAAAATGTGTCACTGAGCACAAAATGAAGCTTCTGCCATGGCCATCCCAGTTCCCTGACCTGAAACCTAAAGAAAATGAGTGGAGTGAACTGAAGAGAAGAAGCACCAACATGGAGCTGGAATCTGAAGGATCTGGAGAGATTCTGTATGGAGGAATGGTCTCTGATCTCTCCTCAGGTGTTCTCCAAACTCATCAGGCATTATAGAAGAAGACTCAGAGCTGTTATCTTGGGAGAAGGACATTGCACTAATTGGGTGCCAATAATTGTGGCCAACATGAACTAGAGAAAAACATTTATTTCATAATGAGCTTTTCCACCCATTTTCAATTGTTTTACTTAAATGAAAGGTTAGAATTTTGTGAATTTTTTGAATGAAAGATCAAAAAGATAAACAATGCAGATTTATTTTCACAGCTGCCTTTGCTCATATTTACTAAGGGTGCCAATATTTGTGGAGGACACTGTATATATATATATATACTGTATACTGTTGATGTTGCTGGGTAGCTTGTAGCTTCTCTAGAATGTCCTCACCATCTTCTCAGTTGGAGTCTGGGTCAGGAACATCCTCAGGAACTCTCTTTGTGTAAGGAACCCATAGCTGGAGACGGAGTTGAATCCATAATGCAGAGGTTGTTTATTGACAAAAACAAACTTAGAATGAACAATACAAGACGGCAGGCAAAAGACGTAGTCAAAGTCCAGGCAAGGTTCAAAAACACAGCAAGGCAAGCAGGCAACAGGCCAAATCCAAAACAGTAGACAAAAGGGTAAATCCAAAAACAGGCTAAATGGTCAAGACACATGGAATAGACAGAGATAAGATTAAAGGCTTGGTAAGGCAGAGTTAACATGCAATACGTCGCAAGGTATTCAGCGAAGCACATGGCTTATAAGGCTACAAACAGGAAGTAAGAATACAAACAGGAAGAACCACTAAAACTCAGGTGACCGCTCCCTCTGCTGGAGGGATGAACTATGCATGGACTGAACTGTTACACTTTGCAAGTGGATTGAACGGAAAATGTGGCAGTGTTTTCACTGGAACACTGATGGTCTCGCTGCCTGAGTTGAGACGCTGAATGCTTAATCATTACTTAATCACTTTATCTAATTAACTTCAACACTGCTTCAGTGTTACTTAGGCTACGTTCCAGTCCAAATCTGATTAATTTTGTAATCTGATCTAAAATTATTGATGTCCACATTGTGTATCACAACTGTTCAGATCAGATGTGTGTCCCATGCAGCTCTTTCGTTTTCTGGAATATTTGCATTGGTTTCTATGGCAATGACATTGCATTGGTAGTTATACACCAAAAACAACAACAATCGCAACAAGGAGATGTTTGCAATACAGATGTTGTCTTTTTAAAACATAAGAAAAGTGTAGCCACTGCGCTGGACTACTGCGTATTCTGAGTTAGTGGCAGAAATATAGGCAAGGCAAGTTCATTTATATAGCATTTCATGCACAATGGTAATTAAAAGTGCCTTACATAAAAAAGGAATTAAAATAATCAAAATAATCACAACAGATCCATAGGAAATAAAGAATACAGGAAATAAAGAGATACAGGCAGACTGAAACGGATTTCCAGAAATGTGATTTGAATAGGATTTCAAACTACATTTTGTAGCTCGAAAATTTCTGATTTTTTTTTTTTTTTTTTTTTAAGTTCATACTTGATATATCTAATTGGATTTCAAGTGGATATTCACAAAAATTGGATTTGGACTGCCAGTCTGAACCAGGCTTTTAACTCTGTAGAGTGGGACCTAATGTACTCTGAGCAGTTAATTTAAAATTGAGGATTTTGCAGTGAAGTCAAGTTGTGGTTTTCCTCCAATGTCATTGGAGGGGAAAAAAAAGCTGACAAAATTTACGGCAAAAACAAAAGTGAAAGAAGAAAACGAGAGACGCTAATCCGAGGATTTAAACTTGAGACTGTATTTAAACAGGCACATATTTTGTGGTAAGTCAGAACTTATTCTTTATAAGTCATATAAAAGGATCTGCTGTTTAGATTATTGGTCTTAATGAGATTTCAAACTTGGATTATTATATTTTGTGCAAAATTACTTTTGATATATTCTCAGATTTCTTCAGATCCTTATATAACTTTATTAAAAGACGTGTAATTGTTGTCGTATATATGAATATTTCTAGATTCTTACAGAATGAGAAAAGTCTGATGGTAAATAATTGTGAGTTTAAGGATATTTCTCTTCCAGGACACTTTTTAATGTACAGCTGGGTTATTGTACATACAGTGATAATTTTATGAAAAATATGATTTGGTAATTTGTTGATTTATGTTGCACAAACGTGTGAAAGTAAGTGTACGCTAGTTTTCCAGATATACCTTTACAAAATAATTGTTATAATACTAATTGATAATAATTGAAATATTACAGTATTTCAAACTGTGCTAAGACCAGTTTTCACATTCACACACTGCTGTAGCAAAAAAGCTGAACCAACCATAAGAAATGTGTAGATTAATGTACCCGAGTATAACAAAAAAACCTCAATAACAGAAACATATTGTGTGAAATTATATTAATTTGTATTGTGCTGAACTTTAGCTTTAATAGTTTTTAGTTTCGGCAAAGTTTTTTTATTTATTTATTTTTTATTCTTCTCTGTAACTGGTATTATAATTTTTATAGCCTGTATTAGGGTTATAAAATTTATATATATATATATATATATATTATATATAGTGCTGTTAATTGATTAAAAACTAACTAAATCACACATTTGTCTGTAATTAATCACAAGTTTTAATGAATTTTTTACAATATGTATAATACTTTTACAATGAATGTATAAATATTGAATATTAATAATTACATTTAAAAAGCAGTTTAGAAAATGAAGGCTGGGAAATATCTTCCTCTTTGATGCCCTCAGCGTCTATTAAAAGTTTCAGTTCCTCTCTGCTGATGATGCAGTTTTGGTCAGAGTCATGTGAAATTAGAGTCTGGGCAGAAATACAAAATTGAGGTCAGTCACATGTGTCTTAATTTTAAGAAAAAAGCAAATGTCTATGAAGACCAAAAAAAAAAAACAAGAAAAGGCAGAATAACGACCCTGATCCTTAAATGAAAAGAGGAGATGATTTAAATTCAAACATTCTTTTTTAAAATTAAAGATTATATTAATTGAACTAATGTTTGCTATATTATATTATATTATATTATATTATATTATATTATATTATATTATTATGGGTTAAAGCATTTTCACACTACAGCATCTTTATATACTACAGAAAACTTTTTAAACATAAAAGGTCTAAACAACTTCTATTTTTAGGAAATGAGAATAAGAGCACACTGACTCTAAAATGAGTTCTCCATCTCCTGAACAAACGGTGCGTCACTGAAGAGTGATCAGTCCACGATGGATGTTCTCCTTGAATTCAGTGATGCATGAACTCTGACCCCAGGTGAGACACTATTTTTGCAATTAGCACACACTTTTATCTAAAAAGACTTAAAGAACAGTTAGTGTCAACAATGAGTAAATGTACATGTAATGGTGAATTCAGTTTAGCTAGTGGTCTAAAATGCCATTTTGTCTTTTATCAGAGTTTGCATGAGACAGATCAAAGTCTCCAGAACCAAGCTGTGTGTCTGTGAAGAGTAACGCATCCATGAATCACCCATTTCAATTCAGTGATGAACCAGTGACCTCTGACCCCCTGTTAGTATAAACATGAAATTGCAAATTCACTGTAGTACATATTGTATGAATAGTGATTTAAGAGACTCATGTGAGAAACATGTGAGAATTATCTTTTAAAGGTGACCTATTATGCCCCTTTTTCAAGATGTATTATAAGTCTCAGGTGTTCCCAGAATGTGTTTGTGAAGTTTCAGCTCTAAATACCCCACGTCACACCTCTCTTCCTCTCTCTGCACTGGCTACCTGTCACGGTTCATGGGATCACTGACTCATTCTCTCGGTTTGTGTGCATGTGTGTCTGTTATTGTTAAGCTGTCAGTGTCAGTTCTTCAATTGGCGTTACTGTACTGATTGACTGGTGCGGCTTGTTATCTGTCCCTATATGTAGCCTTGTGTTTGCTGTGTTCTTTGTCAGATCTTTCTGGTGTCTACGTCTTGCCCCCAAAGCCTGTTTTACGTGTTGCACTTCTACATCTGACCAGCTTGCCTTGTTTTTCTGTTCTGCTGTGGAACTAATATACTGTGTTTGCATTCGCTACTGGATCTTGTTTATTTGCTGCGTGACAGCTACCACTTGCTGCTTGCATCAAGTTCAAGGCATTGACACTTACTAACAGATCTGCCACAGGCTCAACACCCTCCTACTTACACTCACTCTTAAGTGGATGTAATGAACATCTACTGCAGACAAGTTTATTGAAGAGCAGCTTTTCTTCCAAAACATGATCAAACACTCGTGCCCATATGTTCGCCCATGGGCGTGCTGGTCTGAAAATGAGGTGTGTTCAGGTGCACTGTTGGCACATTGCTATTTTGAGGCAACTGAAAATTATTGCGGCATTAACATTGCGGCATTAAAAAAAAAAAAAAAAACTGGTCTAAAGTCAATGCCACAGTATTTTTATTTTTTGTTATTTAAAGGGCACGTTAGTAATATTTGCCTATAGGTGGGTGCACAACATGTGTACACTCTGCTTGTTATACACACAGAGATGTGCAGCAGCACACAACATTTTTAAATATTAAAAATAAAAGGATTCCTCTCTGGAGAAGCGTTCAGTCTTTCCGCTTGCAAATTCTGCCATGTAAATAGCGAATCCGCCATAGCGCAAGCGCAGCTTTTAAAGGGCATGGGAGAGGAGATGCATATTATGCAAAACACACCCATGACTCATTAAGAGTCTGGGTACAACCCTTTTTAACCAATGCTCCTGGCACAGCGATCGTTTTTGTGCATTGTTTAACTAGCAAAAGTGGATTTGGACACGCCTAAGTACATCTGTGCCATGCTCTACGACCATGCGCTTAGATCATTAAAATAGGGCCCATGGACTTACCAAACAGTGGTTACAAGGACAAAGCTAGACAGGGAACAATGGAAACATGAAGGCTAATTATACAGACAGACTAATGACTAACAAAGAACACCTGTACACAATCAAACAATGAACCAGTGAGAACACAGGACACATGACTAAACTAACCAATGAGAATATTACACACACACACAAAAAAATTGTTAATATAATTTTTAATATAAAGATTATTCTACACTAATCTGTATTTTGCTATATTATATTAAGGTTTTTTAAAGGTTTATTAATTATTTTAACAATCTAAAATCACATTGCATATGATCTAAAACCCCATAATTGATATTTTTCTTGCTTTGTTTCTAATGGTTATTGAAATCACTGTCATAGTCATTTTGTTACTCTTCTTTTTAATTTCAACAGAAAGGAGACATATGAGCCGATTAGATCTGTGCCACTCTCTATATCCCACTATCAGACCCACATCAGTCAGGATAAAACTGAAGCAGTCCTGCAGACACATACACTGGAGTCTGGAGACCTGCAGAGAGTCAAAGACCAGCACAAATAGCATGAAGAACAGTATGAGAGATTATTTGAGGAAAAATCTCCAAGAGAATGTAACCTTCCTGACCAGATCTAACACACGCTCTACATCATAGAGGGAGAGAGAAAGCGTGAATGAGGAACATGAGGTTTTACAGATGGAGAAAACAGACAGAACACAGACACATCCAATCTTCTGCAATGACATCTTTAAAGCCTCACTGAACAAGGATGTGAGGAGAAAGACCAATCAAGACTGTTCTTACTAACGGCATCGCAGGAATTGGAAAACCGTCTCTGTCCAGAAGTTTGTTCTAGACTGGGCTGAGGGAAAAGCCAATCAGGATGTGGATTTCATGTTTGTGCTTCCATTTCGAGAGCTGAACTTGATTAGAGACCATCAGTACAGTCTTTACAGACTTCTGCTGAACTTTTATCCTGAACTTCAAGATGCTAACTCAAGTTTTAGAGGAGTGTAAAGTTGTGTTCATCTTTGATGGTCTGATGAAAGCAGAATGACACTGATGTTTCCGATACTCAGAAAGTTTCTGATGTGACTGAGACTTCATCAGTGGGTGTGTTGATGTCAAACCTCATTAAAGGAGAGCTGCTTCCCTCTGCTCTCATTTGGATCACCTCCAGACCAGCAGCAGCCAATCAGATCCCCTCCAAATACATCAACCGTCAGACAGAAATTCAGGGATTCAATGAGCCTCAGAAGGAGGAATATTTCAGGAAGAGAATCAGTGATGAGCATGAAGCCAGCAGAATCATCTCACATATCAGAAGAGCAAGAAGCCTCCACATCATGTGCCACATACCCATCTTCTGCTGGATCTCAGCCACTGGCTTCAAAACTCCTGGAAAAAGATCTGAGTGCAGAAATCCCCCAAACTCTGACTGAAATGTACATCCACTTCCTGCTGATTCAGATCAACATGAGGAATCAGAAGTATGAAGTGAGAGATCCAGAGAAATGTTTGCAGTCCAACAGAGAAGTAATTGTGAAACTTGCCGAGTGGCTTTCAAACAGCTGATGAGGGCAATGTGATGTTCTGTGAGGAAGACCTGAGAGAGAGTGGCATAGACGTCACTAAAGCCTCGGTGTATTCTGGGATTTGCACTGAGATCTTTAAGGAGGAATCTCTGATAAATCAGAGAAAAGTCTACAGCTTCATTCATTTAAGCATCCAGGAGTTTCTAGCTGCTTTCCCATGTGTTTTACTGCTATTTAAGCACCATGGAGACACTTAAGGTTTTTGTTTCAATGCATAATCTGCATAAAAGTGCAGTAGATAAAGCCCTCGAGAGTGAGAATGGACACCTGGATCTGTTTCTGCGGTTTCTGCTGGGCATCTCACTGGAGTCTAATCAGAGACTCTTACAGGGTCTACTGACACACACAGAGAACAGCTCAGAGAGCATCAGCAGTACCACACAATACATTAAAGAGAAGATCAATGATGGACAAGGACTCTCCACTGAAAGATCCATCAATCTGTTCCTCTGTCTGCTGCAAATTAAAGATCAGACTCTGTCCAGAGAGATTCAGGAGTTTGTGAAATCAGACAAACCTCAGAGAAGAAACTGTCTCCTGCTCACTGTTCAACAATCACCTACATGCTTCAAATGTCAGAGGAGGTGCTGGATGAGCTGGACCCCAAGAAATACAACACATCAGATGAGGGTAGAAGAAGACTGATACCAGCTGTGATCAACTGCAGAAAAGCTCTGTGAGTGATTAATCATGTCTTTCATCAGGTTCTTTATGGATAGAATTACAGTTTCTGCTGTCATGCCAATAATACATCTGAGTATCATGTATATTCAGAATAGAATATAACTATTATTGAAATACCCATTGTAGAAAGAGATTAAATTTAATTTTCAATTATTCTACTCATTTCAGTCTTGCTGGCTGTAATCTCCTAGTCAGTCCTTGAAATGTGTCATCAGCTACAATCATCAAACTGTGTCTTGAGAGAGCTGGACCTGAACAATGACCTGCAGACTCAGGAGTTAAGTTGCTCTCTGATGGACTGAAGAGTGCAAACTGTCAGCTGGAGATACTGAGGTATAAGAACATATAAGAGATAATGTACAGTCAGCCGGTCATAATGTTAATATGTCTGTAGATGATTGACTGTGTATCTGTAGGTTGTCTGGCTGTATGGTGACAGGGCGGCTGTGGTTTATGTGTCCTTCAGCTCTGAGTTCAAAACCCCTTACACCTGAGAGAGCGGGATCTGAGCTACAATCATCCAGACATTAGGATCCAGCTGCTAAACACAAACTGAAGGACCCAAACTACAAATTGAAGATACTTAAGTATGTGTAGCGTAAGAGCATTATTTGGTTTTACAGTAGATTGCTTATACTGTTAATCTCAGTTGATTAAACAAAAGGTTGAACAAACTGTGAATCATGCCTACTTAAATGAAATGCCTAAGTAAATTTCATTAAATACAAGTATGTCAAGTCAAGTCACCTTAATTTCTATAGCAGTTTATACAATACAGACTGTTTCAAAGCAGCTTCACAGTAATAAACAGGAAAATAACATGTTAATGTTGCAAAGTTTTTAATTATGAAACAATATAAAGCAGTTGTTAACACAGCTCTATTGATAATAATAGTATCATTATTTAGCTCTTTCTATCTCTGCATGTTTGGTTCAGGTATACCCTACATTATGGGCACAAAATATCCCCATAAAGATGGCAATATCCAAAATCCTTGTGGGGACATTTTTTGGTCTCCATGAGTAAAACAGTTGGTTGTCATCCACTATGACTATATTCACGACAGATCATACCAAAATTGGGCTAATATCAGTATTCTAAACCCAACAAAAGAGAGATCTTTTCAAGAATTTTATTTTTTAAACCTTTCACACGCAAGTTTAAAATTCTGGTTGAGCCCCCAGTGGTGAGTTCATTTTTCCTTTTTTTTTAAAAATATTAAAAAAAAAATGTGTTAACTATAGCATGAAATATCTGATATAACCATATATACCTCTATGTTTGTGCTATCATTTTTGCGCTTCTTATGTTTAATGTTCTATGTTACTAGGCAAGCCTTTCACCCACTGAGATCGTGGTAATCAGTTTTAGCCACAGTGGATAAAAGAAGGTGATTTTATGGATGCCAAACATATATTAGAGGCACTAAATGATGAGTGATTAGTGATATTATTCTAGCCGCCTGTTTCCTAACAAATATTTTCAATCTATGATGTAATGGATAAAACAATATTTAATAATTACCCCAAGTTTATTGGTGTATACATTACTAAAATTAATAATTCATCTTAAATTCATAAATCATTCATCTTATGCAGTGCAGTGAATTATTAGTCTATTTAGGGTATTTTAGTAAATAACATCTTAATATGTGATTCTATAACGATGACTGACTCGGTTGAGTGTTTGAATCCACGTGCGGAGATTTATTAAGCACAACAGCACAAACAAAGTAAGATGCAGAGCAGGAATCGTGGTCAAAAAAACAAGCAAAGGGTCAATAACAATAGTGGCAGTCCAGACAGCAAACAAATCCAAAACAGCAATCCAGAAGTCGAGGTCAGAAACAGACTAAGAGACATGCACGTGCAAACAAACAGGAGTAATGGAAATGCTTGGTAGAGACAGCGTAAACTGGCAATACTTCACAACATGATGCACAAACAACATGGCTTATAACTGGTGTAGACAGGAAGAGAGGCGGGAAGAACCGGCAGTGTTCAGTACTCGGGAGACGGCTCCCTCTGGCGGTTGGAGGAATGGATGGCGGATACAGATGTTACAGATTAATGACATTTTATTATAATATTACAGCACCCAAATATGTATTTATTTTCTAATTCTCATTGTCATTGCAGGCTGGTTTATAATCATCGTTAAGAAAAGTGATTAGTGTAGCCTGCATAAAATAGCCTTGAACATAAAACAACACGACAAAAACATAGACTCTAGATATTACTTTGAAACAGTGGCACAATACAGTGACATTATACATTTTCTTACCCGTATCAAAACGGTAGTCGTGTGCGTGGGTATATTTACCTGCTGGCGGCTTTAGGTAAAGCCAAGGAAAAGCCAAGACTGATCAGACTGGTGTGATTGTACACTTCAAAGGCTTAATTGTGCCATTATATCAATTTTACAATATAGTAAAACCATTTAATTTCATAGTGATCAGTGTATTGAACATCATTTGATATTGTGTGTGATTTGTCTCTCTTTAGTTTGGACCATGGAGAACATTTAAGGGTCAGACCAGGACTGAGAAAATGTAAGTCCACCCACCGGCACACACACACATTGGATTTCCATGTTTTATGGGACTTCCATAGACATAATGATTTTTAAACTACAAACTGGATTTCAGATATTGGCATCTTTGTGGGGACATTATGTCCCCATAATGTAAGGTTTACTAGGACCACACACACACACACACACACACACACACACACCCACACACATAACATTATGATGTCACTGATGTTTCTGATATGTCTTTCTGTTTCATGCCGTGACCTCACACTGGATCCAACACCAAACACACACTAACTTAGTCTGTCTGAAGGGGGAAAAAAAGCAACTTATGAGGAAAAGCATCAGCCGTATCCTTATCATCCAGAGAGATTTGAGAACCATGAGCAGGTTCTGTGTCGAGAGAGACTGACTGGACGCTGTTACTGGGAGGTCACCTGGGTTGGCACGGGTCATGTAGCAGTGACATATAAAGAAATCTGCAGGAAAGATGGCAGTGACTGTCGGATTGGACGCAATGAAAAGTCCTGGAGTGTTTTCTTTTGTGATAAGTTTTACACTTTTTGGCACAATAATAAGAACACTACCATTTCTTCCCCTTCACCCTCCTCTGACATATTAGGAGTGTATTTGGACTCGTCGGCTGGCACTCTTTCCTTCTACAGTGTCTCTAACACAGACACATTCACACACTTACACACATTCAACACCACATTCACTGAACCCCTCTATGCTGGATTTGTAGTTTATCCTGATTCTTCAGTGAAATTTAACCTGCTGTGAGAAACCACAGAGACTCATGTTGAAGCCCATTTCCACCTCTGAGGAAATATAATCAATTAATTGTGATTTTATTTATTGCTTTCTTTCTTACAATTGTGACTTTAATAAATAGTTGCAACTGTAAGCTATAGTCGAGTTGGTTGTAACATAAAATCACAATATAAATTTGCATTGTGAGTAGGGCTTTCAATGTAAATTAATGAAGCACACAAAATTGTGTCATTAGCAAAATTTATGTCATGCAGTTAGATCTACAATGGCACAAACAAACATCTAACCCTCCTAGGCGGAAATTTATATTCTAACCCCTTAATTCGACTTTACTTCTCTGTTTGTGATCAGATCACATTTTAAGCTGCTAAACTCTGGGAAAGTTTTCAGTTTCAGCCCAATAAGTAAATGCATTCAAACAGTCCAAAACAGCACTAATGTAAAGAAACAGGCATATTACATCAGAGGG